>JANAVB010006389.1:5443024-5446740 GCA_029216955.1 Iris pallida
AAGTCACCACAAACCCTGTCATCGACCCTGGCCAAATCGGCCGACAGCCATCACCAACATACCCACCACCTCCGGCCACCACAACCGGTACGGCCGACCACCGCCAAACCTTCTTCTCCTTCCGGTACGACCAACTTCCCGACCCACCACCACCAGTGTAACCATCGACACCACAGCAAAATAGAAGAAGGAGTAGCAGAACCCTAACCTCGGCGCCACCGCCCTCCGCCGATCGCTCCCGCCGCCCGTAGCTGTCGACTCCCGCGCCTGCGCCGGAGTTCCCCAGCACAGCCACCTAAGCCCGACCGCGTCGCCTCCAGCGAGCCGCCCTCTCTTTTCCGTGCTCCGCTCGCCTCGAATCCGCCCTGGCCTTCTCGTCCGCCGGCCGGAGCAGCGCTCGTCCACGACCAAGAGCCATCGGACCGCCGCCTCCTGCTCCATCTCCCTCCGCCCTCTCTCCTCGTCGACCGCCAAAACCCCCGGCCCTCCGACCTCCGCCCGTGCAACCCCCGGTGAGCAGCCCTTTTCGCGGACAGTGCGCTGCCCAGGTCGCATTTCCTCCGTCGCGGTCGAAGCCGCCGATCCGCCGCCGCCCCGGCATCTGAACCCCGCACCAGCGTCGCCCCTTTGTCTGAAGTCTCCGACGACCGCGCGCGCCTTCACCCCCTCCGGCAGCCGTGCGCCCCGCCGAGTCTCTGGTAACCTTCATCTCTCTCTCTCCTTCCCCAATTTTTCTTTCCTCACCGATCTCTCTCTCTCTCTCTCACTGTGTAGAATTAGGAATGAGTGGTATGGGTTGGGATATGTAATGTTATATTTATTATATACTTAAATTAGTTGCTATATTATTAAGTATATATTGATAAAGTATAACTGAATATATGTTATTAACTAATATGTTGGTTAATAATAGAGTTATTATTATTATTTTTATTATTATTATTATTATTATCATCATTTAACTAAATTATTAGAATGGTGTCATTTATTTTATTATTTATATATATTAGTTTGTTGTTTTGTTAAAATTATTATTTACACTATTACTATTATTTTCTAGTAAAATTTTAAGCTAGTTTTTAACAACTAAAATAGTCTTTTCGATTTAGATGTACCTATATTGACCAGTTATACTTTTTGGACTAGATAATTTAGCAGTATTTTTAAATATTTATCTAAAATAGATATTTTAAATTTTGAAATATAGTTTCCTCCTTAATCATATTTTACAACTTAGAGTTTTTGTAGAGAAATGACTTTTGGATTTTAAGGTACTTTTTCCAAAAATTTATTTTTCCTAAATAAAACCTAGTTTTCAATTATTGTAAGTAATTCCTGAAAATTACTATAGGTGTCCATCTCCACTATTCTCCATGGTAATCATCATTGACCACGACTACTCACGCGTTCCTATTTTCCGCAAATTCAGGCCATGTTCGCATGGACCTCGGCTAATGGACAAAACATGGCATCAGGATCCTCGCACCACATCAGGCGACACATCAGGCAAGACACCTTGTCTTTACTGTTTAATTCCTTGCTCAATATCATGCATGCTTTTCTTTATGTTTTCTTTCAAAATTATATATATATGCAAATTATTATAATTTATGCAATTGGCTTAGAGTTAAGGGACCACTTTATGTTTAGTGCATCTCATAAAATGTCACGATGTGCCACGGATTGTGTGTGAGTGGTGAGCCGCATATAGCTTCGGACTTGCGTACCGACCGTACATCAGTACGTACAGGCCGTGCGTTAGGGTATAACTGCTAATAGATTGTGTAGAAGACTTGGCAGTTATTAAGGATTAAACAGTGTCGTGGAGACGACGCATGTATAGTATCATTGGGGGAGGGGACAGTTATTAGCGTAGGGGCTACATTTATTTTTTACACACATTTTGGGCCGAGGGTGACTCTTATGAGCACTGCCTTCTGTCCAGGGCCGATAGCGTCTCGTATGAGCGCTACTTGGCGGCCACTATCTATTACTTGCTTGCGTGAATCCGTTATAGCCCCTGCGTAGAATATTGTCCTCTAAATTGCAATTCACATAGAATGGTTAGGAGCCTTTACTCATGCATACTTTTCTGTTGAGCTTTTATTATTCAGTTTATTGGCATGATATTATGTGTCTTGTTACGTCCCTCTGAGGACCTGGTGATCTCTCCAGGTGTGTGTTTCGTGATGTCATGCAGGTGATCTAGCTAAGGCCACTCCTTCCTTCGTGATGATTGCTTTTGGACTCATCATTGCTTCGCTCGACCAATCACTTTCTTTGTATATTTCTTCCCTATTTAAATTAGTTGGTAGTGGATTTGTCTCCGCCCAACGATTGTATACATGACAAACTCAAAGTTGCTTTATATCATATTTAACTTCGTGGATGAGATTTAGTGTCGTGGCTTTCTACATTTACAGCTTATGTATATATACGAGCCGTATATTTACTCGTATGTATACAGCTGGCATGATACGTATCTAGTCTCAAGTATTTGGTACTGGGGCGTTACAGGTACATACGTACGGAGAGGGGGCATGATCACGTACTCAACTATCAGTTTCCCCATAACCCAGATTCTAACATGTGAGAGATACGAGAACAGTAAAGACATGTGAGAGATACAAGAACAGTAAAAATATGTGAAAGATACTGGGAGCAGTATAAGCATGGTAGGTACTAAGAGCTATAAAACATAGTGAAACATGTACTGAGAACCAGTAAGAAGCATGTGAAGATATAAGAACTTTCCTAAGCATGGAAGGTACTGAAAGTAATACAACATGTGAAGACTTAACTTGCTACCTCAAGGATCAGTATTTTAACAGGGTTAATACATGTTCTAGCATTAAAGACAGTAAATGAGTTAGTAGATGTACTTGCCTCGAGCAAAGCAAGAATAATAGTACGAAGATATAGATGTCCGGTATCCTGTCAAAATGATATACAAACTCAGCCTCTAAGTTATGTTCAAGATTACGCTAGTGGTGTGACACGACCCTAACTGGATATTAGCCAAGTGGGGGCCTAGCATAAAAGTCCAATGTGGGGTGACACTATATCCAAACTAATTTTCTAGGGTCTTTACACTAGTGCGGGGTGAGGTCCAATACGTCTATAACTCAAACAACACAAAATATTGAAAGTCGTAATTATTCAATAAATAAATCAAATTGTACACTGAGTTCCAACAATTTTTGAGATAGACAAAAAGCTCAATTATACATAAAATAAAGTATCAAAATGATCCTTGTTAATTATAAAAATTTATACTAATTTTTTTGGAATTTATAAACTCTCATAGATATTTACTAAAATCAGCAAACACATGTATCCTGAAATGAGTTATGTTTTTCTATTTTTATAAAATGCCAAAAGTATTATTAAATGCTGGAAAATAATAATTAGCTAAATTAACATAGTATTAAATACAATTTTTTTTCAGATTTTTACAGTAATTAAAATATATATAAAAATTCAAAAACAGCCTAACCGGATTATCCGACGGATTATCGGCGGATTTTCCGATCCGTTACAGCAAGTTTTGTGGTGCAAGTTCTGATTTTTCGATGGATTTCCGCAGATTTTCGACGGATTTTTCGAACCGTCGCAGAAAGTTGATTTTGAACTCAAAACTTGTTTCGGCCATAAAAACTTCGTTTTAAATCGAAATTCGGATGTTCAAAAGTCAAATCGTATGAAATTTAATTCCT
>JANAVB010006389.1:5446753-5804129 GCA_029216955.1 Iris pallida
CCTACTCGACGGCAGGCTACAGATCCCAAGAGCGCCCAGGTAACGGGATTGCCTGTAGCTGTGTCATCTCTTCATGACTACTGTGTTATTCTAGTTATTAACCTTAATCCATTTTAGTAGGTACTCCTGACCGTGGTACTCAGGAGTCCCCTCCTAGACATGATGCAAGACAGGACAAGTGGTTTTAACAAGCAAACAAGAAAGAACTACCTACGGTGTCAAGGTAGGTCAAGTTAAGTTAGCCGTTGCAACAGCATTAAGATAAATTATGTCAGGGTACTTGTCAGGAGTGCGCCACGATGGGCCACTATCATGTCAGGTTGGTCATGTCAGGAGTGCACCACTACGGGTCACTGTCATGTTATGCTAGTTCCTTGTCATACCATGCCATGTACAATAGTCGTTCCAAACATATTAAGTAAAATCAAGTTCATGACAAAAGGCGTAAGGATATAAAATGGGCGTAAAATATCTAATAAAATATCAATATACAGGGCTATAGAAGAGCCAAGCTTAAAGAAATAAGACCAAAACTCCAAGAGCCAATGGGTTAAGCAAGGGGTCAGGGGAACAGCGTACGTTCAAAAGTCACGCACGTAGGAGCTGCGTACGAACAAAAGTCACGCACGCCAGAGAGCAGCGTACGCGAAAAGTCACGCACGCAAAGGAGCGGCATACGTGAAAAGTCACGCACGCAGAGGAGCGGCATACGTGAAAAGTCACGCACGCAGAGGAGCGACATACGTGAAAAGTCACGCACGCAGAGGAGCGACATACGTGAAAAGTCACGCACGCAGAGGAGCGGCATACATGAAAAGTCACGCACGCAGGAGAGCGGCATACGTGAAAAGTCACGCACGCCAGAGAGCTGCGTACGTGCAAAAGCACGCAAGCAGAGAGCTGCGTACGCATAAAAACACGCACGCAGGGTCTGGGTCTTCTTCTCCATGGCTGAGAAGAAGCTCTAATGGCTCCAAAACTTCAAGACATCATAACTTGGCCATCCGAACTCCAAATCCAGATTTCCAAAGTTCTAACCAGGGTGAAATTGAACTCTCTTCCACATGGAAATATCAAAACCCATAGAAATCCAACTTAAGTAGATTAAAACCATACAAAACCGAAAATAGAAAAAACCTAGATCTAGAACAATGGAGACTCCTAATCACAAAATGCTAAGTTCTAATGTTGATCACCATGTCCTAATCTAGCAAATGGACAAATAGAAGAGGGTTCTCATATGGTGGCAAGGTGTACTTGCCTATGGGCGGGTGTTGGAGAGGAAGGAGAAGAGAGTTGTGTTGAGGAAGGAGAAGAAGAAAATAATGGTGGTTTATGAAGAGAGAGAAAAAGTTGGTGGAGTTATAAAGAGGGTGGGATGTGGTGTGTTGAGGGTGGAGAATAGGTTAAGGTGTTCCAATACATAATAAACCAAACCAAACCAAACCAATCCAATCCAATTAAAATCGAGCCATGTCAAAATCCAAAATACGAGAAATACCGAAATTCCACAAGATGAGAAAAAAATAAAAATATATGCCAAAATCCAGATACGAGTATAAATACGAAATACGGGAAATACGGGAAATGAGGGTGACAGATGGGCGGAGAAATACTTGATTAGACATGTGAACATTCGCACTATTCGAACCACCCCCTGTGAATAATATTCGAACGATAGCCATTCCACACCCGGTCAGGTGTGTGATGTACCGGATTTACCCTTAGCCGTTTACATGTCTAACTAAGTATTTTAAAATACACTTGGAGAATTTATTCGAATCATTATTAGAACATCATGTGAATCACCATTCGTATCACCTTATTCGACTCACCTTATTAGAACAATAATTAGAATCACATTCGACTCGTCTTATATTAGACTCACATTAGGATTACACTCGACTTATATTGTACCATCTGAACTCATTATGTTACTCTAGTTCAGCTAGATCTTATTTTACAGTATTCTTTGCTATGTTTCTCTTCTTGTTTAGTTACTTTACTTTCCTTGTACCTTAACTGCTCTCTACATCATTACTCGTACAAACTGCCATTTTCATCAATACAACTATTTATAACTGCTTTATAGTTCTCTGTCATTTACTTGGGATTTCTTGATGAATTGTACTCGTTCCTGTCCTGACTGGACCTGTTGAAAATATTACAGATGCTTGCCCTGAGGAAATTTGCCCTACATGCCCTGGAGTAGGAGATGGCTTAGCTACCTATGGCCCCGACACTCAGGAGTGATCGGGAGACTAGCTAGTAGACTTGGTTTAGTTTTCATGTCTTAGAACTTGAATTGTAATAACTGAGATACGAGTTTGTATTTGAGTTTGTTTGAGATATTATTATTTAGTAGTTTATAAATATCGTTGTTTAGTCTTTAGTTATAACTTCTGTGTTATCTTATCGTGCTTAGACTGTGATTGAGATTTCATTATATCTATACTTGTCCTCCGTTCGGAGTTGAGTTTTGACAAGTACATTATATAATTGCGTGAGTTGTTGATTAGATAGTAACCTAGGACAAGCGTTATACCGCCGACACTGCGGCATAGGCTGGACGTACCCACTTCTCGTGCCCCTACACATGGTGCGGGTCGTGACACGTTTTTAGTGGTGGCCCATGCAGGGCCGAGAGTCGCATTAGTGCGATATCGTGGTAGTACGACGACTTAGTTGTACTGCTGCGAGCCTACTATAGGATTTGAGAGATAGGTTTAAACGGAGAGGTACTCAATCATAGTTAGGAAAATTTTGCTTCAATTTATGCCATCTATACATCTTGCTGATTTGTCTTCCTTGAAAATTTACTGTCCTTCCTTGATTTATCGCTTCTATCTCAGTATTGATTCCCTGTTTGATCTGTCTCCAGGATGGTCGAGACTAGATCCCATTGCTCCGGACCGAAGGATACTGCTGAGAGGTCTGCCACCTCTCGTCTTGAGCAGCCAGCCCCCGATACCGTGGCACCAGTTCAGCCAGCAGGGGTAGGTGTTTCAGCTGCCTTTGGAGGAGCCCCTCCACCAGTGCACAGACAGAGCCCGGTCATCCCAGAGATGCCTTTCTAGCAGCCGCCGCCTACAGGACACATGGATGCGGCACAGATGTTCGCTTACTTCCAGCAGTTTATGGACCGGCAGTAGGCCCGACAGGACAGGAGCATGGAGTTGGCCCTTACGACAGTCGCAGCTCGACCAGTGGTTCAGTAGTCGAGGACACCGGGGATAGAGCAGTTCCAGAAGATGAGCCCCAGAGGCTTCCTGAAGACGGAGGGGATTCTATATGCTGATGAGTGGATCGAGCATATAGAGGAGATCTTTCGCCTGGCCCGGATACCGGCAGATCTCCAAATAGAGGCAGCAGCTAGCCGGATGCGAGATCTTGCTCGTACCTGGTATCAGTCAGACCCCAGGGTGGGGGTAGCTGGACAGACCTGGGAGGAGTTCAAGGGCTTTTTCAAGAAGAAGTTCTTTCCAGATTCAGCGCTTCAGGCCTTGGAGTCGCAGTTCGAGAGCTTAGTTCAGGGGAGCCTGTCAGTAGAGGAGTACGCTAGGGAGTTCGGCCGCCTCGGCAGATTCGTAGAGGGCTTGAGCGAGACGGCGAAGGCCCAGAGGTTCCGGAAGGGTCTGGTCAAGGAAGTCAAGTCCTTGACCAAGGGCAACAGGGATGCCACTTTTGAGGAGATTTTGACGGGAGCCTTATTGGCTGAGGATGATCTTGAGCTTAGGCTCAAGTGGGGGCGAGACCCAGTTGGGGGCAGCATCAGCGGAGACCAGGCCAAGAGGCCTCACGTACAGATTCAGCAGATGCAGGCACCGGTAAGAGTACAGCAGGCACAGCATCAGCCTAGAGGGCAGGACCGTACGGTACAGACTTGTGCTTACTGCAAGAGGGCAGGGCACATTTGGAAGATTTGTTATAGGGGGCGGAAGGTTTGTCTGTTCTGTGGATCCGCTGCTCATCAGGTCAGGGATTGCCCTACTGCACCCGTATATGACAGAGCACCGGGTCAGAGAGAGGGAGCTAGGCCACCTGTAGCACAGCACCATACCCAGAGGAGTAGAGCTTTTGTGATGGCAGTCGAGGAGACCGACGCTGCAGGTGATGGGTTAGAAGGTTCGTCTTCTTGTTCTTCCTCCCCACTTTCATGTGTGATTTCTCTTAGTACCTGCCAGGATATTGCTTGTGATTGCTAGATAGTGTAGCTACCCTGTTCGAGACTGTGGAATCACGACCAGTAGGATTGTGTTGCTTCGACTTTGATTGATTGGGGGTTTAACCTAGGAAGGGTGCGATCATCTTAATTTCGAGGACAATTTTTCTAAGGGGGTTGACTTGTAACACCCAGTTTCTGGAATGAGGGTATTTTTGAAATTTTGTATTTATAAATATTATTTAATTGTATTTATTTCATATTATAATTTTTGGTGATTTTTAATTATTTTTAAAATCAATTTAAAACTATTTTAAGTCATGGCTTGTGATTTTGATGCCTTGCTAGTGTAACCTGAGAGACTGCCTAACCTAGAGCCTGAACATGTCATTAGGATGATTTAGTTATCATTTTTAGCCTAGGGGTATTTTGGTCATTTTGACTTATTTGAATTATTTGATGATTTATTGAATTGGTGAATTCTAGGTTGACTTGACTTGTTGAGACCTAGTGAACTAGCCTAGAAGCTAACCCTAGCCATGGTGACCCTAGTCTAACTTAGGTTAACCTACTTTTAGTCATTAGAAACTAATTTTAGAATAAGGGGACTTGGTTTAGTGAATTTAAGTCATGGCTTATGGTTTCATGGAATGGCTTATGACTTCATGACTTGATTAATCATAACTTAAGCCCATGGGCCAATTTAGGAAACCCTAACCCTAATTCCTTCCTTTATGACCAGCCATAGGGATCCCCACCCTATATAAACACTTATTCTCTAGGGCTTGCCTCCTTCTTTATTCATTTCAACATTGGAAAAGAAAGGTATTTGTCCCTCTTCCAAAAATTCTCATAAATCTATTTTTATTCCTTTTTAATCCTAGTTTATTGCATTAGAACCTAATACTCTCATATTTTCTGATTTTGGGATTTAATCCCAGCTTTGGGACAATTTTGGAGCTTTTGCCATTAAGAGGAAGAATCCCCCATTTGAAGCTTTTCCAAGCTTTTTGCCCATATAGGTAAAACCCCTTAAATTGATTTAAATTTTGGTTTTCTTTGCATGTAGGGCTAGAGCTAGGAGTCCCCTAGGTGTCCCCAAAATTTGGGGGGAATTCGTGTCCGTTTGGTGTCCGTATCGGACACGTATCATAGTGTCTCCTAGGTGTTTGATGAAATGCTTGTGAGAATTAAATGGTATTAATTTCAAAAACTAATTGAATGGAAAATTAGGTTTTTATATGCTGATCACGAATCTATCACACTGAGCACGTTTTCGAGCCGTGTCTGTGTCCAAAATAGACACAAACATGCTGTACGACACTGTGGTCGAGTGCCCTGCTGCTCGATCACGTTTTCTCCGTGTCTGTGTCACTTGAACACGTGAAAATTGACACACAGCTAGGGGACATGACTGACATGTCATTCCCAAAGTTTCGTGTCAATTGATAACGTGTCGGACACGATATTCAAAGTGCACTGATTTTGTACACAGACACAGCACGCGGATTTCGTCACTGATACACGCGTCGTGTCGTGTCCTGACATGACGTGGACGCATGGTGACATTGTTTTCGTGTAGCCCTATGTCAGAGCTACATGTGGACGTGATCACGTGTCGTCTCGTGTCTTGTGGCGTGTCCACGAATCCTCGAACCCACTGCACGACACACTGTGCACGTCCCTGGTACTCGGGCCCCCTGTAGGACAAGACACGGATTCTTTTGACACGAATTTTGGTGGACATGAGGGGGCATACACTGACAGCATGCCCTCAAAGTTTCATCGGGTTTCATAGAGTAGGTTGTGAGAAATCACACGTGCACGAGATTTTTACTACACTGTACACACTGTTTAAACATGTTCTGATACGTGACTCAAACTCAGACACGACACGACCCCGACACAACTCAGGCACCTAGACACATAACCTGACACCCCACCTAGCTACTGACACGTGCACGTGACACTTGGATGTCTGTGTCATGTCCTGAATCAATCAACACACGTGCACGAGGGTTAGTAATGTTGTTCACTGAAACATTGTTTTTCTGTATTTTGACACGTTTGTGTCCTATTTATTGGACACGCAATTGACCCCCAAGACACATGTATATGTGGGGACACACTGTAGAAGTTGTTTTGGGTTGGATGTGGTTTTGCATTTCGAAATTTGGGTTGTGGTGTCGAGTTTCAAAAATACTAATTATGTTCCGTTCTGTTTTGTTTCAGAGTTTTAATTGATGATTAAAATAAAACTTTTAAAGCTAATTTTGTTAAATAGTAATGTCTACATATAAGAAACACTTCTGTACAATTTGTTTCGGGTTTTTTTAAATTGAATTGGGTTCTATTTCATTTCAAAATCCCATTTTTCTGATACCATGAGACAGTCCATATTCTGAGTTTAGGATTTCAAACCTGAGAACACATTGAGCCTATTCCTGAGATTTCATTAAATGTGATTTGCATGATTTATACTGTTCTATTAATGGTAGTTCACTGAAATGTTAAACTGAGATTCAAATCTCTGAAAAACCTGAGAATTAGGTTTGGGTTGAACACGTTTAATCACTGTTTAAACTGAAATGGATTGGGTTATGGAAAACCTGAGTTTTAAATCAGCCTATATCTCATTAGAGATCAGCCAATACCCTATTCATCTGTCCATATTAAATTAACCTGCTGTCCTATCCACCTTGCCATTTGGTTTGATATCAGTCATGGCCAGACCTGGTATCACGAACCATTGTTTAGACCATTTATGTGAGTATCAGACTTTTTTTCTCACTTGTACAGTTCTGTTTTGGGTGTTGTATTCTGCCCTTACATCAGTCCAGTAATGGGCTTGATAATTGGTATGGTGGTTCACCATCCACACTTAATATCTTATTCTGCATATTGCATCACTACATTGCCTATTTCCTGAGAACAAGGGTAGAGCCATGAATGATATTTCACACTAATATTTTACTAAAACCTGAGATTGGGGGAAAAACAGAAAACTGAGATTTGGTTTGTTCAAACTGAAATATGCCTTGTCTATATCCTGAGAACTCATACACACACACACACATCCTATATCTACATATGTTGTACACACACATTTTAAATCTGAGAACTTGACACTTAGTTCACTCTTCAAAAACCTATTTAACTGCCACTTGACACACCCTAGCTAAATGCACACACACACATTATATTACAAATTTCCCTATATGTTCTCTACTTGCTATCAATATTGTATCACATTGCCCACCACACACATAAACCCTCTATCCCCTGTTTTCCTAGTTCCCTTCATTCCTTCCTTAATTGAATGGTATATATACAATGTATATGTGTAGGAAATTAGCTTGTGTGCCTTTTGTGGATAGGCTGAGGGTTATTGGCAGTTTAGTTTAGATTTAGGCCTGTCTTGTAGTTAGGTTCTAGTATAGGTTGTTGGTAGTGTTAGGGTAGTGTCTGGATATGGGTTGAGTAGTATTGGTTAGGACTGTGGAGCTTATAGATATCGGCTTATTAGCCTGTGACATAGGTAGTGATTGTGGTCAGCCTTTAGTGTTTAGCCTATAGTGTTATAGGGTTGTATAGGCTAGTGTGTTTTGTTTTAGGCTTGTGTAGTACTAGTTAGCCTATAGTATGTTTTAGGCTTTGATTGTGGTTGGCCTTAGAGATTGACTTAGATAGAGACCCAAATTGACTTGTTGACTATAGTTGACCAATCCATAGATGTTAGTTGACCAGCTAGACCTAGTTTGACCTAGACAGTTGACCAGGTTTGACTTAGAGTTGACTTTGACCTAGATTGGCCTAGAAATCATGTAGATTGTATCATAAACATCATTTGTCTTATTTAAACACATTATAACCTGTACTGCTCTATTTAGGATATTGTGACTCCGGTACAGACATCTGATATTTTACTACTCTTTTCAGAGTAGCAGGCGAGTACATTCTCTAATAGTTCTCTCATTTATTTGTCAATTACTGTACTTCAGTTTTAGTTAGCTGTATGTGATTCTCTATTACAAACACGTATTTTTATTTCTGAATCCATGTATACGACACACATACTTACTCGTCTTACCTCTATTATTCGAATCACCATACGAATCACTATTCGAACCACCTATTCGTATCTTCATTTGCTGGTTGGACTTGTATTCGTCGTATGCGTTGGATTATGGATTCATTTGTATTAGATGGGCAGGGAAATACTTGATTAGACTTGTGAACATTCCCACTATTCGAACCACCCCCTGTGAATAATATTCGAACGATAGCCATTCCACACCCGGCCAGGTGTGTGATGTGCCGGATTTACCCTTAGCCGTTTAAATGTCTAACTAAGTATTTTAAAACACACTTGGAAAATTTATTCGAATCATTATTAGAACATCATATGAATCACCATTCGTATCACCTTATTCGATTCACCTTATTAGAACAATGATTAGAATCACATTCGACTCATCTTATATTAGACTCACATTGGGATTACACTCGACTTATATTGTACCATCTGAACTCATTATGTTACTCTAGTTCAGCTAGATCTTATTTTACAGTCTTCTTTGTTATGTTTCTCTTCTTGTTTAGTTACCTTACTTTCCTTGTACCTTAACTGCTCTCTACATCATTACTCGTACAAACTGCCATTTTCATCAATACAACTGTCTATAACTGCTTTATAGTTCTTTGTCATTTACTTGGGATTTCTTGATGAATTATACTCGTTCCTGTCTTGACTGGACCTGTTAAAAATATTACAGATGCTTGCCCTGAGGATATTTGCCCTACTTGCCTTGGAGCAGGAGATGGCTTAGCTACCTATGGCCCCGACACTCAGGAGTGATCGGGAGACTAGCTAGTAGACTTGGTTTAGTTTTCATGTCTTAGAACTTGAATTGTAATAACTGAGATACGAGTTTGTATTTGAGTTTGTTTGAGATATTATTATTTAGTAGTTTATAAATGTTGTTGTTTAGTCTTTAGTTATAACTTCTGTGTTATCTTATCGTGCTTAGACTGTGATTGAGATTTCATTATATCTATACTTGTCCTCCGTTCAGAGTTGAGTTTTGACAAGTACATTATATAATTGCGTGAGTTGTTGATTAGATAGTAACCTAGGACAGCGTTCTACCGCCGACACTGCGGCGTAGGCTGGACGTACCCACTTCTCGTGCCCCTACACAGGGTGCGGGTCGTGACACTCTCCCAATCCGAGCTACTCCTCCTCTCTGGTAAACCCTAACCTAACTCCTCCTCCTCCTTCTCCCCCCCACACACGGACACACGGACACACACACACACATGGACACACGGACACACACACACAGACACACACGATTAGGTTTAGTGATGAGATTTGGAGGCTTGAGTTTATTTAAGGTATTAACCTATATATGTAATGGGTATTAACCTATATATATAATGGGTTTATCCTATATATGTAATGGGTATTAACCTATATATGTAATGGGTTTATCCTAAAATTATCTTGCCTTGCCTTAGGAATAGGTATTAACCTATATATGTAATGGGTTTATCCATCTTGATTAAGCACTGCCTAGTATCAGTCCTCTTGGGGATTAGGTTTAGTGATTAGATTTTGGGGCTTGAGTTTATTTAAGTTTCTTAACTACCAAGAGCGTGTACTGATTACTCCTTACAGTTCAGTATGAGATTTGGATGGTTTTGGTGAGAGATAATGTACCTGGGGCCTGACCTTGTACTATCCAGACTTTGTGCAGACCATGGGTACTTGGTATGAAGCTACTTCTTGTATTGATCTCATTCCTAATCTACTTAATAACCATGTACTGTCTTTTTGACAGATCTTTCTCCTTTCATGCGTGTGTGAGTGTTGGAGAGATAAAGAGGAAATTTGGGAATAAGGTTAGAGGAAGTTGGTAATTCTGGGCTTGAGTGATAGAAAGGATGCTTGTGTGAGTGAGTGAACATATGAGAGTGTTAGTGAAGAACCTGTAGTAGTAGGAGCAGGGAATTAGTCATAAGGAGAAGGGTTGGCTATGACCACTTGGCCATTTGGCTTGGGAGTGGATGAGAAAAATTAGAGAGTATAGTGTTAGTATCAGTTAGCTACAGTGATGGTATCAGTAAAGGTGTCATGGTGCAAGATGTGCATATAAAATTGGATAGATACATAAGTTCTAAGTATATATATATATATATATATATATATATATATATATATATATATATATATATATATATATATATATATATATATATATATATATATATATATATATATAACACTACAAAAAAAGTGACCTTTGGGGACAACAAAAAACCGTCTTAAAAACTGCAATTACCGTCCCAACAAATCTTTGGGACGGGAATGGACGGTCCCATTAGGGTGGCGTGGCAAAAACTTTAGGGACAGATATTTTATGTGTGTCCATCTTTGCAGAATTATTTCCAAATGGATATGAATTACTACTTGCGGAATCGTTCATGGATGTACAATCGTCGTCCTGATGATATGTGTGGTGTACGGAATGAAAACATAGCGGGAGTAGAGCAGTTCCTGCAGTTTGCTAAGGCGTTCCCTTATTACATGGACGCCACCAAAATTAAGTGTCCGTGTGTGAAATGTCATAACGTGAAATATTATCCAGAAGTGGAAGTGACATATCATTTATACTCGAGGGATTTCACGCCTAATTACTATCAGTGGACCGCACACGGAGAACTTGTGTCATTAGCATCAGAGCCGGAGCCTTATGTTGAGCCGTATATGCATGCGGGACCTAATTTTGTTTCAGATAATCATGCATACGACGACGGGTGTGTGAACATGGTTTTCGACGCTGCGGGGCCTAGTTTCGTTCATGATGCAGCTGATGAGGCACCGAATGTCGATGCTGCAAAGTTCATGGAGTTGCTGGAGAATGCAAGGACTCTATTGTATCCTGTGTCACGATCCGATACCCAAATTATTGGGCCGGGCCGAGCCATGTCCAGCCTACGCTTGGTTAAAGCGTAGTAAGCTGTTCTAAGAATAGACAATAAAGGATCTAAGCTGCTAACAATTCTAATATCACATTTAAAGGGTTCATCACAAAACAACATCTATAAGCGAAAGTAAAATTACAGATTTAATAATACACTTCCAAATGTATCTAACTGGAGACAAAGTCCGGTATCCAAATATAAGTTCAAATCAAAGTCTAAGTCTCAAAACACATGAAAAATATCTAAGCAAGGTTCCCCGCTGGGGCCTCTTCTGGAGCTAAGGTCAGGTCCTCAAATGCAGTACCATAATATCAATCACATAGCATTTCCTTCTCGAAAAGTGAACCTACAACGCTATCCTGTCAGGACAGGAGCAAGTACAACCTCTACAACTAAAGTACTGAATATATAATGAAAGAGATGTATAACAAGAAACATGGTGTGATAAGTCTATAAAATAGGAAATGCTGGAAACATGGCCTCATGGTACAACTGGGATCACAGTATCATAGGAGCATAGGGAACATGGCATATTTGGAATCATGATTTTACTGGAATCACGGGAAAATACATTTGTCAAGGTGACACATGTATATCTAATGTTTAAAACTGGAGCAGGTACGTGATCGTCAATAGGTGTAAAATGTACTGTGGTACAAGTATCTAAAATATACTTCCGTACAAGTAAACAAGCGATAGATGTACATACGTACAGATACAGTTGGTGCGCCTACGACAAGGTATACATATAAAATGTCAACCTTGCTCGGTACTGTAAAACCCCCTAAATTTTCGTTGTTATTTTTAAAAAAAAAATTATTTTATACGATATGGATTTTTTTGTATCGTACGTAAGTATGAAATTTTTATTTATTCATATATAAAATATTTGGTTACTGTTTTTATATAGAAATCGATATTTTGTTTTACGGTATGAGCAAGTATTTTCTATCAAAAAGACATCCCACGAAAATTGTCAAAAACTTTATTTTTAATTTTTGAAAGACTATTTTATTTCTTGCTTAAAGTTAGTAGTAATTTAGAAAAACCAGGAATTATGTAAATATTTGGTTGCATACAAGGTACATGAAATTTATTCATGTATATATTGTTGATTTTTGAAATTAATTTATGATTATTTTATATTATTTATAAAAAGACATTTTTTAAAATAGTTTGATTTAATGTTTGTCTATTATGGCAATTTAAATTTGAGTTATCTTATCTTTATTTAAAATAGTTATAAATTAAAGTTGTGATTTAAATTGGATTTGGGATTTGGTTGAATTGGCTTTAAATCTATTTAATTAAATGATGAATTATCTATTGGGGATTTAAATAAATCCCAATCCCTATCCAACTGGGAATTCCTACCTCCTATAAAAGGAGAGGTACACCTCCAGAAACTTCCACCATCAACAGATGTGCATCGTGTCTGTGCCCCCATCCACTATACTTTTCCTATTTACAAATACAATATATTTTCATCTTGTCCGACAAACCGGACGTCCAACCCAGCCGTGTCGGACTCATCCCGATACGACACCTACACCTAAGCCATGCCCCTATTTCGCCTCGCTGCATCGACAACAGCCCGTCCTTGCCTCGTCGTCATCACTGCCACCACCATATTATCTTTCCTCTGCCCGACACCAAGTCAACACCACCAACCCTGTCATCGACCCTGGCCAAATCGACTGACAGCCATCACCAACATACCCACCACCTCCGGCCGCCACAACCGGTACGGCCGACCACCGCCAAACCTTCTTCTCCTCCCGGTACGACCAACTTCCCGACCCACCACCACCAGTGTAACCATCGACACCACAGCAAAATAGAAGGAGTAGCAGAACTATAACCTCGGCGCCACCGTCCTCCGCCGATCGCTCTCGCCGCCCGGAGCTGTCGACTCCCGCGCCATCGCCGGAGTTCCCCAGCACAGCCACCCAAGCCCGACTGCGTCGCCTCCAGCGAGCCGCCCTCTCTTTCCCGTGCTCCGCACGCCTCGAATCCGCCCTGGCCTCCTCGTCCGCCGGCCGGAGCAGCGCTCATCCACGACCCAGAGCCATCGGAGCGCCGCCTCCTGCTCCATCTCCCTCCGCCCTCTCTCCTCGCCGACCGCCAAAACCCCCGGCCCTTCGACCTCCGCCCGTGTAACCCCCGGGTGAGCAGCCCTTTTCGCGGACAGCGTGCCGTCCTAGGTCGCATTTTCTCCGCCGCGGCCGAAGCCGCCGATTCGCCGCCGCCCTGGCGCCTGAACCCCGCTACCAGCGCCGCCTCCTTGTCTGAAGTCTCCGACGACCGCGCGCGCCTTCACCTGGCCTCCGGCAGCCGTGCGCTCCGCCGAGTCTCTGGTAACCTTCATCTCTCTCTCTCCTTCCCCAATTTTTCTTTTCCTCACCGATCTCTCTCTCTCTCGCTCACTGTGTAGAATTAGGAATGAGTGGTATGGGTTGGGATATGTAATGTTATATATTATTATTATTATTATTATTATTATTATATTTAAATTAGTTGCTATATTATTAAGTATATATTGGTAAAGTATAACTGAATATATGTTATTAACTAATATGTTGGTTAATAATAGAGTTATTATTATTATTATTATTATTATTATTATTATTATTATCATCATCATCATTTAACTAAATTATTAGAATGGTGTCATTTATTTTATTATTTATATATATTAGTTAGTTGTTTTGTTAAAATTTTTATTTACACTACTATTATTTTCTAGTAAAATTTTAAGCTAGTTTTTAACCACTAAAATAGTCTTTTCGATTTATATGTACCTATATTGACCAGTTATACTTTTTGGACTAGATAATTTAGCAGTATTTTTAAATATTTATCTAAAATAGATATTTTAAATTTTGAAATATAGTTTCCTCCTTAATCATATTTTACAACTTAGAGTTTTTTTAGAGAAATGACTTTTGGATTTTTAAGGTACTTTTTCCAAAAAAATATTTTCCTAAATAAAACCTAGTTTTCAATTATTGTAAGTAATTCCTGAAAATTACTATAGGTGTCCATCTCTACTATTCTCCATGGTTATCATCATTGACCACGACTACTCACGTGTTCCTATTTTTCGCAAATTCAGGCCATGTTCGTATGGACCTCGGCTAATGGACAAAACATGGCATCAGGATCCTCGCACCATATCAGGCGACACATTAGGCAAGACACCTTGCCTTTACTATTTAATTCCTTGCTCAACATCATGCATACTTTTTCTTTATGTTGTTCTTTCAAAATTATATATATATGCAAATTATTATAATTTATGCAATTGGCTTAGAGTTAAGGGACCACCGTATGTTTAGTGCATCTCATAAACTGTCACGATGTGCCACGGATTGTGTGTGAGTGGTGAGTCGCATATAGCTTCGGACTTGCGTACCGACCGTACATCAATGCGTACAGGCCGTGCGTTAGGGTATAACTGCTAATAGATTGTGTAAAAGACTTGGCAGTTATTAAGGATTAAACAGTGTCGTAGAGACGATGTATGTATAGTATCATTGGAGGGAGGGGACAGTTATTAGCGTAGGGGCTACATTTATTTTTTACACACATTTTGGGCCGATGATGACTCTTATGAGCACTACCTTCTGTCCAGGGCCGATAGCGTCTCGTATGAGCGCTACTTGACGGTCACTCTCTATTACTTGCTTGCGTGAATCCGTTACAGCCCCTGCGTAGATCGTTGTCCTCTAAATTGTAATTCACATAGAATGGTTAGGAGCCTTTACTCATGCATACTTTTCTGTCGAGCTTTTATTATTCAGTTTATTGGCATGATATTATGTGTCTTGTTACGTCCCTCTGAGGACCTGGTGATCTCTCCAGGTGTGTGTTTCGTGATGTCATGCAGGTGATCTAGCTAAGGCCACTCCTTCCTTCGTAATAATTGCTTTTGGACTCGTCATTGCTTCGCTCGACCAATCACTTTCTTTGTATATTTCTTCCCTATTTAAATTAGTTGGTAGTGGATTTGTGTCCGTCCAACGATTGTATACATAGCAAACTCAAAGTTGCTTTATATTATTATTTAACTTCGTGGATGAGATTTAGTGTCTTGGCTTTCTACATTTACAACTTATGTATATATACGAGCCGTATATTTAATCGTATGTATACAGTTGGCATGATACATATCTAGTCTCAAGTATTTGGGACTGGGGCGTTACATGTTTTTGTGGTGGCCCATGCAGGTCAAGTTTGCCGTTTCGGTTACATGACTGTACCAAGCGGGCCTGTAATATAGGATTAGAATCTAGGAATCTCATCCACATACTTGATCACCTTCCTTGACCTTCCATATTCCGACTCCCGTGGCTTCCCTTGATTTTTGCATCTTGCTTGAACTCTTTCTACCAACACCCTACCATCTCGTGCTTAAACATGGTTAGAAAGATGACTACACTATTATATACTTATTGGTCAACCCTATGGCTAGAAAGATTAAATTGACAAATAATATCCATTGATGTTATATTTGAGTATAAAGGTATTTATTTTTCCTAGAAATATGATCTTAAGGGTTAGTTAATTTCAAGTTGGGTAGTAGCATATTATCGCCTTCAAAGGATAAGTTAGAATTTTATTATACAAGGTGGTATACACAAGAGGATAGCTAGATCGAGAAAACAAAATTTTGATTTACAAATTTTTTTGAAATGGTGAAATAGTTATGATTTATTAGGGATATAAAATCGATTGAGAAATAACTTAAGTTTTTATATTGTGACGCATGATTTACAGTTTGGATTGCAATATTAAAAAGTTTATCTCGAGATTATTTAAGGAGTTTTAATTATGATTTTTAGACAACTGGAGAAGACGAAAGTTTAGTTTGAGAGAGCTTGAGGTTTAAAAATTGAGTCGTACGATTTATAAGTTTATTTAAGTTTGAGTTGAAAAAATGATGGTAAAATTTTATTTAAATATTTTGAGGATATAAAAGCAACTTTGAAGGAAAAATTCAAATTTTAAATTGTGTCATATGATCTATGATTTATAAAGTTAATTAGATTTCAAGTTTAAGCCTTGATTATGGATATTTAAATTTTGGAAAAAAAAGATTTAATTTGAGTTACATGATTTGCGCTTAATGGAATAGGCTATGAGTTTATCTCGAGGTACATTTGAGAATTGAAAATTTTAAAAGTGATGGCTTATTATGAAAGTTTAGTTGTGCTGCATTAGATATGATGAAGGGTATTTAGAAATTATTTAAAGGAAATTAAACTTCAAATTATGATTAAATATTTGATGGAGTATCTTGAGATTTTATTTCAAAACTTTTGAGGAACTTGAAATTTGAAATTAGATCATATATTGGTAGAGGACCAAGAAGCAAGCAAGTCACCCTAATGGGATACAAGTATTCCTCATTAATTGCCATAATAGTTGTATATACTCAAGTGTTGTTAGTCATCTACAAAAATCATGTGGTTATATTTCAATTTTGACTCACTCGACATTCCCTCAAACCTAGATTTTATTGTGACTTACTCATACTCCATCTAAGAGACTATCTTCTCAATAGAAACTGTCACCCTAACTTACCTTACCTTAATCTATGAGGTTTCCTAAATTATCTTATGTCATGCTTTAACTTGGTCATTTATTTTGTGTATTAATCATTATCTCATGAACTCCCACTTTCTATTTAAAATCTCTTGTGTCCTTTACCACTACTAAAATAACCCATTTTAGCGACGTCAGGAGACGTCGCTAAATAAGGAAAATACGTCGCTAAAACCAATTTGCGACGTATTTAGCGACGAAAACCGGACGTCGCTTATAGGCAAGTCGCAGATGACACTTTAGTCGCCGAACGTCGCTATTTGCGACACGGAGTTCATTGTCGCTAGACGTCGCAAAATTAGCGACAGATAGCGACGTATCACTACGTCACCAAAATTGTGACGTAAAGCGACCACTTGCGATGCTGTAAACTTTATATATGATGACGTGGCATGGCAGCCACGTGGACAACTTAGCGACAGCTACCGACAGATTTACCGACGTACACCCTCAGCCCACGTCAGCTTATTAGTAACGTCTAGCGACGTTACGTCGCTATTTAGCGACGTATAGCGACGTCTACGTTCCGTCGCAGTACGTCGCAGAACGTCGCTATACGTCGCAGATATTATAAAAAAAATTTTAAAAAAATATAATTGATATTTTTGTTATGCTGTATGTCTGTGTTTACAGTGTGTGTGAAGTGCAGTGTTCGAACCATCAAAAGTTTCGCTTACTGTTCTATGTTTTATCTTGGATAGAAAGAGCAACAGTTCAGGGTGCACCTCTCAGAGCTTCCTCTTCACGTCCTTCACCTTCTCGGGATCCTTTACGATGTCCCGAGAAAGTGAAGGACGTGAAAATAAAGCTCTCAGAAGTGCACCCTGAACTGTTGCTATTTCTATCTAAGATAACACATACAACAGTAATCGAAACTGTCGATGGTTCCGAACACTGTATTTCACATTTACTGTAAACGCAGACACACACCATAACAAAAATACACAATATATTTTTTTAAAATTTTTACAGCACCTCCTTTGTATATCAGATCATCGCTTATAACCCAGCATAGATATATTTGTCATCTCCGTCGCAGATATCACAAAGTAAATATCACAATAAAAATAGGAGGCAGTGCAAAGTAAATATCACAGACACACATCCTCACAAACATCTAATAGAGTCAAATAAAAATGGAAGATGATAAAAAGTCTCCCACCAAGTGTATAAACAATAATGTACCAATAAACAATTTGCCCATAGGGCCAATACATACAAGTTATAAAAAAACCAATAAAATCGCCGCGGACCCCTGTCGCGCAACTGGGATAGAATGTAGTCATACTGCTCCTGGGTGAGCTGTACCGTAGGGGCAGTAGGAGGCAGTGCAATATCTGGAGTCGGCGCCGGAGGCAGTACAGTGTCTGGAGTCGGCACCGTTGATGGACCGGGAGGACGTATCTGCTCCAGCTCTCGCAGTCGCTCACCATGCACAGCAAGGGTACTCACCACCCTCTCAGTATACTGAGTGAGTGATGCAGACATGCTCCTCTGCGATCCCTCCAGCTCGACCTGTCTATGCTCTGTGCACTGTGTAGACTCGGTGAGCGTCTGTAAGCTGACAGCTGTAGCCTGATGCAGACTCATCAGCTCCTGTATACTGCGCTCGACCGCATCAAATCGTCCGGTGACGATCGGAGGGTCGGATCGTCGCTCGACCGCACCAAAAATCTACTGCTGCAACTCACGACGCAGCTCCTCGATCTGACGGCGAACATCCTCAGCTCGTGACGATGCCTGCGTAGCCGGAGACTGCGCACTGACAGAGGGGGCCCAGGATGACTCCGAAGCCAAATACGCGTTGTAGGATCCCGTACCGTAGTACGTACCCTTCTGAAGACCGCCAACGGCGGTCATCCAGAGCTCGTCCGGCGATGGAGCTGTAGGCGATTGGGAGGAAGTACCAGCCCCTCCCTCTGCTTGCGCACTAGCAGCAGCAGCAGCAGCAGCCGCCTCCTCCTGTAGCCGAACAAACTCGGCCTAGAACATATTTGCTAACGTGTAAGTGTTTGCTAAAGTCTATATTGATATCTATTTTCCTGTTTTCTAAATTATAGTAAATTAATATAAAGAATAGAACGTACATATGCCTGCGTCGCCCTCTCGTCAATGAAGTCCCCAGCCCTCCGATGGATGACCAGGAAGACGGTCACCATGTTCGGATCCTCACCCTTTTTTACCTGTTAAAATATATTATCTATTATTAGTATTAAACATTCTATCAAACTATATATAAATTAATGTCCGTCATAGAAAACGTACCAGACGACGAAAATGCTCCGTTATCGGAATGGAGCCACCACACCACTTACCGGCGCTCGACCGCGCCACCTTGGCCTTCTCAGACCGCTCCTGGTACCTGCGCTCGCTGAATCTAGCCTTCATCGCAGTTCACTGCTCTGGCGTAATCTAACCCTGGATCGGCTGTCCGGAACGATCACGACGCTTCTGGTCGTCGATCGCATCACGGATGAGCTTGGCTGCGACGGCAGAAAATTGGCCCTCGATCCTCGCCGCCCGGTGTGGTGGATAGAAATAGGTCCTCTACAAGAAGTAAAATACAAAAGTTGTATAATATACACAAATGATTATTAAAATTTAAAAATAAACAAATTTTTTACCTTGAAGTGGGCGAACCAAAAGGCCTTCCTATCTGCGGGAGCATCTGAGTAGTTAATCCAAGGCCCACCATAGTTCTGCCTCAGAAATGTCCCTAGCTGTCTCTGTACTGCAGAAGGCCGATATCTATACAATAATAATTTTTTATGAATATGTATGTACATATAATCATTTGAGAAATATATATTAATTAATTAACTTACTTCATCGGCCCGTCCGTCCAAATCTCCATACGCGTCTCGCCCGGAGGAGCGCATGGAGGGTCGCTCTCACCTCCTGCCTGGGCAAGATCAATCTGATCGCCGTCGTCCATATGCACGACGTCGGCTCCCCCCATAGAGTCGTCGACAGGAGGAATGCTGGACGGGGGATCAGGGATGCTGTACGAGGGATCAGGGATGCTGGACGATGAGGAAGGAGTCGGCAACCTGCTGGAACTGCCCTGTCCCGGTAATGGACCGGGAACAGAACGGTACAATGGCGTACTCGGAGATGAGGATGAGGGTACGGAACTGCCCTCTCCATCCCCAGCCCGAGCGGGACTGGCTAATATAAAATCCTTCGCATCGTCCTCCTGGTCTAGTCGTACCTGATAATAACATATGACAATAAAACAAAAATACATATTTATATGATAGACATCACAGATTTTTGAAAAATATCATGGTCACAGATAAAAAGTGTCACTAAAGTGTCACAGATTTATTATTACAAAAATACATATTTATATGATAGACATCACAGATTTTAATCCTCTTCTGAAAATTTATCTAGTTCGTTTAGTTCATCTTCTTCTTCTTCTTCTTCTTCTTCCTCCTCTACATCTTCACTTTCATCTGCATCTTCCTCTACAGATAATTCTACTTCTTCTACACAATTAGATGTGTAATGAGGAACATCCGTCGTGTCCACTTCTATAATATTTGTTATAAGAGGTAGTTCATCCTGTTGATAAGCTATATTGTCAACCTCAAAGGTATTTCTAGCTTTGGTCTTGCATACTGCCCACCAGTCCGACCTTGTTGTTCTCCGTTTAGGATAACTTGTGAAGTACATGAGCTGAGCCTGACTTGATAGGACAAATGGTTCATAGGCTTGATATCGACGTCGATAGTTTATATCAACAAGACCGTGCTTGTCTACTTTCTAACCCTGACCTTCAATCGGATCGAACCAATCACACCTGAATAACACAATCTTAGCAGGCTCTATTCCATAACTATATGTCAGCTCCACGATCTCTCGTAGCACGCCATAGAAATCATTGCCCGCATCAACATCTTTGTAGTTCGAAGATCTGATACACAAACAGCTGTTTTTGGTGGAGTCGAGATCCACAAAGTTGTCTCTGATCGGGCAAGTTGTTGACTTGAACCTAAACCCATTAACACAATAGCTTGGCCATATTTTTGCAGCATAAATTGGTCCCTTGGCTAGCGTTCTAATAGACTCATTCTCAAGTCTTGCGTATGGACGATCGACCTAAATACCACGAAAGAAGCAATTAAGCTCATTCTAAATCAAGTGCATATACAGAAAGGTAATTACAGAGTTCTCAAGTCTTATATATGCACTCAACTATGATGGAAAATAACACCTCATTTCTTGTTCTAGTTCTTCTTCTGTTATGTGTGGCCTACCTGACCTCACATCATCATTAAATATGCTGAAAACAACATCGTGCAATTAATGTAATAGTATCATTCTCAACACTATTAAAATAATGTAGACGTATTATTTACTTACCCCTCCAGTTTCTCTACTTCCTCCTCGTCGCAGTTGAGTAATACATACACTTGAGCAGCCCTTAGCTCATCATCGTTCAGATATCTCTTCTTCATTTTATCCGATGGCTTTCCTGGAGCATTGAATACCTTCAGTATTGTATTATTACTTTCATGATCTCCGTCGTCATTTCTGGAAGCTCTCGTTCTATTAGTTGCAACATGAGGCTTGAAATACATCGAACAACAGTTTGTAATCTCCTCGAGAACATAGGCTTCACAAATAGAACCCTCGACCCGTGCCTTATTTTTCACCTTTCTTTTTAGGTGATTCAAATATCGCTCGAACGGGTATATCCATCGATATTCGATGGGTCCACCAACACGTGCCTCATAGGATAGATGAATCGGCAAATGCTCCATAGAGTCGAAGAATCCAGGAGGAAACACCCTCTCTAGCTTGCATAGTGTTACCGCAATGTCCTTCTCTTGCTTTTCTAGGCGATCAACGAGCAATTTCTTGGAACAAAGATCCCTGAAGAATATGCTAAGCTCCGTCAATGGATCCCAAACTGCCTGCGGTAAGAATTCCCGAAATGCAATCGGAATTAACCTCTCCATGAATACGTGACAGTCGTGGCTCTTCATACCCGTCAATTTGTTTTCCTTCGGATCGACACATCTTCTCAGATTTGACACATATCCGTCTGGAAATTTTAGGCCCTGGATCCACCGACAAAGTCTCACTTTATCCTCCTTGTCCAGCGAGAAAATTGACTTCGGCAGGAACTGTTTTCCATTCTGCTGTATCAAATGCAACGCAGGATGTTTGCATATTTCTTCTAAGTCCAACATGGCCTTGGGATTGTCTTTCGTTTTTCCCTTTACGTCCATCACAGTATTAATTATGTTATCAAACACATTCTTCTCAATATGTATGACATCAAGATTATGTCTGATCAGATTGGTACTCCAGTATGGCAGATCCCAGAATATGCTCCTCTTTGTCCAGTTATGATCTCTACCAAATCCATCGCACTTGTACCCACTTGTAGGATCTTCGATAGCACTTGGAAAATCTTTAACCTCCTTCCATATCGTGGCTCCGCACCACCTTGGCGGTGGATCACCATTCTCTACAACGCCGGCACAGAATGCATTCCTGTTCCTTCGGAACGGATGATCTTTTGGCAGAAATTGTCGATGACAATCAAAGAAGCACGGTTTTCCTCCATGTTTCAAGCGAAAAGCCTTACTACGGTCCATGCAATACGAACATGAGAGACGGCCATGAGTGCTCCATCCAGATAATATTCCATAGGCCGAAAAGTCGTTGATGGTCCATATAAGGGTTGCCTTCATCTGAAAATTCTGCTTCCTGGAAACATCGTACGTGTTAGCGCCTACTTCCCATAACTGATTCAACTCATCTATCAAAGGCTGTAAGTACACGCCAATGTTCCTCTTGGAAATGTTCAGACCAGGAATTATAACGGTTAGAAACATGTACTGAGTCTTCATGCACATCCAAGGCGGTAGATTATACGGAGTGACAATCACAGGCCAGCACGAATACTGGGATCCCGAAAGACCAAAAGGAGTAAAACCGTCAGAAGATAGTCCCAACCTGACATTACGCGGATCTGAAGCAAAATCAGGATACACTCGATCAAAGTACTTCCACGCTTCTCCATCGGATGGGTGATCCAACACTCCTTCAATCTGTTCTCGCATGTGCCAACTCATATTTTTGGCCGTCTCTTTCACCATAAATAATTTTTGCAACCACGACGTTAAAGGCAAGTAGTGCATTGAATCGGTCGGTCTTCTTGCACCGGTAGACCTTCCTGTACTAGTTGTCTTATAGCAATCAGCACCACAAAATCTGCACACATCTGCGTCCTTGTCGTCTTTGTAGTACATCATGCACCCATTGCGACAGTAATCGATTTTTTCGTATCCCATCCAGAGCGATCTCACCATCCTCTTAGACCGGTAGAAGTCTTTAGGCAACTTAGCACCCGCCGGCAAGATCTCTATAATAAACTCTAACACTCGGTTGTAGCATTCTTGTGACATGTTAAAATCTGACTTAATGCTCAACAGTCTTGTAACCACCTCCAACGGTGAATGATCCTCACAACCAGGATACAATGGAGTCCTTGTATTCTCCAGCAACTCCATGAACTGTGCAGCATCGGCGTTCGGTGCCTCCTCAGGTGCATCATGAACGAAACTAGGCCCCGTAGCGTCGAAAACCATGTTCATGCACCCGTCGTCGTATGCATGATTATCTGAAACAAAATTAGGTCCCGCATGCATATATGGCTCAACATAAGGCTCCGGCTCTGATGCTAAAGACATAAGTTCTCCGTGTGCGGTCCACTGATAGTAATTAGGCGTGAAACCCCTTGAGTAAAAATGATATGTCACTTCCACTTCTGGATAATATTTTACGTCATGACATTTCACACACGGACACTTAATTTTGGTGCCGTCCATGTACTGAGGGAACGCCTTAGCAAACTGCAGGAACTGCTCTACTCCCGCTATGTATTCATCCCACACACCACACATATCATCAGGACGACGATTGTACATCCATGAACGATTCCGCAAGTAGTAATTCATATCCATTTGAAAATAATTCTGCAAAAATGGACACACATTATCCAACAGGCACAAATTCGTATATTATGTCTTATTAGGGACACACATTAGTAGCGGACAGTTACTAATAATAATGATATGCAATCTAGGTCAAACTAGGTTATACTAAGTCAAACAAAGTCAAACAAGGTTAACCTAAGTCAAACAAAGTCAAACAAGGTCAAAGTAGGTCAAGGGTTGACCTATAGTTGACTTTGTCAACTCTTAGTCCAATCTAAGTCAAATATCTTATTTTTAGTCATTACTTACCAAGGTACCGTTTACCTTATCGCTATTGGTATCCCAATACCAATACCTTAAGTTGGTACCCTTTACCTTATCGCTATTGGTACCCTTTACCTTATTGTTATTGGTATCCCAATACCAATACCGCGGTAGCATGGTTGGTACATTAAGGGTCTTTGACAAGGTTTATAAAAATAACTAATAAATCTCTATCCCAACTAATAAATAGTCAACCTTGGTCAAACAAGGTCAAATCCAAGTCTTCATCCATGTGTACACTAGCTCATTTTGTTTCCTAAACTAAAATAAATGAGGCACTAGAAGACGCAAAATCCATATGGCTAGCTCTATACAATTTAAATGTATCCTTCTACAAATTTCAAGATATTCGTTTAAATAATAAGTTTGTCAAGAATTTTGGGTTAAGCAGATTTCGACATTAGAAATAAAACTTTGAAAGAGCTTTTGTTTATATATGGACATGTGTATAATTTTATTTTTGTAAAAACCTTTCACAACTACTCATTAAATGAATTGGGGATGACTCTAGCAATCTAACAATCAATATTCGTTTAAGTACAATCGCTATTGTACAATTAGATTTGGGGATGACTCTAGCAATCTAACAATCAATATATTGGTTTATAGACAAACATTAATCTCAATCCAAAATCAACACAAAGAACACAAGTAATTTATAACGAATACACTAAAGCATCCCCAAACGCAATTCAATACTATAAAGTCTAGAATCAAAGAGAGTATTAAACATAAAAGATAGTATCAAATGTATATAGCCATGTTGTCAAGGCGACTAGAAACAGTTCCAGAAAATAAGAGCTAACACTTGTTCTATAACATGCGATAAAGAAAATTTAAAAGAATAGAATAGTAGGAGGAATGGGGAGTCGAAGGCGGGGGTGTGGAATATGTTATTTTGTCATTGATTTGGAGGGGGGAATATGTTCTTTCTTTATTGATTTTTTTCCCTATTGATTTTGAGGGCGGATTATGTTGTTTTTTTTGGGGGGGGGGGGGGGGGTGGAGGTTCAACATTTTTGGTTGGGGTTTAGTGAGTGTTAGATGCTTCTTTTGGCTTAATGTGTTTAGATGTTAATTGAGTTTGCTATGCGCAACAAATAAAATAAAGACAGGTCGTCTAGGTTTTATGACATGACTCTCTCGAGCTACATTGATTAAGAATTAGAGGAAAAAAGGACACAAGGGTTAATGTCATATTGATAGATGATATGTAAGTTCTTCCTATGGAACTTTCTTGTGCTGACTTGTCAACTTGGAATATTAGGTGGCATTTCTATACTGGAATGAGTATTATTGACAGGGACATCCCGAACTGCCGGCGGTTGTAGTTTTGATTACTTGTGAGAATTCAGATTGTTTGATTCTCATTGTTGATTTTCTTTATTTGTTTAATACAGAACGACCGTCTAGGTTTTATGACACGACCCTCTCTCGAGTTCGTACATACTTATAGCTATATTGATTAGGAATTTGGGAGAAAAGAAGTAGACACGGGGAGGGTTAATGTCAGACTGATAAATGATATGTTGGTTTTTCTTTTGAAACATTCTTGTGATCCGTAGCTGATGACTTGTCAACTTGGAATATTAGGTGGCATTTCTATATTAGAATTGGTAAGTTAATTATTTTTCTCATCTTGTCCTAATTAATCCCTATGTGTGTGTGTCTGTGTCTGTGTGAGTGTGTGTCTGTGTCTGTGTGTGTGTGTGTGTGTCCGTGTCCGTGTGTGTATGTGTGTGTATGTGTGTGTGTGTGTCCGTTTTCGTGTGTGTCCGTGTGTGTCCGTGTGTGTCCGTGTGTGTGTGTGTGTCCGTGGGATAGGAGGAGGAGGAGGAGGAGGAGGAGGAGGAGGAGCACGACGGGGTAGGGGTCGTCGGAGGGGAGTCGCCGGAGGAAATCGCGGGGGGGGGGAGGGAGTCGCCGGAGGAAATCGCGCAGGGGGGAGGGGGGGAGTCGCCGGAGGAGATCGAGGGGGAAAAATTGGGAGAGGGGGAAAAATTTTCAAGTGGGGGGAAAAAAGAGCACAGCGTGCCCTAAGTAAAATATTTAGCGACGTCACCAGTAGACGTCGCTAACCGTCGCAATAATTTTAATATAAGCGACATATTTTAATAATATGTCGCTGGACGTCGCTATTCAGCGATGTAGTTTATATAGTGTCGCGGAACGTCGCTAGCCAGCGACGGTTTGCGACAGCAATAGAATGGAGTCGCTATATTATATGTTTAGCGACGGAATTTTATTCCGTCGCTAAATAAAATTCCGTCGCTAAATAACGTCGTTAATAGAACACATTTTAGTAGTGTACCATGACTTGGATATTTGGAGCGCAACACTAGACTTTTCCTTCCCACAAATTTTACATGCAAGACCTAGACGAGCCCACCTTCATGTAGGTATATCTCGTGCCACTAAAACACGTCTCCTTGTACTCTAATTTCATGTTACGACTTTCGGGTCAAAAAGACTAAACTATAACCATTACCATGATACCAAATTAATTCCTGACTTCAATTAGAAATTCAACCATGACTCAAATTCTTCGACCCAATACATGATTGTGATATACTAAATCCCTTAAATGCTAAATCTTGTGTTTTATCTTGATTGCTTAACCGTTGTCTTTTTATTTTCATGTCTTATTTTGATTTACTTGGACGCATAACATCTTTTTGCAATATTAGCAACCCCTACTTCTCTCCCTTTTAATTGAATTACTTCACTTACATTTACTATGTTTCCTCCGTGGTTATGCAACCTTTTCTTATATGATTTCCTTGTACGATTATGGAACTGAATCATGACACCCTTCGGTTAAAGAGGAAGTAGATTAGAGAGATTACTGTTATAGTTAAATAAAATAATTGTATGATTGGAAAACATGAGTTAATTTTTCTATTTGGTGAAATTAAGAAAATATGATATTATCTTTCGAAGAAATGGGATGTTCGAAGAATAATACACTTGCTAATTACAAAAATGTTTGAGGAATTTATCATGATGCCTATGCAGGATTTTACAATGAAAAATGAGTACGAAATCCTTAGATTTGACTTGACTTTGGAAATTGATTAAAAGTTTTGAACTTCAACTCCGAGGAAGGAATGAACCTTGAGGATAGAATTTTGAAGAATATATATATATATATATATATATATATATATATATATATTTTATATATATATTATATATATATATATATATATATATATATATATATATATATATATATATATATATATACATATATATATATATATATATATATATATCTCGATATGTTGGAAGAAATATATATATATATATATATATATATATATATATATATATATATATATATATTTCATCCAACATATCGATATATATATATATATATATATATATATATATATATATATATATATATATATATATATATATATATATATATATATATATATATATATATATATATATTCGATATAATAGGAGTATGAGCGGCTTTTGGGCGTGGATCCCGCTGGAGGGAGCAGGCCCGTCCCCCGTAGCTCCCCCTCCGGCGCCTTGGTGGTGGTCGACCGCTGCCCAGCCCCCTCCTCCCCGCCTCGAACCCTCCCTCCTCCCCGGCCTCCTTGGCCCTGGCAGCTGGCCGGGCCTCCCTTGGTTTCTCCACCCATGGGGATCTTCTTACCCTTCGCTGCCGCCGGCCGGCTCATGCCCGGAGTGCGGAGGACGCCCTCCTCTCCTCTCCCCGCATCGTCGCTCTCACCGCCCTCGGCGTCGCAGGGCCGCCGGGTTCAGCACTCGCGGCCAGCCCCGGGTACCTTCATTCCCAGCCCCGGCCCTCTCCCCAGTGGCCCCTCCGCCGCGTCGCCGCCCCTTCCAGTAGCCGCAACCCCTCCTTCCGATCCTTTCTCCCCGAGACCCCACTCGCCTCCCCCTGCTCTAGGCCCCCCTGCGGCACCGTTGCCCACCTCCGCCCCGCCGGCTCCGGGTTGCACGGCCCCTCCGGCCGAGGAGTTCCCCTCCCAGCCAGGCGCCTTCCTCCCGGAGCCTCCTTCTCTCCCGATCCCTTCGGCTCCTCCCTCAGCCGCGGATGAGAGCCTCCCCCCCGTCGTGGCTGCAGTCCCCTCCGGCTCCGCCCCCTCTCTGTCTCCCTCCGGCGCTTTCTGGCAACATCCGGCCTACTCGGGGTGGGTCTGGGTCCCCGCCCATCCCCAGGTGGAGGCGGTCCTCCGCGCTTTGGGAGCGAGTCGCTACACCTAGCGCTCTCGCCGCCTCACTCCGCGGAGGCTAGCCGTCTCGGCTTCCCCGGCCGAGCAGGTGGTCTGCCCCCCTTCCCCCTCCCCTTTGGCGCCGGCGTCCTCCCCCCCTCTCCGATCGCTCCCCCCGCAGGGACGCATCCCTCCCCGGCGTCGTCTTCTCCGGTATTGCCGTCGTGGTGCCCACCCCGGCCAGCTACGGCCCAGAGCGCACCTCGCGTCTCCGGTTCTGCCCCTCCCCTGCGGTTCCTTCTCCCCTTCGCCGGTGGTCGAGCGCCGTGCCTCCTCCGCCGGAGCTCCGCCCCTCCCGGAGTGTCTGTACCCTCCTCAGCTGCAGTGTCCGCTTCCTCCGCTCCTTAGCCGAGGCCTAGCCGCGGGCGGCGCGCCGAGTCTGCTCCTTCGGAGCGAGACCCTCCTCGGACCTCGCGCCACGTGGGACGCGTGGCCTCCCCCTCTTTCCTCGGGACCCGCTCGCACTGTGCGGTCTGACCCCCCATCGGGTCCAGCGCGTGGATTGACTCCCCCCCTTGGGCTTCGAGCCCACATCTCCCCGCCCATTCCTTCTGCTGCTTTTGTTTCGAAATTTCGAATTTTTTCAAAATTTCGATCTTTTTCGGTTCTCTTTGTTTTTGGTCTGGTCTGGGCCTTTTGTGTGTTGGCCCAGTAGCAGCCTCTGGTTTGCTCTTCCTGAGCGGTTTTAATAAAATGTCTTATTCCCAAATATATATATATATATATATATATATATATATATATATATATATAATATGTTGGAAGAAATTCTTTTTACCGAATCCAAAAGTATTGACTTATCGAATTTCTATCGTTGCGATATTTGATTAGATATATGAAAATAGTGGATACTCAAAACTTTTGTGAAGTGATTGTTGTAGACAACAAGATTTCAAGGAATGATGGTTATAAACCTTGAGAGGATTAATAAAATATATAAAAGGTTGAGTATGAAAGCGGATTGATGATTATGACGATATCGAATGAAAGTTAAAAAATTTGAGATAGTGATCATGATTTTGAGACAAAGGAAGTCCTTGCCTATCGTAAGTTACAAAACTATCATTTTGTCGTTGGATGGTAGAGGGGATCAAATTCGATACTGATAGGTTGTCATGAGATATTTTCTAAACTATATCTTGGAATTCATACTTTCTAGTTATCCAAATTTGCAGTTATTCCGTGATTATTGCCTTTAATTGGAAACTTTTTCTCCTTGCCAAATTAATTGATCGATTGCTTATCGATAAACTCTTTCCATCCCCTTCGCCCTACCTGCCCTAATTTTTCCTAAATTTCGAGGACGAAATTGTTTAAAGTTGGGTAGGATGTAAAACCCCCTAAATTTTCACTGTAATTTTTTTTAAAAAAATTATTTTATACGATATGGATTTTTTTTTGTATCGTACATAAGTATAAAATTTTTATTTATTCATATACAAAATATTTGGTTACTGTTTTTATATAGAAATCGATATTTTGTTTTACGGTATGAGCAAGTATTTTCTATCAAGAAGACATCCCACGAAAATTGTCAAAAACTTTATTTTTACTTTTTGAAAGACTATTTTATTTCTTGCTTAAAGTTAGTAGTAATTTAGAAAAACCATGAATTATGTAAATATTTTGTTGCATACAAGGTACATAAAATTTATTCATGTATATATTATTGATTTTCGAAATTAATTTATTATTATTTTATATTATTTATAAAAAGGCATTTTTCAAAATAGTTTGATTTAATGTTTGATTATTATGGCAATTTAAATTTGAGTTATCTTATCTTTATTTAAAATAGTTCTGAATTAAAGTTGTGATTTAAATTGGATTTGGGATTTGGTTGAATTGGCTTTAAATCTATTTAATTAAATGATGAATTATCTATTGGGGATTTAAATAAATCCCAATCCCTATCCAAATGAGAATTTCTACCTCCCATAAAAGGAGAGGTACTCCTCCAGAAACTTCTACCATCAATAGATGTGCATCGTGTCTGTGCCCCCATCCACTATACTTTTCCCCCTTTACTAATACAATATATTTTCATCTTATCCGACAAACCGGACGCCCAACCCAGCCGTGTCGGACTCATCCCGACACGACACCTACACCTAAGCCATGCCCCTGTTCCGCCTCGCTACGTCGACAACAGCCCGTCCTCGCCTCGTCGTCATCACTGCCACCACCAGATTATCTTCAATCTACCCGACACCAAGTCAACACCACAAACCCTGTCATCGACCCTGGCCAAATCGGCCGACAGCCATCACCAACATACCCACCACCTCCGGCCACCACAACCGGTACGGCCGACCACCGCCAAACCTTCTTCTCCTTCCGGTACGACCAACTTCCCGACCCACCACCACCAGTGTAACCATCGACACCACAGCAAAATAGAAGAAGGAGTAGCAGAACCCTAACCTCGGCGCCACCGCCCTCCGCCGATCGCTCCCGCCGCCCGTAGCTGTCGACTCCCGCGCCTGCGCCGGAGTTCCCCAGCACAGCCACCTAAGCCCGACCGCGTCGCCTCCAGCGAGCCGCCCTCTCTTTTCCGTGCTCCGCTCGCCTCGAATCCGCCCTGGCCTTCTCGTCCGCCGGCCGGAGCAGCGCTCGTCCACGACCAAGAGCCATCGGACCGCCGCCTCCTGCTCCATCTCCCTCCGCCCTCTCTCCTCGTCGACCGCCAAAACCCCCGGCCCTCCGACCTCCGCCCGTGCAACCCCCGGTGAGCAGCCCTTTTCGCGGACAGTGCGCTGCCCCAGGTCGCATTTCCTCCGTCGCGGTCGAAGCCGCCGATCCGCCGCCGCCCCGGCATCTGAACCCCGCCACCAGCGTCGCCCCTTTGTCTGAAGTCTCCGACGACCGCGCGCGCCTTCACCCGGCCTCCGGCAGCCGTGCGCCCCGCCGAGTCTCTGGTAACCTTCATCTCTCTCTCTCCTTCCCCAATTTTTCTTTTCCTCACCGATCTCTCTCTCTCTCGCTCACTGTGTAGAATTAGGAATGAGTGGTATGGGTTGGGATATGTAATGTTATATATTATTATTATACTTAAATTAGTTGCTATATTATTAAGTATATATTGATAAAGTATAACTGAATATATGTTATTAACTAATATGTTGGTTAATAATAGAGTTATTATTATTATTTTTATTATTATTATTATTATTATCATCATTTAACTAAATTATTAGAATGGTGTCATTTATTTTATTATTTATATATATTAGTTTGTTGTTTTGTTAAAATTATTATTTACACTATTACTATTATTTTCTAGTAAAATTTTAAGCTAGTTTTTAACAACTAAAATAGTCTTTTCGATTTAGATGTACCTATATTGACCAGTTATACTTTTTGGACTAGATAATTTAGCAGTATTTTTAAATATTTATCTAAAATAGATATTTTAAATTTTGAAATATAGTTTCCTCCTTAATCATATTTTACAACTTAGAGTTTTTGTAGAGAAATGACTTTTGGATTTTTAAGGTACTTTTTCCAAAAATTTATTTTTCCTAAATAAAACCTAGTTTTCAATTATTGTAAGTAATTCCTGAAAATTACTATAGGTGTCCATCTCCACTATTCTCCATGGTAATCATCATTGACCACGACTACTCACGCGTTCCTATTTTCCGCAAATTCAGGCCATGTTCGCATGGACCTCGGCTAATGGACAAAACATGGCATCAGGATCCTCGCACCACATCAGGCGACACATCAGGCAAGACACCTTGTCTTTACTGTTTAATTCCTTGCTCAATATCATGCATGCTTTTTCTTTATGTTGTTCTTTCAAAATTATATATATATATGCAAATTATTATAATTTATGCAATTGGCTTAGAGTTAAGGGACCACTTTATGTTTAGTGCATCTCATAAAATGTCACGATGTGCCACGGATTGTGTGTGAGTGGTGAGCCGCATATAGCTTCGGACTTGCGTACCGACCGTACATCAGTACGTACAGGCCGTGCGTTAGGGTATAACTGCTAATAGATTGTGTAGAAGACTTGGCAGTTATTAAGGATTAAACAGTGTCGTGGAGACGACGCATGTATAGTATCATTGGGGGGAGGGGACAGTTATTAGCGTAGGGGCTACATTTATTTTTTACACACATTTTGGGCCGAGGGTGACTCTTATGAGCACTGCCTTCTGTCCAGGGCCGATAGCGTCTCGTATGAGCGCTACTTGGCGGCCACTATCTATTACTTGCTTGCGTGAATCCGTTATAGCCCCTGCGTAGAATATTGTCCTCTAAATTGCAATTCACATAGAATGGTTAGGAGCCTTTACTCATGCATACTTTTCTGTTGAGCTTTTATTATTCAGTTTATTGGCATGATATTATGTGTCTTGTTACGTCCCTCTGAGGACCTGGTGATCTCTCCAGGTGTGTGTTTCGTGATGTCATGCAGGTGATCTAGCTAAGGCCACTCCTTCCTTCGTGATGATTGCTTTTGGACTCATCATTGCTTCGCTCGACCAATCACTTTCTTTGTATATTTCTTCCCTATTTAAATTAGTTGGTAGTGGATTTGTCTCCGCCCAACGATTGTATACATGACAAACTCAAAGTTGCTTTATATCATTATTTAACTTCGTGGATGAGATTTAGTGTCGTGGCTTTCTACATTTACAGCTTATGTATATATACGAGCCGTATATTTACTCGTATGTATACAGCTGGCATGATACGTATCTAGTCTCAAGTATTTGGTACTGGGGCGTTACAGGTACATACGTACGGGAGAGGGGGCATGATCACGTACTCAACTATCAGTTTCCCCATAACCCAGATTCTAACATGTGAGAGATACGAGAACAGTAAAGACATGTGAGAGATACAAGAACAGTAAAAATATGTGAAAGATACTGGGAGCAGTATAAGCATGGTAGGTACTAAGAGCAGTATAAAACATAGTGAAACATGTACTGAGAACCAGTAAGAAGCATGTGAAGATATAAGAACTTTCCTAAGCATGGAAGGTACTGAAAGTAATACAACATGTGAAGACTTAACTTGCTACCTCAAGGATCAGTATTTTAACAGGGTTAATACATGTTCTAGCATTAAAAGACAGTAAATGAGTTAGTAGATGTACTTGCCTCGAGCAAAGCAAGAATAATAGTACGAAGATATAGATGTCCGGTATCCTGTCAAAATGATATACAAACTCAGCCTCTAAGTTATGTTCAAGATTACGCTAGTGGTGTGACACGACCCCTAACTGGATATTAGCCAAGTGGGGGCCTAGCATAAAAGTCCAATGTGGGGTGACACTATATCCAAACTAATTTTCTAGGGTCTTTACACTAGTGCGGGGTGAGGTCCAATACGTCTATAACTCAAAACAACACAAAATATTGAAAGTCGTAATTATTCAATAAATAAATCAAATTGTACACTGAGTTCCAACAATTTTTGAGATAGACAAAAAGCTCAATTATACATAAAATAAAGTATCAAAATGATCCTTGTTAATTATAAAAATTTATACTAATTTTTTTGGAATTTATAAACTCTCATAGATATTTACTAAAATCAGCAAACACATGTATCCTGAAAATGAGTTATGTTTTTCTATTTTTATAAAATGCCAAAAGTATTATTAAATGCTGGAAAAATTATAATAATTAGCTAAATTAACATAGTATTTAAATACAATTTTTTTTCAGATTTTTACAGTAATTAAAATATATATAAAAATTCAAAAACAGCCTAACCGGATTATCCGACGGATTATCGGCGGATTTTCCGATCCGTTACAGCAAGTTTTGTGGTGCAAGTTCTGATTTTTCGATGGATTTCCGCAGATTTTCGACGGATTTTTCGAACCGTCGCAGAAAGTTGATTTTTGAACTCAAAACTTGTTTCGGCCATAAAAACTTCGTTTTAAATCGAAATTCGGATGTTCAAAAGTCAAAATCGTATGAAATTTAATTCCCTACAACATGGGACTATTAGTTTTCACAAATCAAAACATTTGATAGATCAATATATTAAAATACTCCAAAATTAGGTTCTTGGGATACCGAAACGGGTTCCGATATCCACCAAACTCAAAATCCATGGTATACAAACTAGGTGAGGGCCTCATATATGCATATGCGACCAAGATCCATGATGGTAACGCCAGTATCACTCTTGATACTGAGTTTTCTACTAAGTCAATATTGGGTTTTATCAGAAAATTAAAACCTAATTAAAACTAATTTTAGAAACATGCATATAGATGAGAATCATCAGGAAAACATATTTCACAAAATAAGTTTAGAAAAATTCTAAGCATTTAATACCAAGGAAAACAAAAATGACAACAGATTACTATTGTTCAAGAATTTGGCAAGATGTACTTGCCTAGGTTAAGCTCCAAGCCTAATCTTCTACTCCTCCTCCTAGGGGGGTTAGACACCACACCCAAGGCCTCAAGGCCAAGCTCTTGGCAAGCTCCAAGAGGGAGAGAAGGGAAGAAGAAATGAAGAGAGAGTGAAGATAATGAAAAGAGAGAGGAGAGAGAAAGTGAAATGGTATATATAGAAGGGGGAATTAATCTTAACCGTTGGATGGTGATCCATGTGAAGATCTAAGTCAATCCTAACCATCCAAACAAAACCAAATATCCAATGGGTAATATAGTGCATCTACACTATTCACGAAAATATCTAAATACTATTCATCAAAATATCCAAAATACTATTCACCAAAATATCAAAAATACTATTCACCAAAATATCTAAAACAATATTCATTAAAATATCGAAAATACTATTTAAAATTATAAAAATATTATTTTGAAATTCAGGGGCTTACAAATCTTCCCTCCTTGAAAAATTTCGTCCTCGAAATTAAAAATCATCCAATAGGTCCAACTATAACATGTAGCTGCTCTGGCTACGATACTCAATCTGCTACCCTTGTAATCATCTGTCCTGTTTCTCTTTACAATCTTTTTGGTTCAGGTTCAACAAAGTCCTTCTATCATAAACTTCGTCATATATCCTTTAGAATCTTTCATACTAACATGGAACATTTATATATACCCTAAACTATAGGTCATTCTCTAGGTATGTTCATAAGCAAACAATGCTTGATCATCATCCACATTTTCAACCTCAATTATAAATACTTGATTTCCTTATCGTATCCTAAGTATCAATATTCTATCAATCCATAGGCCCTTTGCATTGTTTGTCGTCAATCCTTTCCTACAGTTTCTCCTTGAAATTATACGTTCAATTCTTATCCTTGGCGTAGAGCCTTCTTCTTTTTACTCAACAAGTCCTCGAAATATAAATCCTCGATTTCAAAACTCCCGATTTATTAATTACCAAAGTACATATGTCTTTGCCTTTTTCCTTATAGTTTTAACTGATATCTTTCCGATCTCATACGCAATATTATATCTCATTCTAACTTATTCTATATCATTCCACATATCGACCTACCCTCTAATCACATGTAAATAGCTTGTAGATAACCAATAATCACTTGGTCATCAAAGTCCTACGAATGCTCAATCCTCAAACTCTAAGCACAAGATTCTAATCCTCAATCCATAGTCACAACAATATACTATCTCATTTCTCCATCTTAGATACCCTATCATCAAGTCATACTATCAATACAATCGTTCTTAATAGTTTCCAAGTCTACTACAGTCAGTCACTCATACTTGTCCTATAAGCTTAATCTAACCAATCCCTAGGAAAAGTATTTATCACAAACACACAATACATTTATAGTTATACTATAGAATCAGTTAACGAGGTTTAGCTATTTCGGTCGTCTATCAAATAGAAGGTAACAAGGCCTAAGACTGGGTCAAGCAATCAATAACAGTGTCCAAACAAGTTAAAGGGTCAAGCAAGACAGAAAAGTTGGTTGGAATATCTCCAAGAATGGTACGAAGACAACGAGATGCATAACGAGAAGAATTACCCAAGAGGTTAACGAAGAAGAGTTTAGTCAAGTCATAGGAAAGATGGAACACAAAAATAATTATGTCCAAAAAGATAACATGAAAGCAATCCTATTGGAGAGTCCTAGCGAACCTATAATCCTTGTTGTGGATGTAGATAGGACAGAGTTAATCAAGACAGGAAAGAATAATAATAAGAATTTATTCTTGCTCATTCGGTCATAACGAAGAGAACCAAGTTGAGATATGACCTGATAACCATACACGTCTTCCTGAAATCATGTTGCCAGAATTTTCGCCACACCAATAAGCTTATATACAATAAACGATAGAGTCATAACTAAGGTATACACCCTATAATCATATTATCTAGAATTCTCGTCACGCCAACCGGTATGGCTGTGAGAAAATCTAAATTCCATAACTAAGATAAGTATACCCAAAATCAGGCCCAATGTTTTTGTCATACCAGCTAATATGGCTGCGATAAATTCTAAACTCCATAAATAAAGTAGACATTTACCTTATCAGGATATATCATAATTCAATCTACAAAATTTATCACGATGCAAGATCAAAGTCAACAACGAAAATCAGAAATCAATTTCAACAACGAATTAAGGAATAGCAAATGGAAACAGGTGAAAACAGATTTCTAGGTAGGATTAGAGTGAGATCCTCAGGGGTCATCCCAAGGGTACTATCCTGGTTAAAATGGTAACCCACTGAATTTCAAACAAGATACTAAATACAGTTAACGGTCCTATGCTGTGATAAGTTTTCCTATGTTGCAATCCTAGAAATCCTCTAGGTGTTCTAAATGTTATTCATAGTGTTTAACAAGTTGCCCTAGATCCTAATTGCAGGCATGCTTGGTACAATAACGTAACCAAACAACTTAAGTCTGGACCTGCATGGGCCGCCACTAAAAACATGTCACGATCCGATACCCAAATTATTGGGTCGGGCCGAGCCATGTCCAGCCTACGCTTGGTTAAAGCGTAGTAAGCTGTTCTAAGAATAGACAATAAAGGATCTAAGCTGCTAACAATTCTAATATCACATTTAAAGGGTTCATCACAACACAACATCTATAAGCGAAAGTAAAAGTATAGATTTAATAATACACTTCCAAATGTATCTAACTGGAGACAAAGTCCAGTATTCAAATATAAGTTCAAAACAAAGTCTAAGTCTCAAAACACATGAAAAATATCTAAGCAAGGTTTTCCGCTGGGGCCTTTTCTGGAGCTAAGGCCAGGTCCTCAAATGTAGTACCATAATATCAATCACATAGCATTTTCTTCTCAAAAAGTGAACCTACAACGTTATTCTGTCAGGACGGGAGCAAGTACAACCTCTACAACTAAAGTGCTGAATATATAATAAAAGAGATGTACAACAAGAAACATGGTGTGATAAGTCTATAAAACAGGAAATACTGGAAACATGGCCTTATGGTACAACTGGGATCACAGTATCATAGTAGCATAGGGAACATGGCATATATGGAATCATGATATGACTGAAATCACGGTAAAATACATTTGTCAAGGTGACACATGTATATCTAATGTTTAAAACTGGAGCAGGTACATGATCGTCAATAGGTGTAAAATGTACTGTGGTACAAGTATCTAAAATGTACTTCCGTACAAGTAAACAAGCGATAGATGTACATACGTACAGATATAGTTGGTGCGCCTACGACAAAGTATACATATAAAATGTCAACCTTGCTCGGTACATACGTACGGGAGAAGGGGGCATGATCACGTACTCAACTATCAGTTTCCCCATAACCCAGATTCTAACATGTGAGAGATACGAGAACAGTAAAGACATATGAGAGATACGAGAACAGTAAAAACATGTGAAAGATACTGGGAGCAGTATAAGCATGGTAGGTACTGAGAGCAGTATAAAACATAGTGAAACATGTACTGAGAACCAGTAAGAAGCATGTGAAGATATAAGAACTTTTCTAAGCATGACATGTACTGAAAGTAATACAACATGTGAAGACTTAACTTGCTACCTCAAGGATCAGTATTTTAACAGGGTTAATACATATTCTAGCATTAAAAGACAGTAAATGAGTTAGTAGATGTACTTGCCTCGAGCAAAGCAAGAATACTAGTACGAAGATATAGACGTCCGGTATTCTGTCAAAATGATATACAAACTCAGCCTCTAAGTTATGTTCAAGATTACGCTAGTGGTGTGACACGACTCCTAACTGGATATTAGCCAAGTGGGGACCTAGCATAAAAGTCCAATATGGGGTGACACTATATCCAAACTAATTTTCTAGGGTCTTTACACTAGTGCGGGGTGAGGTCCAATACGTCTATAACTTAAAACAACACAAAATATTGAAAGTCGTAATTATTCATTAAATAAATTAAATTGTACACTGAGTTCCAACAATTTTTGAGATAGACAAAAAGCTCAATTATACATAAAATAAAGTACCAAAATGATCCTTGTTAATTATAGAAATTTATACTTATTTTTCTGCAATTTATAAACCCTCATAGATATTTATTAAAAATCAGCAAACACATGTATCCTAAAAATGAGTTCTGTTTTTCTACTTTTTATAAAATACCAAAAGTACTTATTAAATGCTAGAAAAATTATATTAAATTAGCTAAATTAACATAGTATTTAAATATAATTTTTTCCAAATTTTACAGTAATTAAAATATATATAAAAATTCAAAAACAGCCTAACCCGATTATCCGGCTGATTACCGCGGATTACCGGCGGATTTTCCGATCCGTCACAACAAGTTTTGTGGTGCAAGTTCGGATTTTCTGACGGATTTCTGACGGATTTTCCGAACCGTCGCAGAAAGTTGATCTTTGAACTCAAAACTTGTTTCGGCCATAAAAACTTCGTTTCAAATCGAAATTCGGATTTTCAAAAGTCAAAATCGCATGAAATTTAATTCCCTACAACATAGGACTATTAGTTTTCACAAATCAAAATATTTGATAGATCAATATATCAAAATACTCCAAAAATAGGTTCTCGGGATACCGAAACGGGTTCCGATATCCACTAAACTCAAAATCCATGGTATACAAACTAGGTGAGGGCCTCATATATGCATATGTGACCAAGATCCATAATGGTAACGCCAGTATCACTCTTGATACTGAGTTTTCTACTAAGTCAATATTGGGTTTTATCAGAAAATCAAAACCTAGCCAATTTTAGAAACATGCATATAGATGAGAATCATCAGAAAAATATATTTCACAAAATGAGTTTAGAAAAATTCTAAGCATTTAATACCAAGGAAAACAAAAATGACAATAGATTACTATTGTTCAAGAATTTGGCAAGATGTACTTGCCTAGGTTAAGCTCCAAGCCTAATCTTCTACTCCTCCTCCTAGGGGGTTAGACACCACACCCAAGGCCTCAAGGCCAAGCTCTTGGCAAGCTCCAAGGGGGAAAGAAGGGAAGAAGAAATGAAGAGAGAGTGAAGAGAATGAAAAGAGAGAGGAGAGAGAAAGTAAAATGGTATATATAGAAGGGGGAATTAATCTTAACCGTTGGATGGTGATCCATGTGAAGATCTAAGTCAATCCTAACCATCCAAACAAAACCAAATATCCAATGGGTAATAGAGTGCATCTACACTATTCATAAAAATATCTAAATACTATTTATCAAAATATCCAAAGCACTATTCATCAAAATATCAAAAATACTATTCATCAAAATATCCAAAATACTAATCATCAAAATATCGGAAACACTATTTAAAATTATAAAAATATTATTTTGAAATTCAGGGGCTTACATCCTGGTTGTGAGGATTATTCACTGCTGGAGGTGGTTACAAGAATGTTGAGCATTAAGTCAGATTTTAATATGTCGCAAGAATGCTATAACCGAGTGTTGGAGTTGATTATAGAGATCTTGCCGGCGGGTGCTAAGTTACCTAAAGACTTCTATCGGTCTAAGAGGATGGTGAGATCGCTCTGGATGGGATACGAAAAAATCGATTCTTGTCATAATGGGTGTATATTGTACTACAAAGACGACAAGGACGCAGATGTGTGTAGATTTTGTGGTACTGATCGCTATAAGACCACTAGTACAGGAAGGTCTATCGGTGCAAGAAGACCGACCGATTCAATGCACTACTTGTCTTTAACGCCACGGTTGTAAAGATTATTTATGGTGAAAGAGACGGCCAAAAATATGAGTTGGCACATGCGAGAACAGATTGAAGGAGTGTTGGATCACCCATCCGATGGAGAAGCGTGGAAGCACTTTGATCGAGTGTATCCTGATTTTGCTTCAGATTTGCGTAATATCAGGTTGGGGCTATCTTCTGACGGTTTTACTCCTTTTGGTCTTTCGGGATCCCAGTATTCGTGCTGACCTGTGATTGTCACTCCGTATAACCTACCGCCTTGGATGTGCATAAAGACTCAGTACATGTTTCTAACCGTTATAATTCCTGGTCCGAACAATCCCAAGAGGAACATTGATGTGTACTTACAGCCTTTGATAGATGAGTTAAATCAGTTATGGAAAGTAGGCGCTAACACGTACGATGTTTCCAGGAATGTTATCTGGATGAAGACAACCCTTATGTGGACCATCAACGACTTTCTGGCCTATGGAATATTATTTGGATGGAGCACTCATGGCCGTCTCTCATGTTCGTATTTTATGGACCGTACTAAAGCTTTCCGCTTGAAACACGGAGGAAAATCGTGCTTCTTTGATTGTCATCGACAATTTCTGCCAAAAGATCATCCGTTTAGAAGGAACAGGGATACATTCCGTGCCGACGTTGTAGAGAAGGGTGATCCACCGCCAAGGTAGTACGGAGCCACGATATGGGAGGAGGTTAGAGATTTTCTAAGTGCTATCGAAGATCCTACAACTGGGTACAAGTGCGATAGATTTGGTAGAGATCATAACTGGACAAAGAGGAGCATATTCTGGGATCTGCCATATTAGAGTACCAATCTGATCAGACATAATCTTGATGTCATGCATATTGAGAAGAATGTGTTTGATAACATAATTAATACTGTGATGGACGTAAAGGAAAAAACGAAAGACAATTCCAAGACCAGGTTGGACTTAGAAGAAATATGCAAATGCCCTGCGTTGCATTTGATAGAGAAGAATAGAAAACAGTTCCTGCCGAAGTTAATTTTCTTACTGGACAAGGAGGATAAAGTGAGACTTTGTCGGTGGATCCAGGGCCTAAAATTTTCAAACGGATATGTGTCAAATCTGAGAAGATGTGTCGATCCGAAGGAAAATAAATTGACGGTTATGAAGAGCCACGATTGTCACGTATTCATGGAGAGGTTAATTCTAATTGCATTTCAGGAATTCTTACCGCAGGCAGTTTGGGATCCATTGACGGAGCTTAGCATATTCTTCAGGGATCTTTGTTCTAAGAAATTGCTCGTTGATCGTCTAGAAAAGCAAGAGAAGGACATTGCGGTAACATTGTGCAAGCTAGAGAGGATGTTTCCTCCTGGATTCTTTGACTCTATGGAGCATTTGCCGATTCATCTATCCTATGAGGCACGTATTGGTGGACCCGTCGAATATCAATGGATGTACCTGTTCGAGCGACATTTGAATCACCTAAAAAGAAAGGTAAAAAATAAGGCACGGGTCGAGGGTTCTATTTGTGAAGCCTATGTTCTCGAGGAGATCACAAACTTTTGTTCGATGTATTTCAATCCTCATGTTGCAACTAATAGAACAAGAGCTTCCAAAAACGACGACGGAGATCATGAATGTAATGATACAATACTGAAGGTATTTAATGTCCCAGGAAAGCCATCAGGTAAAATGAAGAAGAGATATCTGAACGATGATGAGCTATGGGCTGCTCAGGTGTATGTATTACTCAACTGCGACGATGATAAAGTAGAGAAGCTAGAGAGGTAAGTAATTAATACGTCTATATTATTTTAATAGTATTGATTATTATACTATTAAATTAATTGAACGATGTTGTTTTTAGCATATTTAATGATGATGTGAGGTCAGGTAGGCTACACATAATAGAAGAAGAACTAAAACAAGAAATGCGGCATTATTTTCTATCATGGTTGAGTGCATATGTAAGACTTGAGAACTCTGTAATTACCTTTCTGTATATGCACTTGAGAATGAGCTTAATTTATTTTTTTCGTGGTATTTAGGTCGATCATCCATACGCAAGACTTGAGAATGAGTCTATTAGAACGCTAGCCAAGGGACTATGTTAATGGGTTTAGGTTCAAGTCAACAACTTGCCCGATCAGAGACAACTTTGTGGATCTCGATTTCACCAAAAATAGTTGTTTGTGTATCAGATCTTCGAACTACAAAGATGTTGATGCGGGCAACGATTTCTATGGTGTCCTACAGAAGATTGTGGAGCTGACATATAGTTATGGAATAGAGCCTGCTAAGATTGTGTTATTCAGGTGTGATTGGTTCGATCCGATTGAAGGTCAAGGATGGAAAGTAGACAAGCACGGTCTTGTGGATATAAATTATCGGCGTCGATATCAAGCCTATGAACCATTTGTCCTATCAAGTCAGGCTCAGCTCGTATACTTCACAAGTTATCCTAAACGGGAAACAACAAGGTCGGACTGGTACGCAGTATGCAAGACCAAAGCTAGAAATACCTTTGAGGTTGACGATATAGCTTATCAGGAGGATGAACTACCTCTTGTAACAAATATTATAGAAGTGGACACGACGGAAGTTCCCCATTACACATCTAATTGTGTAGAAGAAGTAGAATTATCTGAAGAGAAAGAGGAAGATGAAAGTGAAGATGTAGAGGAGGAAGAAGAAGAAGAAGAAGAAGAAGAAGAAGAAGAAGAAGAAGAAGAAGATGAGCTAAACAAACTAGATGAATTTTCAGAAGAGGATTAAATCTGTACGTTTATTTTATCATCATATTTGACACTTTAGTGACACTTTTATCATATAAATATGTGACACTTTAGTGACACTTTTATCTGTGACTATAAGATTTTTGAAAAATCTATGATGTCTATCATATAAATATGTATATTTGTTTTATTGTCATATGTTATTATCAGGTATGACTAGACCCGGACGATACGGAGGATATTATGTTAGGCAGTCCCGTCTGCCTCAGGCTGGGGATGCAGATTCCGTACCCTCATCCTCATCTCGGAGTACGCCAGTGTACCGTTCTGTTCCCGGTCCATTATCGGGACAGGGCAGTTCCAGCAGGTTGGCGACTCCTTCCTCGTCGTCCAACATTCCTGATCCCGCGTCCAGCATTCCTCCCGCATCCAGCATTCCTCCTGCGGACGGCTCCATGGGGAGAGGCGACGCCGAGCATATGGAGGACGGTGATCAGACTGATCCTGTCCAGCCAGGAGGTGAGAGCGACCCTCTATGCGCTCCCCCGGACGAGACGCGTATGAAGATTTGGACGGACGGGCCTACGAAGTAAGTTAATTAGTTAATATATATTTCTCAAATGATTATATGTACATATATATTCATAAAATTTATTATTGTATAGATATCGGTCTCCTGCAGTACAGAGACAGCGGGGGTTATTTCTGAGGCAGAACTATGGTGGGCCTTGAATTAACTACTCAGATGCTTCCGCAGATAGGAAGGCCTTTTGGTTTGCCCACTTCAAGGTAAAAAATTTGTTTATTTTTAAATTTTAATAATCATTTGTGTATATTATATAACTTTTCTATTTTACTTCTTGTAGAGGACCTATTTCTATCCACCAAACCGGGCGACGAAGATCGAGGCCCAATTTTTTGTCGTCGTAGGCAAGCTCATCCGTGATGCGATCCACGACCAGAAGTCTCGTAATCGTTTCGAAAAGTCGATCCATGGTTGGATCACGCCAGAGCAGTGGACTGCAATGAAGGCTAGATTCGTCGAGGCCAGGTACCAGGAGCGGTCTGACAAGGCCAAGGTGGCGCGGTCGAGCGCCAGTAAGTGGTGTGGTGGCTCCATTCCGATGACGGAGCATTTTCGTCGTCTGGTACGTTTCCTATGACGGACATCATTTTATATATAGTTGGATAGAATGTTTAATACTAATAATAGATAATATATTTTAACAGGTACAAAAGGGTGAGGACCCGAACATGGTGACCATCTTCCTGGTCACCCATCGGAGGGCTGGGGAGTTCATTGACGAGAGGGCGACGTAGGCATATGCACGTTCTATTTTTTATATTAATTTACTATAATTTAGAAAATAAAAAAATAGATATCAATATAGACTTTAGCAAACACTTACACGTTAGCAAATATTGTTCTAGGCCGAGTTTGTTCGGCTACAAAAGGAGGCGGCTGCTGCTGCTAGTGCGCCAGCAGAGGGAGGGGGTGATACTTCCTCCCAGCCGCCTAGAGCTCCATCGCCGGACGACCTCTGGATGACCACCGTTGGCGGTCTTCAGAAGGGTACGTACTACGGTACGGGATCCTACAGTGCGTATTTGGCTTCAGAGTCATCCCGGGCCCCCTCTGTCAGTGCGCAGTCTCTAGCTTTGTAGGCGTCGTCACGAGCTCAGGATATTCGTCGTCAGATCGACGAGCTGCGTCGCAAGTTGTAGCAGCAGATTTCTGATCACCTTACCGCAGAGCAACGATCCGACCCTCCGATGATCACCAGACGATTTGATGCGGTCGAGCGCAGTATACAGGAGCTGATGAGTCTGCAGCAGGCTACAGCTGCCAGCTTGCACACGCTCACCGAGTCTACGCAGTGCACAGAGCGTAGACAGGTCGAGCTGGAGGGATCGCAGAGGACCCTGTATGTCTCACTCACTCAGGTATCGGCTTCGATTGAGGAGAGTACTCAGAGGATGGTGAGTACCCTTGCTGTACATTGTGAGCGACTACAAGAGCTGGAGCAGATACGTCCTCCCGGTCCATCGACGGCGTCGACTCCAGACATTGCACTGCCTCTTACTGCCCCTAAGATGCAGCTCACACAGGAGCAGTATGAGTACATGCTATCCCAGATACGCGGCATGGGTCCCCAGTGATCCAGTAGATTTTTTATCATCTTTGTATTTATTGGCCCTATGGGCCCGTTGACCGTTTTGTACACTGATTTTCATTATTATTTGACCCTGTTGGACATATATGTTTGTTGGACATGTATGTTTGTAATATTTAATTTGTTGGTATTTTCATTGAGTACATGTATGATATTTAGTTGTAGACTGTTATGATGGGAGACTGTTATTCATCTATTAGTTGTAGACTGTTATGATGGAAGACTGTTAATTATGATGATATCTGCGACGGGGATGACAAATATACCTACGCTGGGTTATAAGCGATGATCTGATATACAAAGAAGGTGCTGCCCAAATTTTAAAAAATATAATGTGTATTTTTGTAATGATGTGTGTCTGTATTTACAGTGTATGTAAAATACAGTATTTCAGAACCATCGATAGTTTCGATTACTGTTGTATGTTTTATCTTGGACAGAAAGAGCAACTGTTCATGGTGTACTTCTAAGAGCTTCATTTTTACATCCTTTACTCTCTCGGGACGTCGTACAGGATCCCAGGAAGGTGAAGGACGTGAAGAGGAAGCTCTGAGAAGTGCACCCTGGACTGTTGCTTTTTCTATCTAAGATAAAACGTAGTACAGTAAGCGAAACTGTCGATGGTTCGAACACTGCACTTCATACACACTGTAAACACAGACACACAACATAACAAAAATACACATTATCTTTTTAAAATCTTGTTTCAGGATTCTGCGGTGGATAGCGACGGATAGCGACGTATTAGCGACGTATGGGGACGTCGCTAATACGTCGCTAATTAGCGACGTTTCATCGTTGTACATCGCTACTATGCTGACGTGGCAGGCATGCCATGTCATCACATAAATAGAAATAAATATCGCTACGTAGTCGCACTACGTCACTAATTTTGTGACGTAAAGTTGTCAGCGCTCTCCATCGCTAACTTTGCGACGACCCAGCAACACGGCAGTGACGTGCAAACAGCGACATAGAGCGACGAATTTGTCATCTGCGACTAGCTTTTTTGCGACCTTCATTTTCCGTCGCTAAAGTCGTCGCTAATTACGATTAGCGACGTATTTTCCATAATTAGCGACGTATCTGGACGTCGCTAATCTGCCTTATTTTAGTAGTGCAACACTCTATTTATTTAATCTGTGTTTTAAACAAACAATTAAGGTAAACACAGATGAATTAGCAACTAAGGTCCATATTAGATTTCATATTTTAAAATATTATATTCGTGTGTGTGTGATATATATATATATATATATATATATATATATATATATATATATATATATATATATATATATATAAATTTATTTTATTTTATTTTATTTTTTAAGGAACAAGGTAAATGTATTATTGAGATCAAATCAGACCATATACAACCAGTTTGTCAAGAAGAGCCCCCCTTCCTATTAGGCCTGTCAATGGTTGACCGAAAATCCGTATCCGATCCGTATTCGAACAGAAAATATCCGAAATTTCGGATACGGATACGGATTCGGATATCTTATCGGATATTTATCGGATATCGGATACGGATACGGTAAGTGCCATATCCGAACCAATAAAATCCGAACCAATAATATTTAATTTTTTTAATAAATTTAAAATATATATGTGGCAATGTATTCAATGTATGCATGAGATTATTAGTTATTTGTGCTTGTGTGGAGAATTATGACAAAATATGTTGTTCCAATGTAGAAATTGTTGGTTCTGATTCTTTTCTTCCATTTTTTAATATATTTTTTAGTAATCTTATTGGTTCGGATATTATCCGATATCCGATAAAATTATCGGTAACGGATATGGTAGCCAAAATGTATATCCGATCGGATATCGGATAGTTATCGGATATATCCGATAGTTAATGGTTCGGATATGGTATTGCCAATATCCGACCAATAAGCTACCATTGACAGGCCTACTTCCTATACCCTCTATACATCATACTCTATATAATGTATAATGCATATGATCACTGTGCAAACGCCTTCGTATATTCTGTTGTTACGCTCCTTCCATATGTGCCAAACTGTTGAGGAGAGCCTCGCGCACGCTTCTCAAAGCAGTCTGAACCGCGGCCACGTCTATCTCGGATCTTCTGAATACTTCCATCGATCCCTCCCTCTGTGCCATGCTGAGCTCTCATCTTGGACAGCTGCGTTTGCCATATTTTTGTGGGCACTGGGCAGGTAAAGTATAAGTGTTCAATAGTTTCTGCTTCTAATGCACACATCGGGCACGCCAAGTCATTGAGTTGCACTCCGAATCTTTGAAGCCTATCCTTCGTGAGCAGTCGTCGGAGTATCATCTTGTACATACACAATTTTATCTTGTGCGGGATACCCTTCATCCAAACCAAGCCCGCATACGTGACCTTGTCTGAATGGGGTCTGATGGTGTCATAATCCGCTCCGGCATAAAACCTGGTGGACAATGTGTCCGCCCACGCCCAGGCATCTTGCTTCGCCGCTCGATCAATCAGAGCCATCTTGATCTCAGGTGTCAGCGCCCGCACCCATCGATTATGTTCTGGTTGCCATTTGTCGTTGATGAGTATGCTGCTAACTCGCTTCCCGCCTTGCTTTTCGATCCATGTGAGGGCCTATGCAGTGCGGCATGGAGTTATGGTTGATCCACGGATCTAACCACAAGTCGGTTGTCTGTCCATTGGCAAAAATACGTACCATATGTGGTACTATATCTTTGTCTATGCTATGTCGTAGAATGTGTTTGTATGTCACCGATTCGTTGTTATAGGACCTGTACTCCCAGAAATTCTTTATCCCGAAGTATATATATATATATATATATATATATATATATATATATATATATATATATATATATATATATATATGACCCTCTAACCTAGTGGTAGTGTGAGGTATGCGGCTCGAGTGGTCAGGAGATCGATTCCCGGTAGGAGCGTTCCCCACAAATACTTTCTTTCAAATATATATATATATATATATATATATATATATATATATATATATATATATATATATATTTGATAATCATAATTGTTTTAAAAAATTCGGCATTTGAAAATGTCCGAAAATTGGGAGGGAAAGTGAATAATTGAAGATGGAAAAGTGAATCCATGGATGGGTGGGAGAATCAATTTTCCTTGGAAATCATTTTTCTTCCACGTTCATTTACTTTGGCATCCAAACATGAAACATGAATGACTTTTTCTTTTCCATGGCCATGTTTAATTTTAGTTTTAACATTAAAATTAAAATTAACATAAAAATTAACACTAAAATTAAATATAATATTAATAATAACATTTAAATTAATTTAAACATTAACATTAACAATAAAATATAAAATTACAATTAAAATTAAAATTAAAATTAAAACTAAAATTAAACTAAAACTAAAATTAATATTAACATTAATATTAATATTAAGATTAAGATTAAGATTAAAATTAAAATTAAAATTAAAATTAAGAGAAAAACTAAAACTAAAACTAAAACTAAAACTAAAACTAAAACTAAAAGTAAAATTAAAATTAAAATTAAAATAAAATTAAAAATTAAAAATTAAAAAATAAAAACTAAATTTAAATTAACTTTAACTTTAAAATAAATTAATGTTAAAATTAAAAAAATTAAAACTAATATCAACATTAATATTAAGATTAACATTAAAATTAAAATTAAAATTTGAAATATAATTTATAAAGGTATTTTGATTTATAAAGATAGAATATTTTTAAAACAAATTATATCTCTACTTTAAAAAATAAAAATAATAGTTTATCTATATTTATTTTAAAAAATAAACAAATATCTCTTTGTTTAAAAATAAATAAATATATAAGCCTTATTTTTTTAAGATAGAGATATGTTTGTTTATAGAAGAAGAGATTTAATTTTTAAATAGAAAGAAACTCAGAAGGACATACGTATAATTTTTTTAATCCCGTAAGCTTTATATATATATATATATATATATATATATATATATATATATATATATATAAATTAAATATATATATATATATATATATATATATATATATATATATATATATTTAATTTATATATATATATATATATATATATATATATATATATATATATATGATAAAAAAAAATATATATGATAAAAATGTCTCTTCCTCCTGAGCTCCCGTTCCTTCCCCGCTTGGGAAGCCCCTAGGGCTTCCCCTTCCCGGCTCTCCTCCGGCGGTTGGTGTCTGCCGATGGCCCTTCCTTGGCTGGCCGAATGTGTGGAGTTGATCCGTCAACTCTACTCCTCCCTCCTGCTCGCTCATCCCGATCCTCCCCTCTACACACCCGCTCGCCAGGCTCCCTGTCCAGAACCCTTACCTCCGATGTCCTCCAGTCCAACCCCCCACCATAGTCCGCTGCTTACCCCACTCCCGGACCCCTTCCTGCTCCCTCCCTCCTACGGTTTGGCTCCTAGCTCCCATCTCTTCGCGGATCCGGCATCCTACTCGGAGCTTAGACCGGCTTTCGTGCCTGCCCGCTACTCCCATGCTCTTCCCCAGCTCCCCACCGCTACCTCCCCCTATCCCGCTTCAGCTCAGCCTTCTTCCGGAGCTCCCTCCTCCTCGGGGGGATCGCCCACCTGCGGTGCAGGCTCTGGGGGACCAGTTCAAAATTCAAACGGAGCTCTAATCTCCTCGAGAGGTTCGCCCACCTGCGGTGCAGGCTCGGAGGAGCTTCCCTTCTGGCATCACGTGGTAGGTTCAGTCAACCATCACCACGTGGTGGGCCAACCTCTATTAAAATCTGCTCAGCGTAATCCCCCTGTGCCAGCGGTTAATTCCGGTGGGGCCCACTCCCCCAGCGGATTTTACGCTCCAGGCCAAGAACCCCCTTCATCAGGTGGGACCCCCCTTTCCAGGATTTTACGCTCCAGGCCAAGAACGCCCATCCCAATGAATTTTACGCTCCGGGCCAAGAACCCCCATCATCAGGTGGGACCTCCCCTTTCCATGATTCTCCCGCTCCAGGATTTTACGCTCATGGCATAGCAACCCCATCAACTGGTGGGACCCCCCAAACCCACCATCAGGTTTATGCTCCAGCATCTCCTACGCCTGGTGGGACCCCCCTTTCCCTGGGTTTTACGTGCATACTTCTCTAGCGCCGACCCACCATCAGGTTTTTGCTCCAGCATCTCCTACGCCTGGTGGGACCCCCCCCTTTTCCCGGGTTTTACGCGCAATCTTCTCAAGCGCATGCCTCACTCCTTTACGCGCCGACGCCTGCCTCCCAGGCTTACGCGCCAGCGCTAGCCTCCCTTCTTTACACGCCTGCGCCAGCCTCTCAGGTTTACGTGCCTGCGTCCTTCTCTCAGATCGCGTATCCGGCGGTTGGGGCATCTCTGATCGTGCCTGCGCCTGCCTCTCAGGTTTACGCGCCTGCCTCTCAGATCGTGTATCCGGTGGTTGGGGCCTCCTTTGCCTCCGACGCTCTCCTGCCCGGTCCCTCGGGTGTCCCCCCTCCTTGAGCGTGAACGATCCCGGGGACCCCTCCGGAGTGGTCCATGACACTATCGTCCCCCATACCCTCCCCCCCGGCAGGACCTTTGGTCGCTCCTCCGTCCGCAGCTCCCCCTCCGGAGGCGCTTCCCTCAGCTCAGGGTGATGACACACCCCCTCCTCCGACAGCTTCCTTTTAGCGGGCCCCATTATCTCCGCCACCCGCACCAAGACGGGTCCCTCCTTGATACAGCCCCAGCCCCCCGGGGGGGCGACCAAGGCCCCCTCCCCGTCAGGACCCCCCCAGTGACCAAGGTCCTTCGTCGCAGCTCTCCGCCCGGACTTGGCCTTCCCGAAGGGTCTCATTCTCCATGACGTCAGCCTCCCGGACATTGTATTCCCTCAGGAGTCCTTTATTCCTTTGGTCCCCTTTTTCGAACTGGAATTGACCTCACAGTCATCCTCTTTCCCCCACACTTTTGTTCTTAAGTTTTCGACCGGCTGCCCCAAACTCTCCAGAGTTCAGAAAGAAATAGCCAGCTGGGACCTCTTGGCCGAATACAGGGTAGCCCCTCTCGGTCCCAGGCATATTCTCCTTCATCTTTCCTCCGACTCCGATCACAGGACGATGTGGTCCAATGGCACCTGCAGGATCGGCCCCCACATGATGAAGATCATCAAATGGTCGCAAGGGTTTACCACCAAAGAAGATTCTGCGAGAGTCGCCGCTTGGGTGACTCTGCCCAACCTACCACTCATATGCTTCGTCCCAGCGGCACTTAGGCGCATCGCCAACTCCTTCGGCACGTTTGTGGCCACGGCCCCAGAGACCAGCAACCTAACCAAAGCCCACTATGCCAAAATTTGCGTGGAACTCGACCTCTCAGTCGAACAACCCAACTTCATCACTATAGAGCTGGGCAACCGGCCCCACACCCAACAAATTGTTTACGACAACCATTTCTGTTCTGCAATCATTGCCATTTAAGGGGCCACCTTACGAAACACTGCCACCGCCTTTACCCAGAACTCAAGAAAAAAGCTACCCGGAGAGACAACGAGCCAGCAGAAGGAAGGACGCCCTTGTCACCTATTCTGCCGTGCCCAAACACGCACACTCGATTCGGATCCAGCGTCGGCAAGAATGACCGAAGCGAGCATCCTTGCAATACTCTGATCAAAGCTCTGCCACCCTGCAACACCCGAGATCTTTCCCTCTCTAACCCTTTTGATGTCCTTGAGTCGGAAGATGCGGAACCAAGTGAGTCGAGCCACCTACCGACCGAACTTGCTCTCACCGAGTCAGCACACAGTCCCCTGAACTCAGAGATTGATGCAGAGATCACCGACACCATCTGCGTCGACCATCAATGCCCCAACGAAGACCCGGTAGTAGAAGCCCTTGCAATCCTCGGGCCAGACCAAGTACAGAAAGGACTACAGGTTCAAGCTGTAGGTTACCCCATCCAGCAAACTATTCTACAGATCGGGAGCGCTAGTGACTCCCTGGTCATCCCATCTGAAGATCCCATATTGGACTCTGCCGGGGAATTGGTTAGCATTCCCACGGACCCATAAGAGCAACTCTCAAGCGACTCTCCAACCACTTCAATGGCGGAGATGTCACTCCCGCGCGGGGACATTGTCATCTCGTCACGGGCAGAAGCGTCAACCTCAAGCGGGGACAAGGCCAACAAAGCTACTGTCGAAAACAAAACCATTCTAACCAGATCCGCCACCCGGCAGAACAAAAAACCCTCCCCTCAACTTTATTAATGTTGAACATCCTTTCGTGGAACGTCCGCGGACTGGCGAACAAACCCACATTAGGGAGAATTTCTGGACTGCAAAAAATCTACAAGATCGACATCCTCATAATCATCGAACCCAAAATCCTTCCCAAAAGATTAAAATCTATCCAGTTATAGCTAGGCCTCCCCACGGCCATAGCCGGCAGTAACGACATATGGATCCTCGGCACGACGGACGTCAAAATCGGGGTCATCCAGGACTCCCAGCAGGCCCTCACTTGTTGGTGGGAACACCACTCACTTTCCGAGCATACCATCCTTTCCGTGGTTCACGGTAGCTGTGATATTGCCGAGCAAAAACATCTCTGGAACGACCTCATAAATATCCACTTCCACCCACTACAACAAAAAGGGCATACAATAGCAGTTTATCTATGGCGTTCAAGCCTCCCTGCTATAGAATGCCATCATCAATAGCGTGCATTAGTCTGTGCTATTAAAAGGTCATACAATAGCAGTTTATCTATAGCGTTCATGCCGCCTTGCTATTATAATACCATTATCCATAGCGTTTATTGGATATGCTATTAAAAGTTCATACAATAGCAGTTTATATATAGCTTTTATGCCTCCCCGCTATGAGAAGTGTCGTTACAATAGCGTTCATTATGCTGTGCTGTTAAAGGTATAGTTGTTTTCTGAATAAGAGATCCGGTTCATTTGAAAAAAATTTGAAGTCCTACTTTTGATATATTTTTGACAAATATCAATGTATAAATTCATTATGCAGTGAGGAAAAATGTATATGTTTGAAAGCAACATATATATATATATATATATATATATATATATATATATATATATATATATATATATATATATATATATATATATATATATATATATATATATTGAAGTCCAACTTTTGATATATTAATTTTTGACATATAACAAAAAAGTGTAGAAACTTATAATTTCTTTAATATAATTAAAATATTTTTTATCGTTTTTACCAATTTTTTGTCGTTTAAGCGATTTTTGTCGCTTTTATCCATTTTTTGATTATTTTTTCTCGTTTTTATCGTTTTTTTTGTCATTTTTACCAAATTTTTGTCGTTTTAAGCGATTTTTGTCATTTTTATCCATTGTCTTTTTTTTTGTGACTTTTTGATTATTTTTTGTCGTTTTTATCGCTTTTTTGTAATTTTTTTGTCGTTTTTTACCAATTTTTTGTCATTTTAAGCGATTGGTTGTCATTTTTACCCTTTTTTGTCTTTTTGTCATTTTTTGATTATTTTTTGGTTATTTTTTGTCGCTTTAACCGATTTTTTGTTTTTTAAACCGATTTTTTGTCGTTTTTAACTGATTTTTTTGTTGTTTTTTGTCGTTTTTGCCGCATTTTGATTTTTTGTCGTTTTACCGGTTTTATGTCGTTTTTGTCGTGCTTTGGTTATTTTTGTCATTTTTACCCTTTTTTTGTTATTTTTTGTCGTTTATACATTTTTTTGTCGTTTTTGGTCATTTTTGTCGTTTTAACCGATTTTTTGTCATTTTTCATCGTTTTTGTCGTTTTTACCGATTTTTTTCGTTTTTACCATTTTTTTCGTTTTCACCGATTTTTTACGTTTTTACCGTTTTTTTTATATTTGTTCTTTTTTTCGTTGTTATAATTTTTTTTCCAGGAATATTTATATTGTCACCAAACATGGGAATGTAATTTTTCAGGGAATTTAATTCCTTGGAATTTGATTCCTGGTAGTATTCCGCATACCAAACGCACCCTAAGGATTGCGAGTTCGTAGGTACATACATAGAGTAGAAATTTTTTAATATATTCTCCCCCAATCCTTCAACTCCTCGTCCGCACATCAAATTTTCATTGAAAATTTTTGCTCCCTCCCAATTTTTTTCCCAAACCCGCACCCCTCTCCCTTCTTCCCGCTGGAACGCCATTTCTCAAAAATTCTCTCCCTAAAACTGCTCTCTCCATTTTCCAAAAATCTCCTCCCAAAACTTCTCTCTCTCCTCCTGCCACCCCTAGATCCCGAAACCCTAACCCTAATTTTTCTTCCTCCTCTAGCAATGGAGGATGAACTGAAGATGGAACGGTCGAAGGACACAAAGGAGATGGAACCGGCATAGAGCACCTCCACTACTTCCTCATGTCATCTACCAGGACTCACGGCTCCTCCGAGGTCGCCCAAGCCTTCGCAAATGAAAAGGTCACATGGATGTGGCCAACCGCCACGACAGGCCCTCCTCCATCGTCTTTCTTTGAATTTGATTAGTACTCTGTTCCCCTCTCTCTCTAACCTAATTTTCGTGGCCGCCCTCAGACAAGTGGAGAGAATCACCAGCCCCTGGACGAGTGCATCATCGTCGATGACAACTTCATCTCTAAGTACCCCACCTGGTCACGGTAAATTTATCGACCTCTTCCTTTTCGATTTTCCCTTCGATTTTTCGATTGTTTCCATGATTGGGGATTTTCGTTCTTGTTCTCATCTGTAGGGAGCCTGGGGAGCCGAGCAAGAGGAAATCACCATAAACTGTACTGAAACCCTAATTCTCCTCTCAAAATTGAATGAAATTGATATTTTTGCCTTAAATTTGCATCTTCTTGTCGAATTCGTAAGCCCCAGATCTATACAGCCAATATTTGTTGAAAGAGTCGACTTCGCACGCTCTAATTCTTTATGCATCATATAAACCCAAACCCTAGTTCATCTCTAGATTCATCTAAGATCGATTCACCTCGTCAATTTTACGAGCTTTGAATCTCCACTCTCAGGTTCACACTCTCCTCCATTTTCGAATTCTTTGATTTAGTTCAGAATTCTTCGTCGACTATCCTATTTTGCCGATAATTCTTGTTTTGAATCAAATTTTGGGGCATTTTCCTCATGTTAGGTCAAAAAGCTTGAGTTTTTGTTGCGAAATTCTCAATTTCAGATTTTATGTTAGTGGATTTTGCTCTCTTTTGCACAAGTTATTGTTTTTTGAGTTAGAGTTTTGTTGTTTTTCCTAGAGTTGGATTGGTACAATGTTCGAGTTTTCGTCGGAATGCTCTAATGCTCTAATGGATTGGTACAATGTTTTGTTGTTTTTTCTAGAGTTTTCGTTGGATTGGTACATTGTTTTTTGAGTTATTAGCAACTAATAAAGACAAGAAATAAGAGATCTAATGAATTCTATAGTAGAATGGTAGCCAGTTTTTCCAAAAGTATATATTTATTTTGGATACTTATAATATATTAAGATGTATCAGACAAAGAAATGCAAAGTGAATTCATACTCGGATCCATTCAGAAGTACTCTACTGATTTGATTAGGATGCGAACAACACAACTAAGAGTTTTGCGTGGTGGCAAGGACTTTTAAATTTTAACATACCAATTAGGATGCGAACAACACAGTTAGTATCCTCTTCACCTTTGCTAACCCAAATTAATTTAGTTCAACTTGATTGCCTCATGTTCATGTATGTACAGTTTTGAGAGATTGCATCAAATTATGTCATTACACAGCACATCATTAGTTTATTTATCTTTGGCTTTCTCCATCAATGGAATGGATCCAAAACTCAACATAGAAAATTAAGAGAACCTGCCATTTTAAATCATTGACCAAAACTCAGCACATGCAGAAATGCTTGAACTGAGCATCGTGAAGAATGTTCTCACATAAATTTGAACCCAGCAACGAAGCTTACCAATCCACACTTTATGGAACACCCACTCAACTTCTGTCCTAATTTTTATGGTGTGCTGAGTTTTGAAGAGAAAGCCGAATGACATAGACCCGGCAGATTGGGAACTATTCGTTAAGAAAAGATCATCAAAACAATTTAAGGTATGTTGAACTCAATTATTTTGAAGCTTCAATGTCTAACATTTAAGGTATTATCTAATAATATGCATGTGTTGTACGTAGGAGAGGTCTATAATGTTTAAACAAATGAGAGGAAAACAAACAATGTCGTACCTTGGAAGTAGAAAAGGCTTTGCTCGCATTGCCGATGAAATATTGGTAAGTATAAAATATTTTTTTTTACATTCGTACTTATAACTCTCTACTTATCAATGCCAATTTTACCTAATACAATGCAGAGAAGGGAGGGACCATGTCCTATCGATAAGGTTAGGCTTCGTGCTTGGATCCGGGGATATACTACTGGGGTCAATTTAACAACCAATCATGAAAAATAGTCAATCTTTCTCTAGCCTCTTCTATGGAAATTCTGGTTCACACCAATTTTTAATGGAAAACGGCTTGGACATTTACGACTATGACATACCTTTCATCAGCTATACGACTTGTCTAGCCATTACTGAGCATGTAGTATATATGCTCGTTTAGCTCTCGTTCATTTCATATTATTATGACTTCTTACCAGTGTTATCTTTATTCATTGCTTTGAATCTTCTTGTGTTATTAGATAAACTGTTATATTAATCCTTTTCCATTTCTTTTTCAGGATGTCGCTACGGATGCTCTATCAAAGTTCCATTTTCCACTAGTGGCAGCAGTTTCTGTTTCTTATAAAAAGGATGCAATTCGGAAAGAATGCCTGATTGATGGTGATCTCAAGGGGTTTGGTCAGTTAATTCCTCGCAGTCAAGGAGTGGAGACATTAGGTACATTTTCACTTATTCTAGTGTTCTATCTCTTGACATCTGCTTGAGATTTTTTACTGCATATGTCCATTCCGATTGTACCATAGCTACAAAGAGGTCCATTTCTCCTCTCCGTGGTCATGTTACATAAATATAGTGCTAGTTTGGGAGCACAAAGTGTGGTTACCAGTTTTTAAATATGATGCCTGGCACTGGTTCCATTACTTTCCAATCACTTAGTGCTGGAATTTAAAAACTAAAATGGTAAATCTGTCATTACAACAACATTTTCCCTACAACAAACTCTTTTTTGACCTTGACCCACTTTGGAATTTTGAATCCAAAATTTAGTTGTGGATTCTAGTGGGTTGCTATGTGACCCGGAGTTGCGATGGTTGTGCGTAGGGCCGATCTTGAGTCCTTGACACAACACGGAAACACAAATCGCCAAAACCAACGACCTGATACGAGGACTCGCATACAAAGGAGTGTTAATTTCTAATCTCTCAAATATGTTTGGCACGATGCCGACCATGCAAAATCACTTTCAATATATAAGTGCTTACACATCCAGTCTTAAAGTGCACAAGTACTTTTATGTATTTCATTAGATACTCCAAATATATCTGAGTCCATTGGGGGACAACTAAGTGGACTGGTTCTTGTTTCCCAAAAAAAAATGCACACCTTGGCATTCTATTTTACAGGGATGGATGAGAAATTTTCAGATACAAGAGCATCATGCATAAAGATTGTCCAGTCAATCTTTCCTGTAGAACGAAAGGTTTTAATTTTCAAGTCTTGATAATTTTAGTTAAGGTGCTTTTCGATGTTTTCATGATAAAATTCACAATATCATATCTAAGAACAACGTTCAGGTGTCTCCAATGACCATTTGTCGAAAATTCTGTGATTTTTTTTTTTTTACCACCTTTGAATTTGTTCCATTATTTCTGTAACTTCTCAAATTATTATATTGATTCCTTTCATATGTTTTACTCACTGTTTTTCCAATTCATGGATTGTGTTTTTTCTTTACACTAATGATTTCCCCCTATTTTTGTGTAGGTTGGATGAAGGAAGAGGATGCTTAACTTTCTGAGGGGTTTTGGTTGTGGATAGGCTCGAAGGGAGCTAAATGTTAGATAGTGAACATTTTGGGATATATGTAGCTGATACACTGTTAATGTTTAATATTTTGACATATGTTTGGTACTACTTTGTTGTTCTACATGGAGAAATTAAGGATTTTGAATGTTTGGTACTACTTCGTTGTTCTACATATGTTTGGTACTACTCCATTCTGTGATTGATTCGCATTTAAACGTTTGAATACCTGCATTTTGTGTAACTTTGGGCTGCATTCTGCAAATTTTCGAATACAGAATTTTTACTCTGCAATAGCATTCTGACATGCTATAATAGCAGGAAAGAAATGCAGATATATGAAAGAATTTTGACTCTGCAATAGCATATATATAACGAAACGCTATTATAACTCAACAGCGTTCAGGAACGCCATAACACATTTATAGCGTAAACAAGTGTTATTAGTAAGCTATAGCGTAAATAAACGCTATAGACCCTATATAGCGTTCTCCATTGCTATAAAAGGTCTATAGCGTTCATGAACGCTACAACTAAATAATAGCGTTCATGTATGCTATTAAATCTCTATAGCGTTCATATATGCTATAAGCTATATACAGCGTTTCAAAATGCTATACATGCTCTATAGCGGGCGTAAACGCTATAAACCATCAATAGCGTTTTGGAACGCTATACTTTTATAGCGTTCTTGTACATGGGGTTATTATAGCGGGGGCATTTATAGCGGACGCAATATGCTATAATAGACATTCTACAGCGTTCCACGCACGCTATTATAACCCATTTCTGTTGTAGTGACCACATCAATTCTCCATGGTTGTGCATAGGGGACTTCAACACGATCACCTGCAGAGAAGAGAAAATCGTAGGGCGACCCCCTCCCATATCGGCCATGCAAGACTTCAACAATTTTATCTTCAATGCTCATCTCACCACCCTTCAGTTCACCGGCAATGCCTTCACCTGGTGCAACATGCAGGAAGGCGATCATCGATAAAACTCTCGACTGGACAGAGCCCTCACGAACGATCACTGGCACGGCATAGGGATCACCACCAATTTGTTCCATCTCAACTCCACCGAATCCGACCACGCCCTCCTGCTGGTTGAAATCAAAAACTACACCAGCCCTCCCAAAAAAAACTTTCAATTCCTAGATTTTTGGACTGATCATCCCTAATTTTTGGGCATTGTCGAGGAAGCTTGGAACCGGGAAGACTCCCCCAATCCCCTTTTGCGGGTGAGCAACAGGCTCCGAGCGACGAGGAAAGATCTATCCAATTGGAGCAAACTCGCCTATGGGGACATTTCCCAAGCCGTGCGGGTAGCGGAGGACGACGTCACCCGCGCCGAAATCTATTTTGCATCGGACCGATCGGCGACTGCCAGGTCTGCCCTGAACCTAACCAAGGCCATGCTCAAATTCCGTCTTAAAGTGGAAACCGACTTCTGGAAGCAGAAAGCGAGATTGAAATGGGACATCGAGGGGGATAGAAACTCAAAATTCTTCCATGCATGCGTCAACGGACGCAGATAGAAGTTAGCCATCCACCGCACGGCAGACGACAATAAGGACATCATTACTGACCATAAAAGCATCCAAGTAGCCGCGGCGGGGTTCTACTCTAAATTATTCACCAAAGAGACCGTATATAACGACATACATTTCTTGGATCAAATCCCTAGACTCATCAATGACAACGATAACACTCAGCTGGAACGTCCACCTTCGGTTCAGGAAGTGAAAGACGCGGTGTGGGCCTTGAACGAGCACAGTGCCCCCGGCCCGGACGGCTTCACTGGAGTCTTCTTTCGCAAATGTTGGGATATTATCAAGCAAGACATCACCAACACGACTATCGCCTTCTTCGAGGGTGCTACATACCCCAAAGCCATATCCAGCGCTAACCTCATCCTCATCCCAAAAAAAGATAACCCAGAGTCCTTTCGGGACTATCGCCCCATCAGTCTTTGCACTTTCACCAACAAAATCATCTCCAAAATTATCGCGTCCAGGATGGCGGGGATTTTATCCAGGATAATCTCTGAGGAACAAAGCGACTTTGTGCAAGGGAGAAACATCCAGGACAATATTATGCTGGCCCAAGAGTTAATCACCTGCATGAAGTTCCCAGCTAGAGGGGGCAACATCACCGTCAAGATTGATATGGAAAAAGCCTACGATAGACTGGATTGGCAATTTATCATCTGGGTCTTCAGAGCCTTCGGATTCTCGGAAGCTTGGACCAATATCGTGTGGAGGTCCATCAGCAACTCGTGGTTCTCCACGGTTATAAACAGTCAGGCCGACGGATTCTTCAAATCCAGTCGTGGCGTTAGACAGGGCGACCCCCTCTCTTCCACCATCTTTATCATTGCCGCTGACGCCCTGAGTAGAAACCTTAACAATATGGTCAGCACTCCGAACTTCTAACATTATCACACTTTCAATGGCTGTCCTACTATCACCCATCTAGCTTTCGCGAACGATTTACTCATCTCCTCCTCCGGGGACGTTGGAACGGTAGAAGTAGTCAACAATACTCTGTATAGGTACTCCACATGTTCGGGTCAGAAAATCAATCCCTCCAAGAGCATCATCTACGTCCACCATAACATCAGAAGAGAGCATGCTACCAATCTCTCTAATTTAACTTTATTCTCGGTGGCCCAACCCCCGTTCAACTACCTTGGTTGTCCTCTGGTGTATGGGAAATCTAATACTCACATCTTTAAGAACCCGATAGCCAGAATCAGGAAGAAACATGAAGGGTGGCATAATGCCACTTTGTCTTCGGGTGGCAAGATGATCCTAATCAATCATGTGCTCACATCCATCCCCATCCACACTCTGGCTGCGTGCTCTCCGCCCAAGAAGGTTCTTGATTCGATCGAACAGATCTTCTATAACTTCTTTTGGGGGCATTGTAATGGTCTAGACAAGCACCACTGGGCTAGCTGGAAATCCATAGCCCGACCCGCCGAGGTAGGAGGGCTGGGATTTACCAAGCTTACCCACATCGTTAATTCTTTCTTCATGAAATTGTGGAGGAAACTTCGAGCGAACAACTTATGGACTAGATTTATGAAGGCCAGGTACTTCAAACACATTCACCCAACACTGGCCATATCCAACAGCAGATCCTCGGCGGCCTGGCATCGCATCCTCGTCGGTCGCGACCTCGCCGAGCCTGCTATGAGACTCATATTTGGGACAGGCGAGTCGAACCCATTCCTAGAGCGATGGACAGGGGACAGCTTAATCCCTAGTCTTTTGGAGACCCCGAAAAATAGCAGAATCAGAGACTTGTGGAACTACTCTACTAACGACTGGAACTGGGACAAAATTTGGGAATGGGCGGGTGAGGAAGCGATGGACAACATTCGCCAGATCGGTTTCTCCATTAGCAGCCAAGATGATGAGCTTAGATGGACGCTCGAAGCTTCTGGGGCATTCTCGGCGAGGTCCGCGAGGAATGCTATCCTCGGGACAGGTCAGCCGCATTACCCCATTGCGCACTATTGGCAGAGCTGCATACCCAAGAAGTGGTCTATCCTCATGTGGAGAGCCATTAACAAGAGACTGCCCACCGACGACACCCTCATCACTATTGGGATTAGTCTTGCGTCCGCCTGCAACTGTTACCCAGATCGTCAAATGGAGACCATCGACCACATCTTTTGTCAAGGGACCCTGCCAGGTAATTCTTGGAGGACCCTCAATCAGCTCTACAATATTCTGCCGGGCGGCGGACGCTTCCACGATCTAGCAGGCACCTGAGGATTTGCCTCCCACGGCCACCAGATCGTCACAGTGGCCACCACGTGGGTGTTATGGAAAAATCGCAATAAGGCGAGATACGAAGGCCATCAATACTCAGCCGACCAGATCATCTGGGAAGTCTTCCGTCAGTACCGTAAGCAGAGTTCCCATTGTTCCCACACTCCGAGTACCTTTTGGTCCTCCACCCTCCCCTAGCCCTTGCCAGCGGAGGTCCTTCAATCCCTCTTCTCTCCCTTTTGGTGGTATACTTGTATAGACTTTGTCATTTTGTGTCTAGTATACTTGGCCAGGCTTCGGCTTTTTGAGCCTTTTTAATAAAAGAAGGGGTGTTTTAATATATATATATATATATATATATATATATATATATATATATATATATATATATATATTGGAAATGGTAGTTGTGTTGAATGTCCCCACTGAAAATCGATCTCCTGACCACTCGGACCGCATGTCTCACCACTACCACTAGGATAGGGAGAGCGATTCTATGGGAGCGTTCACCACACTTACCTTCTTTATATATATATATATATATATATATATATATATATATATATATATATATATATATATATATATATATATATGCACAAGGACTTTGATCAAGTGTCGACGTTTATACCAATTGGACTTATGCAGGTAGTCATGTATTAGGGAGATAGTTATGCACAAATAGTTATAACTAGATTATATTGTCACCCTCATCGCGAGCTCGCACACTCCTAGCTTACCCCCTTTTTATGTCAGAATCTTTGTCGGCAAAATATATAGTTGCTGCCTATGTCAACTTCAACTTAGCAGTAGCAGCGGTCTACTGATGCCACCATCAAGATCCCCAACTCTCCTGTTAAACCATCCTCGACTCTCTATCAAAGTTCTATGCCGTCAACTGGGTCGCTAGACTACAATCTGCAAAAAAATAGGTAAGAAAGGAGAAAAGAGAGCATGCACAAGCGTTGAGAGGATGACGACACGAGCATGTTATCACAATTACAGCTCAAAATTTTACGAGAAACGTTGTGCCTCGATCTTGGTAAAATCTTCTTCCTTCATGTTAAATTTAATCAATCGTCATGATGCTTGAAGTGATCTATTTAAACATTTTTGTTTTAATTTAAAATTGTGGTTGGCTCGTTAAGTTGATCTGGGCATTCACAGCACGAACTATTTCACCGAGAGACGTGGACGGTCGTTGCTGGCGAGTGAAAATAGATAAAACTCAAATTCATCGACTATGTGCGACGAATCATGTATCCATTGAATTTTACCATTCGATATATTTCTCTAATTTACAAATATTTGTCGCCATTTGGATGTTGAACTGATAGCTATTGTTATATGCAAATTCGGCCAACGGTAGATGAACGTCCCAACTTGACTTCAAGTTGATTACATAGAGGCGTAACATGTCTTCGAGAATCTGATTCACCCGCTCTGTTTGGCCATCGGTCTGAGAATAATAAGCTGAGCTAAACTTCAACTTGTAGAAACCTATAGGAGGTGAATAGGGTAATAAAATGATTATTAACAATAATAAGCAATTTAAAGGATAATAAAGGAAGAGAGAATCAAACATTCGATGTATCCTGGTATCCTTCCAAGGGGCACTCCAGTCCCGGAACTCTCTCCGACTTTAATCCACTATTTAAGTAAATAGTTACACACGAGTTTGAATCTGAAGAATTCATCAACTTCTAACACGAGTTTGGATTCTTAAAGCTCGTCAACTTCTAACACATGAGTTTTTCTCCGAAGACTCGTCAACTTCTTACACACAAGTTTTCTTCCGAAGGCTCGTCAACTTCAACTTGAGAAAAAGATGTTTTGATCTTCTAGAACACTTTGAAGATCTAATATTATAACTCTTGAATACTCTAGCACTTTTGGTTGGATGACAAATTAAAGCATTTGTAGAGTAGTAATGGTGGAGCTCTTTGGTGGTTGAGAAATTTAAGGCTCAAGTGGATACCTTCAAAGAGGAGACTCAAGCACTTTAAATAGAACAACCAAGAGAGTTATTCATTTAATGCTCCATACATTCTACGATCGATATACCATCGATACCAATCGGAATTCTATCGGAATACCGTTCTGCAACAGTAACGGTAACAAATCTAGCCGTTGAAGCATTTAATGTTATGGATCTGACCACTCAAAATTTAAAGTATTTATAAAATGGTATACTGTAAAACCCCTTATAATTTAAAGGAATATTTAAATTATTTTTGGATTTTATTTAATTCTAATTTATTTTTATCTTATTTGTATTATATAAAAGGACTATAGCCATGGTTGAGTTTGAATATGCAAGGCGACTAGAAAGTATGGCATGCCTAGCGTAGTCGGGTGCTTTAACTAGTATGCTAGCCATGTTAGGAATGCTATGGTCATATTGTAATCTCTTGTATGTTAACCATTCAAATTATGGCACAAGTTATATTTTTATTTAATTAATTAGTTAATAAAGCCTTTATGACTTTTTAGGAGACCCGGTTGCACCAAACCTTCCCAAACCTCTTCCAAGCCAAACCCAACCCTATGTAGTCATGTTGGGCAATAATAAATATTAATAATTATATTTATTTGTATTTAATTCAGATTTTGTAGTGTAATTACATAGATAGAATTAAATAGTTCTATATTAGGAAACCCATTTTTAAATCCTCAATCCAATCAACTTGCCAACTCACCAAACAACCAAATCATGTCAAGTGGACCACCACCATGATAATTTCGGCCAAGCAACCTCCCATGGCCGAATTCATCAAATTAAATAGGATTTAAATCCTAGATTGCTTAAAATTCATTTAAGGATACGTTTAAATATACCAACTTATCCCAAATCTCAACCAAATCCTAATCTTTCTCTTCCTCACATTTGGCCGACCAAAACCCTCTCTCTCTCCATAATTTTGGCAGCAACAAACTCTCCATAGCCTCCATACATCATCTCCTCCATTGCACATCTTTCCATCCTTCACAAAAACTCATCTCCTCCACCATATACATCCCCGAAATCCCTCAAAACAAATCCTAAAAACTCCATCTCCCCCATCCAATCCACTATAGCCATTATAAACTCTGCCATACTCACCAAGAGAGGATTAGAAAGCAATAATAGCAGAAAAGATTGGAGCTTTGGTGAAGAGAAGTCATCATCACCCTTTCTAGCAAGAATCTTTGGTAAGAACCCTAATCTTTTCTTCTAAAAACCTTTGCTAAAATTCTATAGAAAATATATTATTAATTCTGTAGAAATTATATTTTGATGGCTTTTTTTAGGTATAATCATCCATAAAGATTTCATAAAATATAGGCATAATATTCATGTGTCGGTAGGATCAAAATTAACCCCATTGTGAAGGAACTATGAGTTATTGGTGCATATTTTTGAAACTTAATTTTATGTATGTTCATATAAATAAATTAGGATTTTTAAATATTTTTCAACGATTTTAGCAACTCAAATCTGGTCGAAAATTTTTTAGGTCAAAACTAGCTAATTTCGGGTAACCAGCTGACCTAGAATGTCCCAAACTTGTTGTATAACTCAACCCTTGTACCTCTGATATTATTCTATAAAATAAATTATTTTTTTTGCTGTTTAAATTATATTTTTGGTTATTTTAGCAATTTTGAGTCATTAACTATATTCCGGGCGAGTTTCGGGTAGACTAGCTGACTTAGTAATCAACCAGTCGTAAATATCTTTAGAAATATTAATTCTGGAATTTCAGAGATAAATCTGTAGAAAATTAGTTTAAATATTATTTTTACTATTTTTTATATGATTTTTAAGTATGTATTGAAGTAGGGGCATAACCGACTAATTAAAAGTTAGAAACCCTAAAAACTGTGTTTCGATGTCTCGTGGAAACTGTATGTGATTGTATGGATCTAAATGGTTCCACGAGATATTGAATATAATTTTAACACACTACTTCGACTAATTAAGTCGATTATAAATTTCATGAGTAGTGACTTAATTTAGTTAATTAATTATCTAGGAGTGTCGGATTTCGGAGGCGTGGACGCGGAAGCGGTGTTTCATATTTACAACACGGAATCAGGCAAGATACCTTGCCATTATACTGTTTTATATTCAGTCTGCATTTTATTATATATCACTGTTCATTAATTCCAGTTATTACAGTTCTTGATTTACTACATGCTCAGTGATTATTAGTTTACTTTGTTACTATCCTTTGGTTGCACATGAACCTAGAGTTAAAGGACTACCGTCTGTAGTGTATCGCATATACCTTGACACATTTGTACCACGAGGATGTGTGGGATGATTAGCATGTAGAGGTTCTTGCGTATGGGTTGATCCCCCATGCACATGCGTTAGGGCTAACTGCTAATAGAGGCGTGTTAGGAGACTTAGCAGTTAGTAGAGGTACATGGTCGTGGATGCGACTTGACAGGTACATTGGGTGGGGAGAACAATACCTGACGTATGGGCTTCTTTGCACTTCCCTGCTTACCTGTGCGCTCCTCCGGAGACGCAGGCTCCAGGTGCCCTCTGACATTTTCCAGAGCGTTATGGACGTACCCCCTTGCACATGATGCCCTCTGACGATCTTCGGACGTTACGGACGTAGGCCCCTGGTGCCCTATATAGGGACTATGCCGATCCTATTTGCAACCAGGGCTCATGCGTTGAAGGATTGTTTCTCAACTGCATGATCACTTTAGTATGGTTAGGTTACCTATTTATGTCTTGTCACTTTCTTTAATTGTGGTATAATTTATATTCAGTATTTATATGGCATGTTTTTTGTATCTTGTTACGTCCCTCTGAGGACCTGGTTATCTCGCCAGGTGTATACTTTGTGACTTTTCGCAGGTGTCCTAGCCAATGCCGTGATCTTCTCCATTCCTTCGAAGATGATTGCCCTTGGTTCGTCTTGTCATTTTTAGATATCATTTCTTTGTATATTTTTTCTTTTAAAATGGTTGGTAGTGGATTTGTCTCCGCCCAACTACATGTATAAATAACAAATTCTTGAGTTGATTATAATATTATTTTTTTATTATTGTGGATGAGATTTAGTTATCATGGTTTTACTGTATTTTACAGCTTATGTATACATACGGGGATCCAACATTGGAGTTTACTTTGTATGTATACAGCTGGCATGGATACGTACCTTGCCCTAAGTATTTTGGAACATGGACGTTATATGTTTTTGTGGTGGCCCATGTAGGTCGAGTTTGTCACATCGGTTACGTTACTGTACCGATGTAAACCTGCATATAGGATTAGGATATAGGAATCTCATCCACAAGCTTGACTTCGTCCCTCAATTCCAAATCTCGAACTCCCGTCCGATTATCTTGACTTCCTTCTGCTTGATTCCTTTCACTGCAAATTTTATCTTCTTTCGTGCTGAATGGGGAGGTTAGGAGATAACTCATATGAGTATACGTGTTATATTCCTCAATTACTCCATTAGTTGACTTCATAAGTTGAGTAGTATTACTACAACCTACCACCCGTATCCTTTTAACCTAGTATTAAAGTGTAACAGAGTGATAATGATTATATGCTAGTGTAGGAGAGATGTTTACCTAGAATATAGAGATTTTGTATCCCATACCCATTGGTCAACTAAGGCCTGATACAAGAACCAGTAGGACGACTGTATACGCAAGCACACCGGATAAGACTTAGATCCTTGTGAAACTCAAACTATTTATTACTGCTTTCAACGTATTCTTCCATACTTATACTTTAAACTACCATAAATGACGATGCTATTTATAGCCTAGTTTTGCAAGCTTATTCTTTGTCGAGCTTGTTCAGGACATATGTATACTGGGGACGCCCACAAGCATATTGTCTAATTAGAATCAATGTATTATGGTTTGATCAACCATAGTACACTTGGTTCGCTATTCATATGATTATCCCATGTGGATTGAGATATAGAGGTATCTAGGATCTCATCCGCGACTGCATTGACAATTCCTCTTGAATTACACATTCGCCTTTGAATTACGTAATTGTATTCAATGACATCTTTCTTGAACTCTTTATTTCTTTTGTCTTTTTCACTGATTAGAAAGATGAACGCTCGTATTTGATAGATAAATACATATTATCCCCATGCCTATGGTAGTTATATGCATAAGTATAGCAACCATCGGCCAAGCCATATAACTACAACCTTGCCTAAAGTTGGTCGTCCTTCCCTCGACCCTAATAGTAATATCGCGACCTTCTAGTCATTTGAGCTTGAAAGATGAGTAAGATCTTACCCTTGGGTAAACCACAAACCTATGAGACCATCTAATCTCTAGGAATCATTTATTGTGAGTCTCCAAATATTCATCTTGATTCTTGGCTTAACTAGCAACCCGTATGCCTTAACTCAAACCTTACTTGACTAGGCCCCTACAGTTTAGACAGAGAAGAATAGACCAAAACGAGGACAAGCATTGCAAGGACTGTGGTAGACACCCATTCCAAGATTAGAGATTTAGCAGATGTTGCTTTAGGTACAAAATTATAGTATCAAAGAAGTGACATAATATTAGAACAACACATTCACCAGTTTAGCCAAAATCTGTAGCATGACGCCCCGTCATTATGTTGTATTAGTAATCAACAAGTGATGCATGAGCACTATATTTAATACCTCTAGAATGCTTGTGACTATAGTCTGGCAGGTTTGACACAAATAGAAATTCACGACTTAGTAGTTAGGGATCTTTCCTATGACGTGCTGTAGAGTTCGTTATTCCACCGATAGACTTTCGTATACCATGGACAAGCAGGTTATTCCATCTTATCGACTCAGGTACCACTGTACACGATCATTTCCATTTATTAGGACTCGGGGTACAATCCTCGAAACTGATTCACAACTATCCTATCATGTTATCGATAACATCGTGACTTATTATTACCAAATGTCAAGGTACAATATCGCGACTCGAATATTCCTAACCTCATTATTTCTAAAACCATATCCTAGCCTCTAGAGTGAATAGATTGTAAGCCATTCTTACTTTTAGGAATTTAGGGATCACCGATTGATTGAGGTAAATTGGTTCTCACTAGGATGATAAATTAGTGACTCGTGAACTTCCACTTTCTTTTTAGATCTTTTGGTGTCCCTTACTGTGACTTTGATATTTGAAGTGTAATATTAGCTGTTACCTTCTAACAAAATTTATATGCAAAACTTAAACGAGTCCACCTTCAAGTAGACATATCATGTCCCACACAAACACATCTCCTTGGACTCTATTATTATGATACGACTTTCATGTCAAAAGAGACTAGCGATAACCCTTACCATAATACCGATGTACTTTCGGATTACAGTTAGAGATCTAACCTTGACTCAAATCTTTTGGCCCAATATATGGTTGTAATCTACTTGAAGCCCTCTACGCACATGCCACTGGTGTGCCACTCAATAGAGGCCTTGTGTGCTACTTAAACACAAAAGTCACGGAAGGCGCATCCCATGACTTACAAAACCTATTCTACCAACCCGACAGGAAATTTGCCCAACCACTTGAATTTGAACCTATTCTACATTACCCTAACCTAATAGGGATGGTTTAAAATTCTACAAAATTTTGTCCAGCTACTATAGATTAAAATCTAAAGTTTATGCAATCAAAGATTGATGTCCAATTTGGGAACCTATTGAGACTCAGTTAAACCCATCATAGCCCATCGCCATATTGGGACTATAAAACCAAACTTGATGAAATAGGCCCTCACCCCTATTATGTAGGTCCCGCCTCTTGGCTCACTAATTCACCTTCCATAGATTTCGTAACTGCATCTCTTCGTAGCCTATGTTATGCATCTCTCGGTACCAACTTGCTTCCGGATATACTTGACCAAGACCTCTCATACTGTCTTGACCAAACATAATTAATATATGGGCCATATTAAATAGATAATACCGAGACTTCCTATAGAGTCTGTGACTATGATTGGAAATACCTCATACTTTCTATACCTCCTTGAAATTTGACCTTCTTAGAAGCCCTATTATCGTGCTTTTCCCGATTAACCAACTTCTATAAGTCGAGTAGAACATTGAACTTATTCTACTCTACTTCTCAGAATGGGATTACAATCGTGACCGTTCTTCCGTCTGTATGGAATTTATGAAATGATCTTTTATTTTGTATTTTATATCCCTTTGCTCATGCGTTTAGATAACTACGGTAACAAATTACAACATAAATTCTTCAAGTCAATCATAGAATCATTTTTGTTTAAATCAATAGCAAATTTTTGAGGCAAATAGATCGTAAGCCTCTCTAAAAATCATAAGATTTTGGAATTAGCAAGTGGTTGGAAATGATTTGTTCCAATTAGACTACTAATTCAATGGTTCATAACGTCGACCCATATTCATATCATTTGATACCCTCGATCGTGATTTTGATAATTGAAGCACAATACTAGCCTTTTCCTTTCGACAAAGTTTACACTCACGAACTAGACTAGTCATGCTACTCACATGACATACATGTCCCACGCAAACGAACTTTTCAGTGCTCCATTTAAATTACACCACATAATTGACACATTGTTTTCTCAAAACAAACCATAGAGACCCAAATTCGATCTATTCGATTTCACCCATGCAAATATCGACCCATTCCCTTAACTAAACTGAATATTCAAGATCTATGCAAGATATAGCACACCTATGACATATGCCTTCCAACAAGCAAGTGCATGCCTCCTACACAACACTAAACATCAGCCCACACATATTAGTCGTTATGACTTAGAGTTTTCAAAACACTTGCCTAATCATATTCTATAGCCTGGGTTCTTTAATTATCATTGATTCTCATCACTTGGCCATAAATTTTTTTTCCCTAAGTTTTCAAGCTCACTTCTTTGTTTCCTATGTTAGACGTAGAACGAATCCTTCTGAACCGACACACCTTAGTATATTCAAACAAGAGGTCGCTACTAGCTTGTCAAAAACATGACCCCCAGAGTGACAATGTTTGATTGTAGTAACTTTCTTATAGTTGTTATTGACCAAGAACGTCACGGTGTTATCAGGCTCACTTAGAATCAAAGACTGCGGTCAGAAGTGTCCATTATTCTCGTGCCCCTCCCTAGAAATTGTCCTCCTCAAAGTCTTGTAATGACGACGATCTTTACGGGTGGCCAACTTCTATAAGTTGGGTAGAGTCTGGCAGGAAGCATACCCCATCTTTTAGAATATGAGGTCAATTGGGATTCCTATGACAACCACCCCTCCATCCTTTCAAAAAAAAATTTGAGCTACAATTTGATGTACCTACTCTTCCTTCGTACAAAATCTCGCAATTCTTGATATTATGATTATTTTTAATTTCGAGGACGAAATTGTCATAAGTTGGGTAGGATGTAAAACCCCTTATAATTTAAAGGAATATTTAAATTATTTTTAGATTTTATTTAATTCTAATTTATTTTTATCTTATTTGTATTATATAAAAGGACTATAGCCATGGTTGAGTTTGAATATGCAAGGCGACTAGAAAGTATGGCATGCCTAGCGTAGTCGGGTGCTTTAACTAGTATGCTAGCCATGTTAGGAATGCCATGGTCATATTGTAATCTCTTGCATATTAACCATTCAAATTATGGCACAAGTTATATTTTTATTTACTTAATTAGTTAAGAAAGCCTTTATGACTTTTTAGGAGACCCGGTTGCACCAAACCTTCCCAAACCTCTTCCAAGCCAAACCCAACCCTATGTAGGCATGTTGGGAAATAATAAATATTAATAATTACATTTATTTGTATTTAATTCAGATTTTGTAGTGTAATTATATAGAGAGGATGAAATAGTTCTATATTAGGAAATCCCTTTTTAAATCCTCAATCCAATCAACTTGCCAACTCACCAAACAACCAAATCATGTCAAGTGGATCCCCACCATGATAATTTTGGCTAAGCAACCCCCCCAAGGCCGAATACATCAAATTAAATAGGATTTAAATCCTAGATTGCTTAAAATTCATTTAAGGATACGTTTAAATATACCAACTTATCCCAAATCTCAACCAAATCCTAATCTTTCTCTCCCTCACCTTTGGCTGACCAAAACCCTCTCTCTCTCTCCATAATTTTGGCAGCAACAAACTCCCCATAGCCTCCATACATCATCTCCTCCATTGCACATCTTTCCATCCTTCACAAAAACTTATCTCCTCCACCATACATCCCCGAAATTCCTCAAAACAAATCCTAAAAACTCCATCTCCCCCATCCAATCCTCTATAGCCATTATAAACTCTTCCATACTCACTAAGAGAGTATTAGCAAGCGATGATAGCGGAAAAGATTGGAGCTTTAGAGAAGAGAAGTCATCATCACCCTTTCTAGCAAGAATCTTTGGTAAGAACCCTAATCTTTTCTTCTAAAAACCTTTGCTAAAATTCTGTAGAAAATATGTTATTAATCCTGTAGAAATTATATTTTGATGTCTTTTGTTAGGTATAATCATCCATAAATATTTCATAAAATATAGGCATAATATTCATGTGTCGGTAGAATCAAAATTATCCCCATTGTGAAGGAACTATGAGTTATTGGTGTATATTTTCGAAACTGAATTTTATGTATGTTCATATACATAAATTAGGATTTTCAATATTTTTTCACGATTCTAGCAACTCAAAATCTGGTCGGGAAAATTTTAGGTCAAAACTAGCTAATTTCGAATAACCAGCTGACCTAGAATGTCCCAAACTTGTAGTATAACTCAACCCTTGTACCTCTGATATTATTCTATAAAATAAAGTATTTTTTTTTGCTGTTTAAAATATATTTTTGGTTATTTTAGCAATTTTGAGTCATTAACTATATTTCGGGCGAGTTTTGGGTAGACTAGCTGACTTAGTAATCAACCAGTCGTAAATGTCTTTAGAAATATTAATTCTAGAATTTCAGAGATAAATCTGTAGAAAATTAGTTTAAATATTATTTTTATGATTTTTATATGATTTTTAAGTATGTATTGAAGTAGGGGCTTAACCGACTAATTAAAAGTTAGAAACCCTAAAAACTGTGTTTCGATGTCTCGTGGAACCTGTGTGTGATTGTATGGATCTAAATGGTTCCACGAGAGATTGAATATAATTTTAACACATTACTTCGACTAATTAGGTCGTATTATAAATTTCATGAGTAGTGACTTAATTTAGTTATTTAATTATCTAGGATTGTCGGGTTCCGGAGGCGTGGACACGGGAGCGGTGTTTCATATTTACAGCACGGAATCAGGCAAGATACCTTGCCATTATACTATTTTATATTCAGTCTGCATTTTATTACATATCACTGTTCATTAATTCCAGTTATTACAGTTCTTGATTTACTACATGCTCAGTGATTATTAGTTTACTTTGTTACTATCCTTTGGTTGCACATGAACCTAGAGTTAAAGGACTACCGTCTGTAGTGTATCGCATATACCTTGACACATTTGTACCACGAGGATGTGTGGGATGAGTAGCATGTAGAGGTTCTTGCGTATGGGTTGATCACCCATGCGCATGCGTTAGGGTAACTGCTAATAGAGGCGTGTTAGGAGACTTAGCAGTTAGTAGAGGTACATGGTCGTGGATGCAACTTGACAGGTACATTGGGTGGGGAGAACAATACCTGACGTATGGGCTTCTTTGCACTTCCCTGCTTACCTGTGCGCTCCTCCGGAGACACAGGCTCCAGGTGCCCTCTAACATTTTCCAGAGCGTTATGGACGTACCCCTTGCCCATGATGTCCTATGACGATCTTCGGACGTTACGAACGTAGGCCCCTGGTACCCTATATGGGGTCTATGCCGATCCCATTTACAGCCAGGGCTCATGCGTCGAAGGATTGTTTCTCAACTGCATGATCACTTTAGTATGGTTAGGTTACCTATTTATGTCTTGTCACTTTCTTTAATTGTGGCATAATTTATATTCAGTATTTATATGGCATGTTTATTGTATCTTGTTACGTCCCTCTGAGGACCTGATTATCTCGCCAGGTGTATGCTTTGTGACTTTTCGCAGGTGTCCTAGCCAAGGTCGTGATCTTCTCCATTCCTTCGAAGATGATTGCCCTTGGTTCGTCTTGTCATTTTTAGATATCATTTCCTTGTATATTTCTTTCTTTTAAAATGGTTGGTAGTGGATTTGTCTCCGCCCAACTACATGTATAAATGACAAATTCTTGAGTTGATTATAATATTATTTTTTTATTGTTGTGGATGAGATTTAGTTATCATGATTTTATTGTATTTTACAGCTTATGTATACTGTCACGACCCGCACCCTAGAGTAAGGGCACGAGAAGTGGGTACGTCCAGCCTACGCCGCAGTGTCGGCGGTAGAACGCTGTCCTAGGTCAATCATCTAACAGTATAAGGTACCTGTACAGTTTATACTCTCCGAATGGAGGTGACAAATAGAAAACAATCTCAATCACATCTAGGGTAGAAGAACGAAGAACAGATAGATAGTAACTCAAAGAGAACCATAGCATAGATGAAATAAGACTAAGTGTCTAAGATACATAACATCCAGAATGTCAACTCATAATACAATAAGTCTAAGAGTCTATACATCTCCACATCTTAAAATACAACACAGAATGTGAGACAAAAAGTAAATATAGAAAAGACTGCCTAGACTAAACTGGTCTAGACTACTGGAACATCCTCCTCAGCTGTAGGTGGAACCTGCTGAGGGTCCTCAATACAAGTATCATCTAGTCCTGCTCCATAATAGGTAGACACCAGGGCCTCATCCTCATCCTCTGTAATATTTTCAACAGGTCCAATCAGGACAGAAACGAGCACAATACATCTCACGCAGTTCATATCAGGTTAGAAAATACGATACAGGCAATAGAGTAAGATACATGAACTGCTGAAAGGAAATATACGCTGTAAAAGAGATAGCTGTAATGAAATATCTACTGTATATAGAGAACTGTAGTGACTAGTGATGTAGAGCACAAGATAGGCATGTGAATGGCTAGAATTTATACATGACTATACTACTGAGTTTGTACATGACTACACTACTTTGGAATTATTCACATGTCCACTTCTACTCCCCCGTACCCCAATCAATACACAAGGATCTATACAAGTTACGTTATTGTACATGATATCACATGGGGCCCATAAAAGGGTGCACATGATAGTATACATGAGAGCTCAGTAAACATGAGAGTACATGATCACATGAGTGTACATGAATAATAAAAGCATAGAAGTACATGATGATAGTGAAACACACATAACATGAAGTACCCGATGCTCCCGAGGGGGATAACATCTCATGTAAAGATCCATATAGTACCAATTCGTGTTACCAACGTGACAGCAACAAGTAAAGTAATCTAGAGCGAGAAGTAAAGCCTGAACAAGTATGAAACGGTCAGAGAATGTACTCGCCTGCTGTATGAATGTCTGTAGAGAATATGCAGTCTGAGGAGAGGTGTCTGGCTCCTAGTCAGAGCAATACAAGTCACAAAGTATCCACAATGATAAAAATAAAGTATACAATGCATACTACATGATTCTAGTTCAAACTGGTCAAAAGTCAACTCTAATAGTCAAACTAAGTCACAGGAAGTCATACTAAGTCAAATAAGGTCAAACAAGATCAAACAAGGTCAAACAAGTTTAATCTAGGTTAAAGTCAACTCCTGGTCAACACTTTAATCAACTAGTCAAATACTAGTCAACATGATCAATCTGGATCAAGTCTAGATCAACTTAGACCAGCTAAGTCATTGGTCAAACAAAGACTAGTCAGTTAGGGTAATTAGGTCAAACATGGTCAACACTAGTTAAACTAGTTAGGGTTTTAGTCAAACTAGTCAAACTAGTTGATTTAGGTCATTCCTAGTCATTTCTAGGTTAACTAGGTCACTTTTGACCAAATGTTGACTTTGGTCAACCCTTAGTCAACAAGGGTTTTCTAGCAGGGTTTTGGGTCATTAGGGCTAGTCCAAACCATAGGCTAGTGATCCTGGCCATAGGCCAATAGTTTAGGTTTTCTCATAAACCTATAACTAGAGGTTATACATATGTATATCTATATACCCAAAATCCATATATGCATAACATATATAATACAACCCTTATACTTATATTTATAATACACTGTCTATACATAATAAACCTAATACCACTATACATATATATATCATGTATATATATATACAATACATATATATATATAACTACATATATATTACATATAATATATAGAGAGAGAGACAAAGGGAAAGAGAGAGAGACTGAATGAGAGAGAGAGTGAGACAGTGAGAGAGAGTGAGGGACTGAATCAGGACAGGGGGGTTTTCCAGAACCTGGAACCCAACCATTCCCCCAAACATACACACACATAACACATATACATACATACGTGTATATATACATAACTTCACACACACTCACCCAAATCTCCTCAAATTCGACCTACACTTACAAATACATATATACTACACATATACTCACTAAAATACACTAGTCTAATACATAAATCATTAACAAAATCGAATCAAAATTCGATTTTGAAAACTGGGATTTAATCCCCAAAACTGTGACTGTGCACAGTTGCACTGAAATGGGATAATTCGAAAACACGCAACCCAATCGAGCTAAGACTCGCAACTAACGGTTGGTAACTAACCCCCCATAGATACTCTAGTGTCCTAGGACACTGACACGACACCACGACACCACGACACGTTTTCACGTGTCCAAACACGAGAAAACACGACTCGGGTAAACACTGATACGCGTATACACGCACAGCGTCGTGCAGAGATGCACGTGTCTCGTGCACACGACACGAGCCACGTGGAATCTCGTGCTCGTGTCCACGTGTAGCCCACATGATGGGCTACACTCTCGTGCAAACACGAGGTGTCATTGTGTCGTGTCCGCGCGACACGAGACGCGCGAAGTTGACACTGTGCGTGCGTGTATTGTCAGTGCACGACCAGTGCACGTGTCCGTGTGTCCACCACACGACACAAAGTGTCGTGAAACCTTGGGGGAGTGTGCACAGACACTGCCCCCGTGTCCACACCAATTTTCACGTGTCCACGTCGTGTCTACAGTGAGTATGAAGTGTTAGTGAGCAGGGGATGAACAGTGTGTCTGTGCACTGTCAATACTCGAGTTCGTGTCCAATTTGGACACGAAAAGGGACACGATACGTGCTCAGTCAAGTGGGGTTAGGGTTAGCAAGTCCAGGGCTAGGTGTTTGTGTAAAAAGTTTTGCAAAACACAATATTTGAATCCATTGAGACATTTAATCAAACACAATTTCCTAGTCTAGGATACGTGTCCGATACGGACACCAAAACACACCAAAATCCCACCAAACTTTACCCACAGTATGGTTAACCTCTTATGAATGCATTTATGAAATAAAAACAGGAATTAGACTAGGTTTGGACATATTTACCTATTGGTGAAATTCCAAGGAAAATAAATGAAAAGAGGGTGTTGTGATCTCGAACTCGACGATGCCCTAGCTCCCAAATTCTAGATTTCTTGCTTCCCTTAGCTCCCTAGATGTTGTAGGGTTCCAATGCAAAAGACTAGAGTCAATTTGGATCACAAATGATCAAGTTATCAAGGTTTGAGTAAAAGGGAATTTTTGTGGAATGAAATTCATGCAATTTTATTCATGAATTAAATCCATGGGGTATTTATCATAGGTGGGCTGCCAAGGGGGGTGCCCTTGGCCAGCCAAGCATGGGGGGGGGGGTGTCCTTGTCTTCCTTCAAGGCTAAGTCAAGGACTTTAGCAAAAAGGGGTTTAGATATTTTGATGATTTTAAGGAAAAAATCCTTAAAGTTAATATCTAGATATTTATATAGCTTGACTACCATGAATATCTAATCCCCTTAGTCATTCTAGGTTAGGGTTTAACCTATAGATTAGGGTAATTAGGTTAGGGATTAGCAAGTCACTAATCTAAAGGTCCATGAATAGTAATATCTCACTAATCCTACTTAATTCCAATAATCTCTAGAAAATTACCAAAATACCCCTATGGCTAAAAATCACTAATTTGAGGTTCTAAGCCTATGGCTAAGCTCTCATGGTCATGGCAACTTCTAGGTTAGAGAAAACTAGGGTTTACACTAAGTTATACTAACCAAAATCACAAAGTCATAAGTCATGACTTAGCATGACTTAGAAAATGGTTTAATCTAACTAAAATCACCAGAAAATCATACCATGACTAAAATACCACTAATAAATAATAAAAATAATAAATTTTCAAAAATCCCCAATTTCAGAAAACAGGGTGTTACAAGTCTACCCACCTTAAAATAATTTCGTCCTCGAAATTTAGATGGTCGTACTCCTCCTAGGTCAAACCTCCAACAATCAGGGACGAAGCCACTACCTAGGCAACATACAAGGTCAACAAGCAAAATATGGGTAGTAGACCTATACTGGGTCATGTCCAAAAATTGGTTGGCAGTTTTAGGTCATAAGGTGTTCTTAAGTCAAATCGAAGCCAAAAGTAACTCCATGGGGTAAATCAGGATGGAGCCTCGGGTCAGGAAAATCGTACTAAGCAAATGAAGCACACAATGGTATGCCTGAGTGGGACACTAAGGTCATGGGTGTAGTATGTCATGTCTAGGTCATGTATGTGAAGTCAGTTTTGAGAAAACAACTAGTCTTGTGCTCCAATTTAAAAGTCACGGTAATGTACCTACGATGATCATAAGTTAGAGTGGGAAAGGTCTATGGCCTAAATTGAACCAAAAATCGTGATGAAATAGTGGTACCAGGGGGACAGATTAAATGGAACAGTCTATGGTCTCATCTAGGTGCACTAGTCATTTCTAGATCAATACTGTCCTATGGTATCAATGCGTACAAGCAATCTAAGTGTCCTAATTGGGAAGATAAGGAAACAACAATCATCAAGGCTATAGGGTCGTCTACTATCCTATATGAAAATAGGTCATTAACAAGTGAGAAATCATTAAAGTTACCCTTCCATAAAAAGAAAATTGAAAATTTAGGTACAACAATCACAAATAGATTTTAGTCTTGACACGATCTAAGTTGATCAATTTCGAGATAAACTGGGATTTGGGCAAGGTGGGAAATCAATGAAATCAAGTATGAGCACGAGCATCCAATGATGAAGATCCAGGTCATGATTAAATTTCATTCAACTGGATACGAATACGAGGTCCATAGGCGATAAATAATTCCAAGGAGAATTGTCAAGGCTGTTGTGGATAAGATTCTAGGGTAAGTTTAACTGTGTCCATCTACGTAGATTGATACATGAAAAAGCGAACCAAAGTGCAATAGGTTGATCAGACCATCATGTACCGGTTCTGATTAGACAATATGTTAGTGGGTGGCCACCCAATAAAATATGTCATGACCAAGCTCGAAAATAGATAAGCTTGCAAAACTAAGGCTAATTTAGCAGCACAAGATATAAGGGTGGTAATGATGAAAGGAATTACATAGTCCAAGTTTCTTAGCCAACGGGTCAAGTAATCAGATAAGGTATAAGGTTAAGTATTTAAGGATTCAAGCAGAACGCCATCACATGCTAGGTCGAAGGAATTGAACCAAGGTGGATTTCTAATTGAAATAAGAATAAATTTAGTATCATGGTAGAGGTTATAGTTTAGCCATTTGACCAGAAAATCATATCAAGAAAAATAGAGTACAGGGAGACGGATTTTAGTAGGACATGGAATACCTACATGTAGGTAGGCTAGTCTAGGTCTTACATGTGAAGTTTGTTGGGAGGTAACAGCTAGTGTTTATACTCTGAATATCTAAGTCACGGTAAAGGACGTCCAATGATCTAGAATAGAAAGTGGGAGTTCGAGACGTGACAAATTGATGCAAAAATTGAAGGAGATCAAATTAACTTATGGAATAAAATTTATTAGGAATCCAGTAAATAATTTAGGAACACAGTCCTAGGGATAGATAGGCTACTAGATGAATATAGTTAGGGTTCGACCAATCAAGGTCAAGGTTAGAAGGTCTTAATGAGTCTTTATTTGAGGAAAAGTCGAGTAAGTCAGGTTTGGGATACAGTCACATAGATTGGTAGAAAGAGTTTAAGCAAGATGCAAAATAGAGAGGACAGTTCATTTTAATGAAAGGCAATTAGCAAGAGGATTAGATGGCAAGAAATAAATAAGAGTTTTCTTATAATTGTGATTGAGTACCCAAAAAAAAAATAAAAATATTAATCTAACACTAAGAAATTAAAATCAACAACTACAAAAATTTTAAAATCATCAACTAATACCAGGATTCAAAGTTCTACAGTGAATCCTTCAAAATCAAATTCAATCAAGGGAAAAGGAGTTTAAATCGTAATTTCAAATGAGATTCTCAAGGGTTATCCCAGGAATCTCTCAAAGTATCCTAGCAGTGATTGAGTATCCATTCTCTCTAAGCCGATTCATCAAATCCTATCGCAGGCTGTAGTGATACTCTAGTTCGAATACCACTACATAAACTCGACCTGCATGGGCCACCACTAAAAACGTGTCACGACCCGCACCCTAGAGTAAGGGCACGAGAAGTGGGTACGTCCAGCCTACGCCGCAGTGTCGGCGGTAGAACGCTGTCCTAGGTCAATCATCTAACAGTATAAGGTACCTGTACAGTTTATACTCTCCGAATGGAGGTGACAAATAGAAAACAATCTCAATCACATCTAGGGTAGAAGAACGAAAAACAGATAGATAGTAACTCAAAGAGAACCATAGCATAGATGAAATAAGACTAAGTGTCTAAGATACATAACATCCAGAATGTCAACTCATAATACAATAAGTCTAAGAGTCTATACATCTCCACATCTCAAAATACAACACAGAATGTGAGACAAAAAGTAAATATAGAAAAGACTGCCTAGACTAAACTGGTCTAGACTACTGGAACATCCTCCTCAGTTGTAGGTGGAACCTGCTGAGGGTCCTCAATACAAGTATCATCTAGTCCTGCTCCATAATAGGTAGACATCAGGGCCTCATCCTCATCCTCTGTAATATTTTCAACAGGTCCAATCAGGACAGGAACGAGCACAATACATCTCACGCAGTTCATATCAGGTTAGGAAATACGATACAGGCAATAGAGTAAGATACATGAACTGCTGAAAGGAAATATACGCTGTAAAAGAGATAGCTGTAATGAAATATCTACTGTATATAGAGAACTGTAGTGACTAGTGATGTAGAGCACAAGATAGGCATGTGAATGGCTAGAATTTATACATGACTATACTACTGAGTTTGTACATGACTACACTATTTTGGAATTATTCACATGTCCACTTCTACTCCCCCGTACCCCAATCAATACACAAGGATCTATACAAGTTACGTTATTGTACATGATATCACATGGGGCCCATAAAAGGGTGCACATGATAGTATACATGAGAGCTCAGTAAACATGAGAGTACATGATCACATGAGTGTACATGAATAATGAAAGCATAGGAGTACATGATGATAGTGAAACACACATAACATGAAGTACCCGATGCTCCCGAGGGGGATAACATCTCATGTAAAGATCCATATAGTACCAATCCGTGTTACCAACATGACAGCAACAAGTAAAGTAATCTAGAGCGAGAAGTAAAGCCTGAACAAGTATGAAACGGTCAGAGAATGTACTCGCCTGCTGTATGAATGTCTGTAGAGAATATGCAGTCTGAGGAGAGGTGTCTGGCTCCTAGTCAGAGCAATACAAGTCACAAAGTATCCACAATGATAAAAATAAAGTATACAATGCATACTACATGATTCTAGGTCAAACTGGTCAAAAGTCAACTCTTGGTCAACTCTAATAGTCAAACTAAGTCACAGGAAGTCATACTAAGTCAAATAAGGTCAAACAAGATCAAACAAGGTCAAACAAGTTTAATCTAGGTTAAAGTCAACTCCTGGTCAACACTTTAATCAACTAGTCAACATGATCAATCTGGATCAAGTCTAGATCAACTTAGACCAGCTAAGTCATTGGTCAAACAAAGACTAGTCAGTTAGGGTAATTAGGTCAAACATGGTCAACACTAGTTAAACTAGTTAGGGTTTTAGTCAAACTAGTCAAACTAGTTGATTTAGGTCATTCCTAGTCATTTCTAGGTTAACTAGGTCACTTTTGACCAAATGTTGACTTTGGTCAACCCTTAGCCAACAAGGGTTTTCTAGCAGGGTTTTGGGTCATTAGGGCTAGTCCAAACCATAGGCTAGTGATCCTGGCCATAGGCCAATAGTCTAGGTTTTCTCATAAACCTATAACTAGAGGTTATACATATGTATATCTATATACCCAAAATCCATATATGCATAACATATACAATACAACCCTTATACTTATATTTATAATACACTGTCTATACATAATAAACCTAATACCACTATACATATATATATCATGTATATATATATACAATACATATATATATATATAACTACATATATATTACATATAATATATAGAGAGAGAGACAAAGGAAAAGAGAGAGAGACTGAATGAGAGAGAGAGTGAGACAGTGAGAGAGAGTGAGGGACTGAATCAGGACAGGGGGGGGTTTTCCAGAACCTGGAACCCAACCATTCCCCCAAACATACACACACATAACACATATACATACATATGTGTATATATACATAACTTCACACACACTCACCCAAATCTCCTCAAATTCGACCTACACTTACAAATACATATATACTATACATATACTCACTAAAATACACTAGTCTAATACATAAATCATTAACAAAATCGAATCAAAATTCGATTTTGAAAACTGGGATTTAATCCCCAAAATTGTGACTGTGCACAGTTGCACTGAAATGGGATAATTCGAAAACACGCAACCCAATCGAGCTAAGACTCGCAACTAACGGTTGGTAACTAACCCCCCATAGATACTCTAGTGTCCTAGGACACTGACACGACACCACGACACCACGACACGTTTTCACGTGTCCAAACACGAGAAAACACGACTCGGGTAAACACTGATACGCGTATACACGCACAGCGTCGTGCAGAGATGCACGTGTCTCGTGCACACGACACGAGCCACGTGGAATCTCGTGCTCGTGTCCACGTGTAGCCCACATGATGGGCTACACTCTCGTGCAAACACGAGGTGTCATTGTGTCGTGTCCGCGCGACACGAGACGCGCGAAGTTGACACTGTGCGTGCGTGTATTGTCAGTGCACGACCAGTGCACGTGTCCGTGTGTCCACCACACGACACAAAGTGTCGTAAAACCTTGGGGGAGTGTGCACAGACACTGCCCCCGTGTCCACACCAATTTTCACGTGTCCACGTCGTGTCTACAGTGAGTATGAAGTGTTAGTGAGCAGGGGATGAACAGTGTGTCTGTGCACTGTCAATACTCGAGTTCGTGTCCGATTTGGACACGAAAAGGGATACGATACGTGCTCAGTCAAGTGGGGTTAGGGTTAGCAAGTCCAGGGCTAGGTGTTTGTGTAAAAAGTTTTGCAAAACACAATATTTGAATCCATTGAGACATTTAATCAAACACAATTTCCTAGTCTAGGATACGTGTCCGATACGGACACCAAAACACACCAAAATCCCACCAAACTTTACCCACAGTATGGTTAACCTTATATGAATGCATTTATGAAATAAAAACAGGAATTAGACTAGGTTTGGACATATTTACCTATTGGTGAAATTCCAAGGAAAATAAATGAAAAGAGGGTGTTGTGATCTCGAACTCGACGATGCCCTAGCTCCCAAATTCTAGATTTCTTGCTTCCCTTAGCTCCCTAGATGTTGTAGGGTTCCAATGCAAAAGACTAGAGTCAATTTGGATCACAAATGATCAAGTTATCAAGGTTTGAGTAAAAGGGAATTTTTGTGGAATGAAATTCATGCAATTTTATTCATGAATTAAATCCATGGGGTATTTATCATAGGTGGGCTGCCAAGGGGGGTGCCCTTGGCCGGCCAAGCATGGGGGGGGGGGGGTGTCCTTGTCTTCCTTCAAGGCTAAGTCAAGGACTTTAGCAAAAAGGGGTTTAGATATTTTGATGATTTTAAGGAAAAAATCCTTAAAGTTAATATCTAGATATTTATATAGCTTGACTACCATGAATATCTAATCCCCTTAGTCATTCTAGGTTAGGGTTTAACCTATAGATTAGGGTAATTAGGTTAGGGATTAGCAAGTCACTAATCTAAAGGTCCATGAATAGTAATATCTCACTAATCCTACTTAATTCCAATAATCTCTAGAAAATTACCAAAATACCCCTATGGCTAAAAATCACTAATTTGAGGTTCTAAGCCTATGGCTAAGCTCTCATGGTCATGGCAACTTCTAGGTTAGAGAAAACTAGGGTTTACACTAAGTTATACTAACCAAAATCACAAAGTCATAAGTCATGACTTAGCATGACTTAGAAAATGGTTTAATCTAACTAAAATCACCAGAAAATCATACCATGACTAAAATACCACTAATAAATAATAAAAATAATAAATTTTCAAAAATCCCCAATTTCAGAAAACAGGGTGTTACATATACATACGGGGATCCATACATTGGAGTTTACTTCGTATGTATACAACTGGCATGGATACGTACTTAGCCCTAAGTATTTTGGAACTGGGGCATTACATATACCGTCAGTATGGACCGGTATTCCGTCGGTATGCCAAATTTGTAGACAGAAACTATTCTGTGAACAAAATTCAGTATATTGTCGGTATAAACCGTTATACCGTCAATATTTTGAATTTGTAGACATAAATTAATCTGTGAACATAATTTGGTATATCGTCGGTATGAACTAGTATTCCATCGATATACCGAATTTATAGACATAAACTTTTTTATGCACTAAATTCGGTATACCGTTGGTATAAACCGGCATACCGTCGGTATGCCGAATTCGTAGACAGAAACTATTCCGTTTATGAAATTTGGTATACCATCGATACGAACCGGTGTATCGTCGGTATTCCGTTCCAGTAAGAATTTTTTTGGAAAATATTTATATAGGCTTTTGGTTTGTCATCCACCTTAAGTGTTACACAGTTTGTCCTAGACCTTATACAGACTTTAGGAACTTGAATCTTTGAGTGTGAGCTTTGAGTATGCTGATAGCTTCTCTCCAATCTTTCAGTCTTCCGAGGGGCTTACTGCAATGTCTTTGTTTTCATCGATCTTTTGTAGTTTGTCTTTGAAAGACTTTAACGTTGTATCTGATTCTGAAAAGGATAGAGAAACTAAAACACGAAGATGTAGTTAATATTATCAAAATCAATGTGCCAACAATCTTTTCCATTTTGATAATTGACAAAACAAAATAATATCGTGTTTTAAAGAGTATCTCCTCCGTAATAAGACTACTCCCCCTCAACACATTTTCTCTTCCTTTGTCACTTAATCAACACTGTACTTGGTGATAAGTGGGTTGAGAACTTGAAGGCCGAGTGGGGCGAGAGTGTAGGACCTTTGAGCACCTCTAGAGGGGGAGGGGTAAATAGAGTATATGCGAGTGCAGTAGAATAAAATCACCAATTAAAATTAGATAGATAAACTATGGCAGAAATAAAGAGACAATAAATAAATGCAATAAGCAAGAGAGAAAATCAAACTCAGTGAACACCGCGATGTATACTGGTTTTCTTCTGAGAGGACTAATCCAGTCGCAGGTACTCTTGCCCACTGTCAATCCATTATTTACAAGCTGATTGAGAGCTTGCGGTCTCTTTACAATACTGTGCTTGGTGACAAGTGCACGACCGACTTCACCACACTGTGCTTGGTGACGAGCGCACGACCAACTCCAATAATAGAGAGTTTTTCTTACTTGTAACCTCTTTACCACTCTGTAAACCAAAGACTCTAAATCGAACAGAACTTTACTGGCTTTGTCTAAGAGATGTATAGGTGGAATGTGAAAGCTTTTGATCACTGAAAAATACTTTAAATGATAGATAGAGAGAAGAGTGAATGAGTGATTAGAAATAAAAATTTCTCTTCTATTTATAGGTGTTTTTTCTGACCGAACTCGGGCAGAGTTCAGGTAGAGTTCGGATGCGAATATCTCGCAAACGAACGTTGTATGCAGATTTGGAGGTAACTGAAATTCAAATTTGGGTTGACCGAACTCGGACTAAACTTGACCTGAGTTATGTCTGAGTTCTGCCAGTTCAGAACTAGATGTTTGGGTCCAAATTTGCATGGGTATTTTGGGCTGTTTGGATAGTAGAGTTAATGAAAAATAGGCTATTTGGATATGTGGACTTGGAATTAACCTTAGCCAATAATTTTTCGAACGACTTTACATTTATTATCCTAGACTCAATAAAAGATAAAATACAGAATAAAATGTAAAATAACTCGATCTAAATTCCATTTGAATAGCTTGTGGATGATGACCTGAATGCTTATAGTACATTTTTCGAAGATATAGCAGAATGTAGTAGAATGTAGCAGTTACCTGAAATATAAGTAGCAGTTCGTATATTTTGCGTATCGACGTAAGTTGTCATTGATTATCAAAATAAGGTGTGACCATTAGGTAATGGGCCAACAATCTTTCCCATTTTGATAATTTAAAAACTTGAGTCACTAAAAAAAAGTGGTCTTTTGGGACAACAAAAAACCGTTCTAAAAAGAGCTTTTACCGTCCTAAATATTATTTGGGACGGCAGTTGGGACGGATTCAAACGGTGCTATTAGGGTGGCGTGGCAAAAGCTTAAGGGACGAATATTGCCGTCCTAATTAACGTTAAAGGACAGAAAAATTGACTGTCTCAAAAGGTTGTGAAACTCTATTTTTTGTGTGACGGTTGGTCTTGTTGTCCCAAAAATTAGATATTTGTAACGGATATTATTCGTCCTAATAATTTTGGCAAATGTCCCAAAAGAATATAGTTTACTTTTAGTACAGAACAACAGATCTGTCCCAAAAATTTATAACAGTTGTTCCAGTTCTCATAGAATTATTGATTCCCTGCTGTGCATACAAAATATACACTCAAAATACATATATAACAAAAACCATATATAACTATTTAAGTAAAAATGCATATTGTATTCTCTGAAAGACATTAACAAAAAAAAGTTTTCATAAAACATCATTACATGCCATATCACATTATTTACAAAATGAACACAAAGCATCTTACATCATTTAGATGTCCTCCCATGATTCACAAAATGAACTCAAAATTAGAGAAATCATTAATTGTTCTCTCCATCATTTACAAAAAAAAGTCTAAAACTTTCCACATCATTAAGCATTATCTACCAAAACGAACCCAAAATGATTTTCCCTTAAGTGGTATCTCCTACCTTTTGTAAAATTAGGCAAAACTGATTTGGAGGACCTGCAAAAAAAAGTAAGAAAACTAGTTATAATTCAAAGTGATGTTATAACAGAAGAAAAAATCAAGTAACAAAAAAAAATGTAATAGAAGAAAAGTGTAAAGCCTTAAGCCGAGGCATTATAAAGCCTTGCGCCGAGGCGCTATGAAGCCTTTGTGCTTTTGTGTGCCATGCGCCATTAACAACTATGATATGACCAATCAGATAAGTTATCCACATATACACAGAGGACATTAATGCACAAGTATAAACATATGAGGCATTTCTACATCAAATGAACAATATACCAAAAAAAAGTGTAAAGAAACCCATATATACATTTGGGTCACGGCACAACGGGAGTTGGGGTGTGGAAGGAGGTTAGGGGTAGAGACGGGTAGGAGAATTAGTGCACAAGAGAAACTGGTTGCAGATTACCAGTGAAAACCTTATTATTGGACAATTGAACTAATAAACACTCCTCTAATCTTGATCAAGAACATCTGAATTTACAAAAGAAATCAAAGAGCTTGAGATTTCTTGCATGTATGTCTAGGACTATTATCAGTCAACTTATGTTATCCTTAATCACCTGAGCAGCTGCCAGGTGCCTAGACGGCCCCTTCAATTTTCCCCCTACTAAGAACTTTGTACTTTGAAATTAGCTACTATGAGATTGAGCCATGTTGTGCATGGATAACTTCATTAAATTTAAAATCATAGAAAATACCATCTTTACCATGCAAAATAAGTTTAGAGGCATAAATACAAGTCAAATACCCCAGGATATTGACCTAATAACATATTGAGTAATTTGACAGGGAAGAAATGATAGAAGCCATTATGCTAATACATAAATCTATAGAACAAAAAGGTGATTAGTTTAAAAATCGTAAACTGCACCTGGATACTCGGAACCAAAGCTTTCTCTACTACCATTTTCTCAGCATCAATGGCAGATAATGTCTCCGGTGAAGCCTACCAAGGCTTCGGTAGCAATGTTGCAGGATTTACAAGAGCAGACTCGATGCCCTTCCCCAATATATCAAGCAACAATCTTGCTTGCATATCCCGAACAAGTGCTCTCACATCTTGTGCATTTGTGCCTTCCAAAAGTCTGTACTTTATCCTGTCAAGGCTCTGCAAAAGATTCCAAGGATGTGTTGATTATATCGAGAAATAATAGTTCAGAATCTAGAGAAGTTGATGACTAATGAATTTTAGTACACATTGTAATACTCCGTTAATGAATTAGCCATAGATTATAAGTATCATTTTTCCAGTAATTACATGTATTTTACTGTCCACAGACTAGTGCTATGAAATATGATAGAACATGTTTCCAACAGAAATAGAACCAATGATGGAAAATCAAAGAGCCTTTATATCACCCAAGGTTTACCGAGGCATAATCAGAATGTCGAAGTAGATTATTACCCAAACCAATTTGAGCACAAAGAAAATAAAAAACATGATAGAAGGGTCGTTACATGTCATTGAGACACCTTATTATTCTCATAAGGTATCAGAGACAGTTTGATATAAGGTTCATTATCATATCATTATGACATCTCATCAGAAAACCAATTCCACTGAGGCAAACTATAAAGGCTGTAAACATCAAGAGTTTAACTAACAATGACACAAGCTAGACTAGAAAAACTGGGAAAACAAAAATATCAAACAATACTAGTTAGCATCAAATGACCACCTTACAGTACATCAATTGAAGAAAAAAAAACAATACAATATAGGACATAAATAACTTCTTTGCAAATTATTGAAGGCAGAATTGAAAACATACAGGGACATGTTGTTGTCTGTGTTCAATAGATGGCAAAGATTGAAAATTAGCATCCAGCACAGCAATCACACTGTTCAATGACACGGATAAAAGGTGGATTTAATCAGATTAGTCAAAGAGGCACTTTTCATATATGGTCTAATGGCTCCTGTTTATCTAGTAGTAATCAGCATCATACTCACAAGAAGTGAACGTAAAGCAAAGAAAAGAATGCCCCGTATTAAATGTATATTCACATATTGTAGTAAACCATGGTATAGAAAACCAACCAATATAGAGATGGAACTGAAAGGAATGTACATATATCACCAAATAATACCACAAAAGAAAGGTATATACATCAAAGTCCACAATAATAGAAGTAAATGAAATTTGAAACATTGTTCACAACATCAATATAGTTCCACGCCGAAATGAGTACTTTTGTACATTACATCTACAGCTCACCATGTACTTCAAATAAGCAAACTTTATATAACACTTCTCAAATAACAAAGGAGTGGTGTCATATGGTTGGTTACAGATGTCTACACAGGTAGATTGAATTATTTTCTGCAAAGGTGAGATAATGCATTCAAAGTGACTGCAATATAGAACCTCTTTGTTAGTATCAGATGATATGTGACATGCATTAATGCATAGACTGATACCAGTCATAAAGAGCAGGGGAGCTTTATTCAGAATTAATGTTGAAGGGAACAACATACCTAACACAAATGGTACTTTTCTTCTGAAATCAGCTTCTAAATGCCCAAGTGACTCCATAAAAGAGCAAGCCCCATCAATTTCTATATCATGGACCTTAATCAAGCACAAATTGCTTCGCACTCAACATAATTTGACGTGCTTCAACTGAAGGACAAAATATCATGTCATAAAGATCAACTTGATGAGGAAATAGATCAGCTCTAGAAACAAAAATGCAAACCACCACAATAAAAGAAATATTTAGCTATAGGGGGCAACATAATTTAGTAAAAACAGACAAGAAAAACAAAATCAAACTGGTCTCAAGTCAGTGTTGATGCCACACATTGTGTAAAGCAAAGTTGAAAGGGAAGGTCCATAAGAGATCAATGTTTGATGAATGGGAATGGGCTACACAAAACAATAAAGCGATGAGCAGATTCCATTAGAAGCCTACTTCGTTATTCTTTTATTGTCTTAAGAGAGGGTCGCTAACGACAAAAAGATACTCAAGATGTTGACATGCATCCATAATGAATCCATGGCTGTGATAGTTTCTAGCAACACCATGCTTGTGACTGGACAAAAATTAGTCCGCTTTACTCTTCATGGAATCTTCATTTGTGCTTTCTTTTCCATCGTGTTCTCAAAGTGATCTTCTTTTGCAATTGAGTCGTCTTCCTTTTTTTTCTGACTCTCATTATTAAAATGCTGGAGGATTTACTCCCACCATTTTATCTCAAAAAGTAAAAAAATAAAGCAAAACATGAACATAAATAATGAAACTTCTGAGAAAATTCATAACCGCAAAGACAAGAATTTACATGGTTTGGCCAAGATGCCTAGATCAACAAACATTCACAATAAAGCTTATATTAATTGCAATAATGCATTTATAAACTGACAAGACAAAGTGCTATCTCAAGAGATGATATACACAAAACTAGTCAGTTTTAGAATATATACATCAGGCCTACCAGTAGCTGTCCAAGAAGCATCATTCATCATTATTATTATTCAAGAAAATGATAAAACTGAGCTAATGAAGAAGATAAGAAGAAATGCAACAAATAACTAATTTACTAGGCTTTTTCAAAACAATATGTCACCAAGAATAATATTATCATGATCCATTGACCTTCACCAATTAAATATGTGAAGCTGGGACAAACAACAACTAACTCTCATCAAGTTTCATGTCGGGTGGCCGTGCCCATTCATATCAGATACAAATTGGACATGACACATACATTCAAATTCAGTAGGACACTCTAAATTGGTATTGTGTTTGTGTAGGTGCATGATGGTTACATGAACATGTCAAAACTTCACATGTTGTTGTGTTCACGTCTGTGCAACTCGGTGTAACATAGGTGACGTCCATTAAAATTCTAACATACTTAAGCCCAAATAATCTTATAATACAACCACAGACACTTCCAATAAGAATATCATCATCCAAGCCAACAAGTCTGAGCAGAAATTATTATAGATGTGAAATAATCAGAACAAGCAGATTCTTTAAGTTCACATTTGATTGGAGGTATTTGACAAGCAGAATTAGGTGAATAAAAACTTCCCATCAATATCTACATAGATAGATGATCAATCAATCCTATGTAAATAAAATAAATACCACAACATCACCAGAATTACCCACAACAGACGATATAGAATATACCATGTATCAACAACCATTATGTTTGTTCTCTCCACAAAACAATAAGAACACCACAGAGCAAAAAAACTAGCAGAGTTCACTTAGAAGCAAACCTCAAACAGCATCAAACGTCGCACTGTCGTCGGGGATGACCACGACGTTGACAAATGTGGTGAGGAAGAGGGGGAGGGAGACGGAGGAGCCCGAGCTCCCTCGACCTTTGAGAGGAATTCGAGGTGCTAGAAGGAGCACGTCGAGCTCCGCCGCCTTCGAGAGAAGCCCAGTCTTCTCGACTCCGAGCTCCTCTGCTGGGATTAGGGTTATGATTTGAGGAAGGTTAGGAGAAGGAGGAAGGAGGGATTTGGGGATGCCCAAATTTTTTTTAAGGTTTTGATGCCCATATTTTTTGAGGTTGTGATACCCCAAAAAAATTTAAACATGCGGTGGGGATTTATGCTCAAAGATCCAACGGATATGAGAGACTATGAGAGAGGGAAAACTTTCCCAAAAAATTTGGTAATCAGCAGCCAAAATTTGTTATTCCCGCCGAGATTATTTAGGACAACCCTAGGATTTATTTGCGACGGTAAATTTTAATAGTCCCAAATAAGAGATCTATTTTTTTTTAATATGTCCCAAATATAACTATCTTTTTGTTACCAAAAACAAAGTCATCTCCGAAACTTTTTTTTAGGACGTTGTAGACTAGTGTTCTTAATACTGTCATCCCAAAAGTCTAATTTTTTGTAGTGTGTCTATACCAAAATATAACAAAAATTTAACTTAAAATAATATACCTGACTTGTATCAGCAAAATGTGTAGTTCTTCTTCCCCTTTGTCAAGTACGAAAAATGTGTAGCTCCCTCACAAAGTGTGAAGCCAACAATAAACCAAGACAAAAGACAAGAGAGTATCCAGAATGCACAAGTCAAAATGAAACTAGTAATGCATAAAAATGATATGAAAGAAATACATCATAACTGCATATAGTCATAACTGAAAAGTTTATGACAAAATAAAAACTACTAGCAATATCCAACTCAAAAAGTTTAGATGCAAATAAGACAAAGAAAAACTACAAGATCATCACCACTAGTAAATACAACTCAAAACAACTAAGCCTCAAACCCCATATCACATCTGCGTGTCATCATATCCAGGAGCAGCATGTGGCTGAGGATCAACACAAGTAGTGGTAGGATCAAAGTACTGAAAAGTAGTCTCATCGTCGAACCTCGGTCTAGCAAAAGAGGGATGATGAGTCATTTGGAAGGGATGTGATGGATCATGAGCCAGACTCCAATGAATATCGACAATACTGTTCCTCAATACTTGAGCCTGTGAGGTGTGCCGAAACTCTGCATCAATATAACCTTTATGACGTTGTTCTGAAGCAGTAACAAATGCATCAAAGCACTGATAGCATTGCTCGGAGAGAGCAACGAAGGCGTCGATCCGCTGATAGAACTGCGGATCGAATCATGGAGCAGGAGCAGGTGCATCAGGATCAGCAGGAGCAGGCTCAGCACCGGGTGGAGGAGGAGGGTTGGGATACAACTAGATCTACTCAGCTCAGAAGCTGTTGAAGAGTATGGACAGAGTTGAAGGTTGATTTCAAACCTCCGAAGAATAGCTGCCAGGTGCATGGGGTAGACAAGGTTACGCCCCACTCTCCTGCAACCGATCAACCAAGCCATAAAGGTCTTGGGGATAGAGGATAGAATATCGAAATAAATGTGGTACATCGCAGATATTTCCATAAAGGTGATCTCGTCAGAAGATCCCCTTTTTGGAAGAAAGACAGAGAATATGAAATGATGTAACTCATAGAAATTTTGGTTGAGGTGTTTTGAGTATACTCTACGAGGAATAGGACGAGGGTGACACATCAAAGCTTTGAAGGAGTCAAGGGTGACACCTTCAGGGAATTGGACATGGTTAATGTCAACTAATGCTTCGCCTATATCTGGCACGTGAAAGAATTCACTAACATCAGTTACATTAAACTCCAGTTCTTGTCCAGCGATGCAAGAATAAATACTGCCGTCTTCTTTTATTTGCATATTGCAATAAAACATACGAACAACATTATCATAGATATTATCAAAAACCTCAAAGAAGTCCCTATTACCAAGTCTATCAAAGGTGGGAGCATATTCAGAAAATATAGTAAAATTGACAGAGCTACCAGCACAAATATTTCTCCCAGAAAAAGAATCAAACTAAGATTCAGAAAATTCCTTGTCAGAAAAAAGAGTAGGATCATAGTCCTCTCTATCAGTTGGACGAGGGGGCCTAAAAACATTGGTAGGTTCATATTCTGACAAGGATGAACCGGCTTGCGATGCATCTTTCTTTCTCTTGTGAGATTTAGGAGCCATAAAAAATAAGAGAAAAGGAAGATATACCTTAAGAGAAAGGAAGGACGAGATGAAAACAACTTCTGAGCCTTGAAGATATAAGCTTGAAGGAGGAGTAGAGCCAAGGATTTGATTTTTAGAAAAAGTTTTCGGTGGAAGATGAGATGAAAATAAAGAAGAAAGGTGGAGTTATATAGGCTAGGGCCGGCTTTTCTGTTCTGGAAATCCACAACAGCATCAACCGAACTCAGCCCGAACTCGGTCCGAGTTCTGTCCGAGTTTGGCGTACTTGTATTAACTTTTCATTAATGCATAATAAATTATAAATATACTTAATAACCTATGAACTTCTTTATTTAATAATTTTCATCACCTTGGGTTAGCTGTAGGGGCTGGATCCCAGCTAGCGGTAGTCCAAAGACACTTGGCACCGTATCGCTTAGACTTTTACGTCTTTTTGACATAACGGCCCTTTCGGCTTGTACCCAAAATAATTTTAATTAATAAATGTCAAAGTCATAAGTTATAAGCGTTTTTAGTAATCATAATGTATCATGAACTTGAAAATTCAAGTATGTCTAGCTCACGACGCAGATAGTTGAAGCGGTCTTCAGGCAGTAGTTTTGTGAAAATATCTGCTAGTTGATGATCTATGTCAATAAACTCTAAGCAAATATCCCCGTGTTGCTGGTGATCATGTAAAAAGTGATGACGAATCTTTATGTGTTTTGTGCGTGAGTGACAGACAGGGTTCTTGGTCAAGTTGATCGTGCTAGTGTTGTCACAATATATAGGAACCTTCGTGTAGCACAGATTGTAGTATTCTAGAGTTTGCTTTATCCGTAAAATTTGAGCACAACAACGTCCTCCGAAAATATACTCAGCCTTAATAGTTGAAAGTGCTACTGAATTCTGCTTCTTGCTAAACCAGGAGACTAAGGCTTTTCCTAGAAAATGACACGTATCGCTGGTACTTTTACGGTCTACTTTGTATCATGTAAAATCTGCATCTTTATTAACCAATTAGGTCAAAAGATTTGGTTTTGGAATACCATAAGCCGACTGTTGAAGTTCCCTTAAGGTATCAAAAAATATGCTTAACGGCACGTAAGCATGATTCCTTAAGATTATCCTGATATCGTGCACAGATGCAAACACTAAACATAATATCAGGGCGACTAGCAATTAAATATAATAAACTACCAATCATACCTCGATACTTACGCTGATCGACTGGTTTGCCACTTTCATCAATGTCAAGCTTTATAGATGTAGCCATTGGAGTTCCGATTGGCTTCACGTTGTCGAAGTCATACTTTTCAGTAAATCCTTCGTGTACTTGGCTTGATTGATGAATGTTTCTTGTGAGTGTTGTTTGATCTGGAGTTCTAAGAAGAAGTTCAGCTCTCCCATCATACTCATCTCAAATTCACTCTGCATACACTTAGCATTGGGAAGGCTTGGGTATGCTGAGGTCAACCTAGAAATAGATAGCAGATGTATCAATTTCAATTGTAAAATCTTGTATTTTCTTTAATTATAAATGTTGTAAATATTGTAACAAATTTAGAAATATGAATGAGCAACAAATGATATATTTTGAGCATTTATTTCTTGCGGGCTTGACAGCGTTCTACAGCCGACTCTGTGGTGTAGGCTGGTTTGGACACGTCTCGTATCCGAAAAAATGGGTGCGGGTCGTGACAAGTTTTTATGGTAGCCCATGCAGGTCCATCTTCGCAAAAGACTGCGAACTCGTGGTAGTACGTACCTTAGTCATACTACTGCGAGCCTGCGCCCAGGAAATGCTCATTCACAATTAGGATTAAAATAATTTAGGAGAATAACTAGGACTAGGAGTCCCTTGTTCAAATTGACCATTGGGTAGTTAAGGTTATTAAATATGCCATATAAATTAGATTGCTTGCCAGATCTTTATAGATACACTATACTTTTGATAAGACAATATGATCCAATGTGGATATACTATTCGCTTGGAATGTTAGACTTGCCTAGAATTAAGGCGTTAATTTTGATAAACTGTTTAATTTTCTTTTGTTGTATTAGATATAAATCTTATATCATAAGTTAGAATTGTCTATTTTAAATTATCTTTTGCTGTAAGGAGTTTGTTTATAATTTCTGATTCTGTTATTCGTGTACGAATCTCGAGTTAGATTTTGATTCTCACAAAACTCGAACTACTTGTGCCTCCTTTCCAAAAATCTCGCCTACTTATATTTTGACTATCTTGACCAACGCTACTATTACGGCCTAGTTTTGCAAGCTTACTCTTTTATCGAGCTTGATTCAAGACATATGTCTATTGGGGATGCCCGCTAACATATTGTCTAATCTGAATTATTGTATTACGGTCTGATCAACCATAATGCATTTGGTTCGCTCTTCATTTACTTACACTACGTAGATTGAGATATCGAGGTATCCAGGATCTCATCCGCGACTGCATTGACAATCCCTCTTGAATTATACATTCTCCTTTGAATCATGTATTTTTATTCAATGACATCTTTCTCGAACTCTTAATGGCTTTTGTCCTTCACTGATTTGGAAAGATGAAAGCTCGTAATTGATAGGTAGATACAGAGTATTCTCCTTGGCTATGATAGTTGTATATGCAAGTGTAGCTACAATCGGCTAGCCCTGTGACTAGAACCTTGCCTTAAGTTACTCGTCCCCTCTGCAACCCTAAACCTGCTAATCTTGATCTTCTAGTCATTGGAGTCTGAGAATGATTAGGATCTTTCCCTTGATCAAATGCCAACCTAGGGGACTACCTATGCTCAGGAGACCAATTATTGTGAGCCTCTAATTAATTGTTTGAAGCTTGCTTTAACTGAAACCCTTGTGACAATAGTCTGGAAGGCTCGACACAAATAGAAATTCATGACTTAGTTGTTAGAAATCTTTTCAATTTGATGTGCCTTAGAGAATGGTTACCCCGTCGATAACTCCTGTATACTAGACGAGTAAATCACTCTATTTTGTCGACCATGGGTTATCGTACACACTCATTTTCCATTTATTGAGGAACGACCCTTGGCTTGACTTACATCTACTGTATCCCGTTACGCCGTGCCTTACTCTTCATTAACAAAAGTCGAGGTGCAATACTCGGACTTTGAAATCCTTCTACCCCATTATTCCTAAAACTATATCCTAGCTTCTAAGGTGGGTAAACTGTAAGCCTCAAATTTTTTTGAGATATACGAGGATTACCGATTGAATAGAATAATTTCCATTGAGATGATAATTAGTGCCCCATGGACTCCCACTTTCTATTTAGATCATTTGTGTCTCCGACCGTGCCATTAATATTCGGAGCACGAGACCAGCTGTTACCTCCCAATAAACTTCACATGCAAGATTTAGACGAGTCCACTTTCATCTAGATATATCATGTCTCACTTAAACCCGTCCCCTTGTACCCTATTTTTATGGTATTACTTTTAGGTTAAGAGGACTAGCTATAACCATTACCATAATACCGGTATACTTTCTGACTTCCATTATAGCCTTAACTTCGACTCAATTTCTTTAATCCAATATATGGTTGTGATGTACTCAAAGCCCACTACACACATGCCACTAGTATGCCACCCAATGGAGACCTCATGTGCTATTTAAACACAAAAGTCACTGAAGGCGCACTTTGGGCTTGAGGGACCTAGCTAACCAACTTGACTGGCAACTAGTCCGACCACTTGGGTTGAAAACCTATTCTAGGTTACCCTAGCCTAGTAGAAATAGTTTTATCATTGGAATCTTGACCAGTCCATATAAATTGAAATCCAAGGTTCGTCCAACCGACGATTGATGTCCGAATAGAGAACCAATTAAGACCCAGTAAAATCCATCCAGAAATACCACCATATTTGGACTATAAAACCAAACTAGTTGAGATAAGTCCCTATACCCATTATATAGGCTCCATCCCTTAGGAAGTGAGGTCATTCGTAACCCTTATTCCATCTACCTGGAGGTTGCGATATGATCTTGTGTTGCATTTATATCCCTTGCTCGTGTGTTTAAATAACCACGGGATAGATCACAATCTTGATCTCTCAAATTCCATTCTATTATGGAACCTTGTCTAGATTAAATTTTGAGAATAGAACTTTTGTATTACACGGGCTGCAAGCTTCCCTAAGAAACGAAGGGTTCTTCGATTTAGCAATTGACTGGACTAGAGTAGCCCAATCTAGCAGATAAGTCAATGATTCATAAATATTCTTTCTATCTGTATCATTGGATATGCTCTACTACTCTGAAACTTTATAACTGCTCTCGATTACTCTTCCTTACCTTTCTGTCCTTCCTATTTTGGAGTGACGAATGGTCATGCTTATTAGAGTTTACCAACATTTCTTAGCCACTTGGGTAAGTTTGTTGCTTGTTAAAATTCAGGTTGCTTGATAGATACGAGAGGATTATAGATACCATATGACTAGATATTTGTTGGTAGGATTGTTAGCAACCAGTTAGAAGATTTTAAGATTTTAGTGTGAGGAGTAGTGTGACCAAAGGTGGGTAGAAATCCTGGAGGCTATATGACTAGGGGAAGAATACTAACTATTTTTGAGGAATTAAGATTTGAAAAGATTGTGGTAATAGTGGATTTATTCTGTTACTTATATTTTTGAATTTTAAGCATGGTTATGAGTTAGAATTTCGAGGACAAAATTATTTTTAAGGTGGGTAGATTTGTAGCTCCCCTTCCCGAAAATTTTGAAATATTTTTATTATTATTTATTTTAATTGAATGGTTATATAATATTAATATGATTATTGTGGTTGTTAAATATAAATTATTTACTATATTTAGTATTACCATTTTATTCCTTAGCAAAAGATATATGTGTATATATAAATAAGTGTACGTTTATATATAATATAATATATTTTGTGTGTATACAAATATGTGTACGTATATGAATATAAGTAAATATTAAATATAGATATATTGTGTATGTGTATATATATATATATATATATATATATATATATATATATATATATATATATATATATATATATATATATATATATATATATGTATATACTGTAGAAGCATGGAAAATACTAAAGAAAATGACTCATGCGGCCAGGAAAGATCCATGCAGTTCAGAAAACGCATGCGGCTCAGGGAGTCATGCGGCATAGGAAGCTATGCGGCCCAGGGCATTACATGCGGCTCAGAAGACACGTGGCCTAATAGTGCTCCCTTCCACCCACGCTGCATTAATTGCTATGACGGCTGACCCCTCTGAAAAGTTGACAGCCCTGACACTAAAGGCAGTAATTATGGCTCTGCCATAATGATGAATCTCTAGGGAAGAGGAAAGAAATCTCTGACACAAATCCCCCGAGAGCCATAAAAATGCCACGTGGCCTTGCCACGTGGGCGTTCGTATGCGGCTCGCTTCTCATACGGCTCAGAATAAATCCTATGCGGCTCGGGCCATAGGAGCCTCATGCGGCTCGAGCAAAGGACTTCCTACGCGGCTCAGAAGTGAATCCATCCCATGCGGCTCAGGCCATGAAAGCCTCATGTGGCTCGAGCGAGGACTTCTCATGCGGTTCAAAGAAGATCATATCCATGCGGCCCAGGCGGATATATACCTATGCGGATTACTCCTCTGTGGTTAGAGGACTCAAGTGAGGGCCACCGCCCACGCAGCCCTGACACGTGGGCTCATATTCATATGCGGCTCACATTCATATGCGGCTCACTAGTCATACGGTCCAGATTTCCTCCAGCAGCTCCTAGGACACGTGTCCTAAACCGATTAATTCCTCAGATTTGCTGCCATTAAAGATTGGGTCAGATCCCAATAAATCTGGGACACGTGGCAGAAGAATAGATTTGATTTATTTACAGATATCAGAAGATCAGTATAAGGAAGATTTATTCTAATCAGCATTAATTGCTCATGGGATTTGGTGTAATCTACACCTAATGGCCCAGATCCATCATAATCAAAACGAATGGCCTGGATTGACCAATCTCTAAGCCACCGCCATCTCCAAAAGCTAATCATTAGCAACCCTAATGATCAGATCCTACTATTATAAATAGCAGGGTGCCATTCCCTTGCGGAAGAAAAGATATACAATATCAGAGAGAAAAAAATACATATATACAGAGAGACTTCCCCCCATAGTCAGAGAGAGAATACATACAGAGAGAGAGAGAAGCCAGAGGAGCAAGAAAAGCATTTCTTCGTCAACGCCTACCATCTTTTCACAAGGAGCCAAGGCTGCATACCGATCGTCCAAGGAGTAAGGCAGGGCTGCCGTCGCCTTCCCGAGCCTCTATCGTCACCCTCCAGAATCTAAAATAAATAATTGTACTTAGATTGCTGTACCTAGGTTTTCGTCCCTAGGCTTTCTTTGTACAAGCGAGTTTGTAACGTGAAGTAAAAGTCCGGTCCTCCGATAATTGTTTTGTTCTTTTATATTTTATGGCAAACACGATGGCGACTCTGCTGGGGAGAAACTTCTCCACGGTCGAGGAGTTGGTGACGCAATCGGATGCAGCCAAGCTTGGCTCCACTCAACAAAAGATGGTCGCCCGGTTCGACCAACAGGCGTTCGAAGAGATGCTCTTCGACAAGAGCACTGGCCCGATCCAGAAGCGAACCCGCACGAAGAAGGCCCGTAAGGAGTGGAGACCCCGATCCTTCGTTCCTACTGAAGCTCTTACGTAGACACCCTCCGTTGTTCAAAACGGCGAGGAAGATTCCCCTGCGGCTCCACTTCAGATCGTAGACAATTCTGCTGTCCCCAAGTCTGGCAGAAGAAAACACTATGATGCTAGACTTGCAGGGGCAAAGAGGAACTCCATGAGATCCGAGCCGCATAAGGGTATCAGCTGCAGGGAGAAAGCTCATGCGGCTACATCCTCCAACCGCATGAAGAAAACTCATGCGGCCATATCTGTCTGCCGCATAGCTTATGCGGCTACAGTTGCCAACCACACGGATGAAACTCATACGGCTATGGGAGTCAACCGCTTGCAGAAAACCCATGCGGCCACAATCGCCAACCGCATGCGGCCAGCCTGTACGGTCGTGACTCTTAGCCACACAAAAACAATTCATCCAACGGCAGAAGACAACCACATGCAGACAACCTGCACGGTACCCAATCCTAGCCGCATAGCATCCGTTTCACACTTCTCTCGATCAGTCTTCGACCGTCTCTCATGCGGTCCTGACCCTGATACTTCTCTGGATGATAAGCCAGACTCTCTGTTATTCAACTTGGACTCCTCCTATTACGCACCCGCAGGTGCTAAAAGGAGGAAGTCTAGGACAGCGCGGACTCATCGGGTCCAGTCAGCTGTCCCAACCTCTGACTATCGGGGCGTCCCATTGACTATCATACGGGCCTCGGATGGGAAGTTGTATGCAACCGCTCGAGTCCAGCCCCCGGCGGCAAATGGACAGAGTGGTTCCTCTGACCTGCGGGAGGCGATCCTCCACAAATGCAAGGAAAGAGAAGAAATGTCGGCGTGCAAAGAGTCCTCGCTTGGACATCGCTGCACCCAAATCATCGTCAATTGCTGCTGCAACAACACGGCAGTGACGGAAGATCGGCCGTCTGTCTTCCAAAGGCTACAGCACTCAAGCTCAGAAGATGAGGCACCTCCTGTTGTCTCCTACAATTCCGCTCAAAAGGTCCCCACCGAAAGGAGGGGTGTCACGCCCCAGAACCAGAATACTGGAGAGCGGGGACAGACATAGCCAGCTACGTATATTGAAATAGAATACATCTCAACTATACGGTCACGGCTGTCTAGATATGAGGGTTTACTACAAGCCAACAGTCTCTTAAGGTCAAGCCTATTGTCTCAATCTCAAGCAAATAATATAATTACAAGATGTTTGACCACCAAATATACAATAAAAGGCATCCCAAATATTACATATCAGCTGATCATGAAGCTAGTCGTACAAAATGCGAGGACTAGCAAGAGTTTAAGTCATACATGATCAACCCTAGGAATTGTTAATCATGTTTACAGCCCGTAGGCAGACAGTAAGTAAAGTGCATCGAGCTAACAGGTGCTCGTCGGCTAAACGCCTCAAAAGAATAAATTTACAATAGAGTGAGCGAAACAAAATAGAAAAACCCACTCGTAGCCCGGGTTCCTTCTAGTCGCCACCATTGGGCTGGAAGCTTGGTAGATCCTCGGGAGCTGCTCCAAAATCTGGCCACACAAAACCAGCTGGGTCAACCCCAGAAAGAGCAAGTGCCACAAGGGGGCCACGAAATAAGAACAAAAGCCAGCAATCAGCACAAAAAAAATCTAATATTAAAATTAAAAATTACGAAAACATGGCAGGGTGATATACGACGAGATAACCATGGAACTATTCCGATAGCCAGGTTACAACCCGTAAACCAAACAAGGACCGGGGTTGTAACCCTTCATCTGAACAGAGCTTGGTTTCCCACCATTTATCGGCGAGATAAGTAATGTAAGCAATCAAGACAGGAAACATTCTGGTACTGGATCAAGACATGCCCAGACTGGTTATACTTCATTCAATCAATCACGGCCAAGCAGATACTACGGCTTACTACTTTAACTAACTAGGGTTATCACATGCCTAATTACTAACAAGATGCAGTGAGATTGTTCCACAGCCACAAGTCCTGCAGACCATCCAGGCTACCCAGGACGAAAGATTAGGGTTGAATTCAGGTGGGTACATCACCCAGAAGACAAATGTACCCTTAGGTGACTTAGAGGGTGCAACACTCGACGGTGTGCTGGAAATGTGCCCTACTCGACGGCAGGCTACAGATCCCAAGAGCGCCCAGGTAACGGGATTGCCTGTAGCTGTGTCAATCTCTTCATGACTACTGTGTTATTCTAGTTATTAACCTTAATCCATTTTAGTAGGTACTCCTGACCGTGGTACTCAGGAGTCCCCTCCTAGACATGATGCAAGACAGGACAAGTGAATTTAACAAGCAAGCAAGAAGAACCACCCACGGTGTCAAGGCAGGTCAAGTTAAATTATCAAGATAAATCATGTCAGGGTACTTGTCAGGAGTGCGCCAAGATGGGCCACTATCATGTCAGGTTGGTCATGTCAGGAGTGCACCACTACGGGTCACTGTCGTGTTATGCTAGTTCCTTGTCATACCAAGCCATGTACCATAGTCATTCCAACATATTAAGTAAAATCAAGTTCATGACAAAAGGCGTAAGGATATAAAATGGGCATGAAATATCTAATAAAATATCAAAATACGGGTCAGGGGATGCGTACGCACAAAAGTACGCACGCAGGGGGGAATGCATACGCATTATAACACGCACGCAGGAAGGCAGCGTATGTGAAAGTCACGCACGCTCAAGGGGGCAGCGTAGGTAAAAAGTCACGCACGCTCAAGGGGCAGCGTGGGTGAAAAGTCACGCACGCTCAGGGGCAGCGTACATGAAAAGTCACGCACGCTCAGGGGGGGCAGCGTATGTGAAAGTCACCCACGCTACAGGGAGCAGTGTGTGAAAGTCACGCACGCTCAAGGGAGCAGCTGCGTGAAAGTCACGCACGCTACAGGGAGCAATGTGTGAAAGTCACGCACGCTCAAGGGAGCAGTTTATGAAAGTCACGCACGCTACAGGGAGCAGTGTGTGAAAGTCACGCACGCTACAGGGAGCAGTGTGTGAAAGTCACGCACGCTCAAGGAGACACGCTTCCAACAGGAAGCGTACTCAAGCCTGCGTACGCAGTGCTAAAGAGCACACGTCGCTCAGTGTGCGTAGCTAAACAGCTCTGCACACTGCTCACTGTCTTCTCCAAACAGCAAGAACACCAAGAAAGAACCCAAAGCTTCACAAGTTCATAACTTGGCCATCCGAACTCCAAATCCGGATTTCCAAAGTTCCAACTTGGGTGAAACTGAAAGCCCTTCCACATGGAAACATCAAAACTCATAGAAAACCAACATAAATAGCTCAAACCATACAAAATCCGAAATTAGGAAAAACTTAGATCTATGACAATGGGGGCTCCAAATCACAAAAACCCAAGTTCTAATGTTGATCACCATGTCCTAATCTATCAAATGGACAAGAAAAAAAGGGTTCTCATGTAGTGGCAAGATGCACTTGCCTAAGGGTTGGGGAGTTGTATGGAGGAAGAAGAAGAAGAAGAAGAAGAAGAAGAAGAAAAAGAAATTAATGGTGGTTATGAAGAGAGAGAAGAGGTTGGTGGAGTTATAAAGAGGGTGTTGTGGTATTTTGGAGGGTGGAGCTTAGGGCTATGGTGTTCCAACACATAAACCAAATCAAACCGATTCCAAACCAATTAAAACCGAGCCAAGCCCAAAACCCAAAATACGAGAAATATCAAAATTCTACAAGTTAAGAAAAATAAAAATACATGCCAAAATCCAGATACGAATATAAATACGAAATATGAGAAATACGGGAAATGAGGGTGACAAGGGGGAAAAAGACAAGCATCTCCAGTCCCAAGATATCAACCACTACAAAACTGTCATCTAAACAGTTGTCTTCCACCGAAGTATTCCAACACACCCGTTCAAAGACGAAATCTGCTGCAGTGGGAAATTCATCATCCACATCGCTGGGGGTTAGGGGTAGCACTCCTCCGAATATTCGTAATAATCCAATGTTTCAAGGAGCCGAGCCCGGGGAAACGACTCTCCCTTTAGGTACGACAGACACCGATGTCCCCGAGGACATCCATGATTCTCAAGACGAAGCAAGCTCTGAAGCTGGGGGTACCATTCCCTCCGAGTCCGAGCCCGAAGAGAACATTCCCACATATCCCGATGACTTCTCGGTATATGGGTACGACTCGGAGGGCACATCCTCCACCGTTCCTTCCATCTCTCCTCATATAAGGACGATTTTCATGACGGACAGCAATCAAGGAGGTTCTAATGATCGCCAGCGCATCGACAATCTCGAAGCAATATTACTTACTTTGGTCAAATCTGTAGACGAGATTAAGGCGGCCCTGCCCACTCTACAGGGAGGAACGCCTGGATAAACAAGCACGGGCCCCGCGGTCAATATAGATTCGAACTCAGCGGCACCAAACCCAGGCAATAATCCTCCCAAAATAACAGCCCCTACCACGACAGATGAGACCCGAGAAGTAAGGAGAGAGGTCCAGGAGCTCCGAGCCATGTTCCATGCCCGAGAAAACGCTCAAGATCTCAGAATACGGCAACCATACCCTGCCGAATGGAGGGATGTTCCATTCCCACCAAGAATAAGCCGTTCAATATCAACCTGTATGATGGAAGAACCTCAGCAAGTCGGTACATCACTTACTTCGAGGTTACCACCGACCATCTGTCCCACGATGATGCTATCCTCACACGGTTATTCATTGGGGCGTTAGAAGGGGTCGCCTTCGATTGGTACCGCAATCTACCGGACAACTGCATCCACTCCTTCGTCGGCTTCAAGCGCCTGTTCTTGGAGCGGTTCTACGAAGTAGGACAGGACGTCACTATGTCCACTCTCATGGACGTCGTCCAAGGGGAGAAGGAGTTGACAAGGAACTACATCGAGCGGTTCCGTCAGACCGCCATGAAGTTGCCCTCCGAAAATCTAGATTCCTCTTTGATTGAAATCTGCCAAAAGAGACTGCTTCCTACGATCAGTCTCTGGATGGGCGAAAGTCAATTCAAAGATTGGAAGGCATTCATCATCAGCGCCACAAGCGCCGAAGAACGACTAAAGAAGGCTCGCCAACTGGGGTTACACATCTCGGAAGGAGAAAACAAGGGCAAGCGTCCCAACAGCGATAATGGGGGTAACCTCTCTAACAATCGGGACAACAAGGGAAAGCAGGCTATGGTGGCTGACACGGCGCAAAAGCCCGAGTCACAACCGACAGACAAACAATGGCCGTAAATCGATTACTCCTTCGAAGACGGCCACGTCAAGCCTATCTTGGACATGCTCATACAAGGAGGTAGAATTCAGCTTCTTCTACCAAGACGAGAGCCTCGGCCGGCTGATCTGGAGAACCTAAAGTTCTGCCATTATCACCGTTATGTACACCATGCTACACACGACTGCTACCAACTAAAATGGTACATCCAAAGCCTCATCGATTCGAACGCCCTGGCCATCGACTTCGAAGAGGTAACCGTAGCAGCCAATATGGTGTCCGTACAATTCGGCAGCTTCCCTCCGACGGAAACTCAAGACGGAGTGATCCCCGTCCCTCTGGCAGCAATGGAGATTACCAATCTTCCCCCTCCCCGGAAACAGGCTGCTGGTCTAGTACCTTTCACCACCTCACGTGGGAAGGTCATGTGGGTCCATCCAGACTTAGTATCAGAAGTAACTCGGCCCACACCATCTTCCACCAACAAAAGGAAGAGTGGAAAAATCAGGACCTGCCACACAATCTCAGCAGACAACGAGGAAGCTACAGCCGTCGTCACGCGGTCCGGAGCGCAATCCTAACCTGTGGTTGACAACCCAGCCGAAAATCATCAACCCACTACAACTGATGCTCTGGGACCAGCTCAGCCTTCGACGACCGACAAGCCTAGGCCAAAGGAGACTCGCTTCGACAAATCTCTCCGAAAGGACGCAGCCCAAGGGCTAGAGAGGCCCTACAACTTTGACATCTTAGCACAATTGGCTAACACTCCGGCCGAATTGTCACTGTACGAACTCCTAAGGCTCTTCAAGGACGTTCGTATTGCATTGAACGAAGTACTCCAAAATGCCGATGCCTATCTGGCTCAATCCAACCTCACCGGGGAAGACTCACCTAGGGATCTCCAGGATAGTGCCTGTACGGGAGCAATGCCCAACATCGTCTTCACTCCGCAGGACATGCTCATCAAAACCAACCTACATGATCGCCCACTATACTACACAGGATACATCGGCGACGTGAAGGTGGATCGGATGCACATTGATCCTGGCTCTTCCATAAGCATCATCCCGAAGGGTCTGTTACATCATCTTCGTATCCCAATGCATCGTCTGACACCTACAAGCACCGCCATCAGCGGTTTCAATTCGGACAGGAGCTACCCTATCGGGAAGATTCGTCTGAAGTGTCAGATTGGCGATCTCCAATCCGAAGTCACCTGCTACGTCATAGATGCAGACACTTCTTATAATATCCTCTTGGGGCGCCCATGGATACACGATTACATGATCGTGCCTTCTACGCTACACCAGTGCTTCAAATATGTCGACAAATACGGCTTTGTGAAGACAGAATTTACTGATATCGATCCCTTCAAAGGGGTCGAATCCTACTACTCAGACTCCTGCTTATACAAAAAGTCGAAGAGGCACCTTGATGAAGGAAATGAACAAGCTAGTACCGAAACGGCTACGGGATCCGAAGGACCCCTGACGATCCACCTCCAAGCTCGTAAATCGGGCAAGTCTGTACCCCTTACCGCCACTCTGCGGAAGGACGCGATCAGCCTCTCGGCGCAAGAGGAGCAGATGATAATCCGGCTGCCAAGGTCTAGCCAAGTGCCGAGACCTACAACGGGGCTACTAACAATCAGACTGCCAAGAGTAAGTCAACCCCAAACAGAGAAGCTCAATCCCTCCGACAAGCCGCTGACGATATGCCTTCCCAAGAAGGGTCGTCGCCCCGACGCAAGGTCTGACACTTCTAGCGAACCGCCCACTCCTCGCTCCACCTCGAGTGCCAAACTGGGGGTCGCTAGTCTACCAACAACTCCACGCTTTGCCCCGTCAACTGAACCACTGACGATCAAGCTCCCCAGGTCATCCTCTCAGTCTTCGTTCACACAGGGGGTAGCCGAAGAGGAACTGGAGTTAGCCAAGTATGTGACTGTCCACACGAATGTTTCCTTCGCTGAGGATATAATCCCCCTAGAAAAGATACCTGACTTCATCAATAAAGGGTTATCTTTGAACTACACCGAGCTCAATAAGCTATGTACAATGTATGCTATGGAACACGGTATAGGCGCTCACCTACACACACAGGTGACAAATGTGTACACCGCGATCTAGCTTACTCCAGTAGAAGACGCTTACCGAATATTCGAGGGAGGAGATCATCCGATCATCTTCGGCCGGACGAACAACCCGCATCCCCTCACCATAGAAGAAGTCGACCTCGGGTCAGATGCCGGGAGACTGCCTCTGTATCTCTATAGCCCTCAATCCAAATATCTCATGCAGAAACAGGGGTATGATCTAGAGACAACGCCAGGATTGAACTACGACACTGGGCGACGATTACCTTTGAAGCCGCCAGTCCCGGCGGGCAAACCACGGAATTACTATAACAAAACTCGATACGGATTAGGATATGTAACGCCAACTACGACCCCTGAAAGTTCAGATGAAGAATGCGACTGGCAGTCACATTCAACCGGATCACCAACTTCCGACTCAGATACCAGCATTGGAGATGTGTTCAGACAAGTCATGTCAGTCAACATGGCATTCGCCGATGCTTACGAGGAAGACGAAGACATCTCCAAAATCCTCGAGCTAGAGCCATCGGCCCAGCAATTAGACGCACAATGGGAAAAGCGGTTCAAACTGAGAGAACCTCCTACTGAAGATGAGGTCATACAAGTGGATCTCGGCAGCGAATCTTCTCTAAAACCAATTTTCGTCAGTAAAAGCCTAACAGACGAAGACCGGGAGTCGCTGTTAGAACTTGTCAGAGAGTACATTGATGTGTTCGCCTGGAGCTATGAAGACATGCCAGGGTTAAATCCTGACATCGCTCTTCACAAACTCAATATTCGACCAGATGCGAAGCCGGTCAAGCAACAATAGCGACGCTTCCGCCCAGGCATCATGGACGCGATCGAAGCTGAAGTCAACAAACTGATAGCCAGCGGCTTCATTCGTGAGGAGCAACATCCCGATTGGGTCCCCAATATAGTACCCGTCCTCAAGAAGAATGGAAAGATTCGAATCTGCATCGACTTCCGCAACCTGAACGAGACATGCCCCAAAGATGAATTCCCCCTTCCTATCATAGACATCATGATCGACAATACCTGCGGCTTCGAACGCATGTCATTCATGGATGGCTTCTCAGGGTACAACCAAATCAAAATGTCTCCTGACGACAAAAAGCATACATCATTCCGAACACCGATTGGCACATACTGCTACACAGTCATGCCTTTCGGTTTAAAGAACACTGGCGCCACATATCAGAGAGCCATGAGCATCATTTTTAGAGAACATTTACGCAAGACGGTGGAGTGCTACGTCGACGATATAGCCGTTAAGAGCCGTAGCAAGGGAGACCATCTGCAGGATCTAAGGACGGTATTCGACCTAATACGAACGCATAATTTGAAAATGAACCCTACGAAGTCCTTCCTGGGCTTATCCAGCGAGAAGTTCTTAGGCTTCATCATCACTACAAAGGGTATCCATGTAGACCCTGAGAAGACAAAAGCAATCATGGAGATGGGTCCCCCGAAAAATCTCAGCGAACTCAGAGGCCTTCAAGGGAGGTTAGCTTACATCAGAAGGTTCATTTCCAACCTCTTCGGACGATGCCGACCATTCACACACCTCATGAAGAAAGGAGTCTCATTCGTATGGGATGAGAAATGCCAACGTGCTTTCGACAGCATCAAAGAATATTTGTCAAATCCTCCGATCTTGGTGGCCCCAGTCCCTGGAAAACTATTCCTGCTCTATGTACGAGCAATGGAACACTCCCTCGGTGCCCTGTTGGCACAAAACAACGATGCAGGGCACGAACAAGCCATATACTACCTCAGCCGAATGATGGTGGGACCCGAGCACCGATACACCGCTGTAGAGAAGGAATGCCTCGCTCTGGTGTTCGCCATTCAAAAAATGCGGCACTATGTTACCGGATAAACGATACATGTGATCTCACGAGTCAACCCTCTCAGAGTCCTCGTGACTAAACCAGGGGCACTTAGCTCTCGCCTCGCTACATGGGCAATATTGCTGTCCCCTTATCATATGATCTTTGTCCCCAAAAGGCAGTCAAAGGTCAAGTCCTGGCGGACTTTTTAGCAGCCCACCCAGGCTCGAAGTCCTCCAGGATATATGAAGAGATCCCAGACGAGGTCGCCGACTCGCATGCAATCTCTCACGAGAATATATGGCGAATGTTCTTCGACGGTGCTTCGAGGACCGGACCTAAAGGCAATATAGTCGTCGGAGTCGGGGTAGTGCTGGTCTCCCCTTCCGGATTGGTGATCAATCGCGCCTATTCTCTCACAGAACCCTGCTCTAACAATGTGGCCGAGTACAACGCTCTGGTCATTGGCCTCCAACTTGCAAGAGAGCTGGGGGTAGAATACCTTGAAGCATACGGCGATTCCTAACTAATAGTCAATCAGATCCGAGGTTCGTATGAAGTCCGTCATGAAGATATGATCCCCTATCACCAAATAGCGATCGATATCATCTCGTCATTTGAAGGGTTCTTTATCGAGCACGTCCCCAGACTCCGAAATATTGAAGCCGATGCCCTAGCTGGTCTTGTCGCTTCCCTAGCAGTTCCGAATTATGATCGTCGATCAGTAGATGTGATAGGCCACGAACTGGTCTGTCCCAAAAATAATGTGCAATTCGTGGCAAGTTATTCCGCACAGACGGTCGACGAAGCACCAGACTGGAGACAACCGTTTATCGACTTCGTCGTCTACGACATCCTGCCCGAGAATCCGAAGGAAGCCACTTCCATCAGAAGGCGATCTCTCAGATTCTTCTACGACACAGAGACAAAGATGCTGTATCGCCGCTCCTACGACGGATTACTGCTTCGGTGTCTGTCAAACACGGAAGCTAAAGAAGCAGTACGAGAAGCTCATGATGGTGTCTGCGGGGCCCACCAGCCCGGCCCAAAACTGTAAGATCGCCTTCGCCGAATGGGCTACTATTGGCCCACGATGGTAGCAGACGCGATAGATTGTGCAAGAAAATACAAAGCCTGCCAAGTCCACGCAGACTTCATCCACCAACCATCAGAATTTCTACATCCGACAGTGGCGTCCTGGCCATTCGAAGCATGGGGAATGGATATCATTGGTCCAATCACCCCACCTTCCTCCCGATGACACCGCTTCATACTTGCGATCACTGATTACTTCTCCAAGTGGACGGAGGCTGTTCCGCTCGCAGAAGTCAAGACTTCAAACGTGATTAGCTTCCTTAAGCATCACGTCATCTACTGCTTTGGACTGCCCCGAAGGATCATCCATGATAATGGACCGCAGTTCGCAAGCTACGCATTCTATCGGTTTTGCGATAAATACCGTATTCAGAATATCGCTTCGACACCGTACAACCCGGCGGCAAATGGGTTAGTAGAGGCGTTCAACAAAACAATCATCAAACTCCTCAAGAAGTTCGTCTCCTCCAACAAGCACGACTGGAACGAGAAGCTCGGCGAGTGCTTATGGGCTTATCGCACCACAGTGCGAACAGCCACTGGAAATACGCCGTTCTTCCTAACGTACGGAAGTGAGGCAGTTCTCCCATTAGAGACTCAAATACTCTCACTCCGTGTCGCCTTCACTTATCAATTGACAACGGATGATAACTACCGACGTCGACTGCAAGAATTGGAGGCATTAGATGAAAAGCGCCTCTTAGCTCAGCAGCGAATTGAGCTATACCAAGCACGCATCTCTGGAGCCTTCAACAAGAAGGTCAAAATCAGAACATTCCAGGTAGACGATCTTGTCTTGGCAGTCCGGAGGCCGATGGTCATGACTCACAAGACCGCCGACAAGTTCCAACCAAAATGGGAAGGCCCATTTATCATAAAGACAGTATTCTCCAACCGTGCTTACCGCCTCGCAAAACAAAACGGAGATTTGCTCATGTTGCCCGTCAACGGCAAGTTCCTGAAGAAATATTATGTCTAAATGACATTCCAGATTACCGAGTCACGTACCCGCTGGTGCCGTTGAACTCACATCCACAATATTTCAGATTATTGAGTCACGTACCCACTGGTACCACTGAACTCACTCCATAAATTTCCAGATTTTCGAGTCACGTACCCGCTGGTACCGTTGAACTCATCCATAACATTTTAGATTATTGAGTCACGTACCCGCTGGTACCACTGAACTCACCCCATAAATTTCCAGATTTTCGAGTCATGTATCTGCTGATACCACTGAACTCAACCTCATCGTTTGTCAGATTTTCGAGTCATGTACCCATCGGTACCGCTGAACTCACACTCACCATTCTCCAGATTTCCGAGTCACGTACCCGCTGGTACCGCTGAACTCACACTTTCTCAAATATTCTAAATTACCGAGTCATGTACCCGCTGGTGCCTCTGAACTCACATTCCGGTCACTCTTTCGGATAGTAAGTCACGTATTATTATACCTCTGAACTTTCTTTCTGGAAGAGATCCTCCCTCATGATCTACTACCCGCACTCCCAGTGCACAAAAAGGGTAAACGGGTCCACAAACTTCCAAGACGGCCATGCCCTCATTACCTCTGAGTCGTCCCACTTCCGCCAAAAAACAAATCACCCCCTACATAGAACTTCCATGTCCTTATTACCTCTGAGTTGTTCTATGTGCCCTCCTTCATTGAGCCCACTCCTGTCATGTCCTTATTACCTCTGAATGGGAAGGCTCCATCGAAGAAACCTTTATACTTACCATGTCCTTATTACCTCTGAGTAAGTATGATGATCCCCTTTCGACCTGTTATCTGTACCCACAACCGGAGTACGCCAAGGGTAACAGGTCTACAAATGTCCTATATTGACCATCAATATCCTCCGTCGAGTTCACTCCTACCATGTTCTCATTACCTCTGAGTAGGAAGACTCTACGTTTAAAAAACCTTCCTACTTGCCATGTCCTCGTCACCTCTGAACAAGTATGTCGGTTCTCCTTCATCCTATTATCCGTGCCCTAAACCAGGGTACGCCAAGGATAATAGGCCCACAAATATCCTCAGCTAAATTTCTTAGCACAAATCTATCACCTCATCAGGCCCCAGGAGCCCAGCTGCTCTACGGCATTCCTTTTTCTCAATACCAAGAGCACCCATGACCACTTCGCTATAGCTGCTTTAGGTACCCTGATCAAAACTTGTTACCTCTGCCTAAAACCAAGGTACGCCATGGGTAACAGGTCCACAAATATATCCCCTATGCGAGGAAAAACATCACCATAATATCACAGGCACAACAAGCAATACAAATGAAGGGTAGAATTGAAAGTACTCTTTATTTGAAGGAAGAAAAAGTATTACATACTTCGGGATTATGTCCCCTCCAGAAAGAAAGAAAACAGAAACAAAACAAGAAGAAAAAGCCGACTACATCTCAGCATCACTCAGTTCTAGGAGGCGATTCCTTACTGAGGAGGTCCTCCGTTTAATCCGTTATCGAGCGCGACGCTCGGCCTCCTGGAATAAATTCTCCTCATTATCCAAGCCCAAGAACGCTTGACAGTTATCTTCCAATTTCTTCAAGGCAGTCTCCAGGTCAGTCGAAGCTTGAGTAACCCTGTCAGCCTCCTGAACAATTAGTTCCCTGTCATTGCGGGTAGTCTCGAGTTCAGACTCTAAGAAAGCCAACTTCTTCTGAAGCGCAAGGATCTGCTCCCATGTCTCAGTAATCTCACGAGAGACAGACTCCTCCCGAGCCACGACATTTTCAGTCGCATAACTCAATTGATCATACCGGTCAGCTAAGTCACTGAGATCCTTCAGCACACCCGGTCTAGTCTTATCTCGAGCCGCTATGGTCCTCTCTATAACGGCAATGAGGGAAATCCAGTCCTCGTTTATAACAGTAGGCAGATCAGCCTGCCGTAATACACGAAGCTCGGACACCAGCTGATCAGCCTCCAGCAATTTTGCCTCCAGAAGCGAAGCCATCCCTGCATCATCAGAAAGATCCCTAAGGATGTTTATTTGACCATGGGCACATTGTCGGGCCAAGGTAAAAGAGGTCCCTCTGTCTACAGCGGCCTCGATTCCCCTCTTCAAATGACGATAAAAACTGGCAACCACGTCCTGCAATGCGTCGTCCAAAACTTCAGCAGAAGAGGGCATCAGGGGAAGCCGGAGCGGCAACGTCGGAGGAGTAACGCTAGAGGTCGCCATCGAGGGAACAGATTCTGAGAAGAATGATGCATGAATAGCGGCCAACTCGTCTTCCGCCGCCCGGAGAACTTGGATGCTCGGCAGGGGAGAAAGGTCGACTCTCGAAGCCATCGGAACAGAGGATGATGCAAGGACCATCATCCCCCGCCCCGACTGCTTCGAGAATTGGCCCATGAAACTCGGGCCCCCAGAAGGCCCCTCAAGACGAGTCGGGCAGTAAGGAGGTACACCTCTTTCCAACGATGCCCCTTCGGTTGGGGTTGTCTCAGCGACGTCCATCCTCGGCACTGGAGGGACAGGACCTGAATGTCCAGAATAACGATCAATCGACGTAACCCGAAGGACATGATGATAGAGTAGATAGGCTTCCTCATGGGTTAAGATTCGGCTAATCTTACCACGGGAGGGGCATAAAGGCCGCGGCTCATCCACAACTGGCATAGTCCCCTCACCCGCGATCCCCAAGTTAAACTCAGTCACATCCCCTGCCCCCGTTACTTTGAAGGAGGATACAGATTGATCCGCGTTCTCTTGAATAGGAGCAGGCTCATGGGAGTCCCCGTCATTCGGGGTCACCGCCTCGACATCCTGAAACTCTTCTTCTTCTCCCGACACCTAGAAGAGGGGACGGAGATAGTCAGGATTGAAACTCAAAAAGAAGGAGGGAGAAGGGATCGAGAGCAGTTTTGTTACCTCTAATGCAGGGTTGGCTTCTTCGCCACCCTCTTTTATGGCTAACGGATGGTGCCTAGTCGCAACCAGCTTCCGGGATCGAGAAACACTGCCTATAGGAGAAACTTGCCTGCTACGCTTCGGAATAGGACCAGGCGCAACAAGAGACTGATCTCTCAGCACCTCATCTGACAAAATATGCGACTGACCTACCTCTGCGCCTACCACTGGAAGGATAGAGTTATCTTCATCACACTGGTTGCCTTCGCTACCCTCAGCAGCGAAACCCAAATCTGGCACTTCGGCTCTAACCTTTCTTTTTTTGGCCCCTTGAGAGCCTTCCTCCAGACCGGTGCCAACAATAAAACTGGTACCCGAGTTAAAACCAACTGGGGGCTTGTTCGCCATGACATGATACATAGCTGCCATGTACAAGATCTCCACTGACTCCTTAATGGCAGGGACCGAGAAAATGGTACGAGTGTGGAACGAATCATAATATTGCCAAGCTCTGATACCATCAAGAAGACTACCCTCATAACCCAGGCAAGGACTGGGGCTGTCCAGACAAAGTTGGCTGTATCCAAACTGTCGGGCAAACCTGCTAGGCAGATAAGGCTCTAGAAAAACAGCATTGCGATTACGGTACACTAGATGTGCGGGACGGATGTTATGCAACCATAAGAGCATCTGGCCATCCAGAAGCTGAGGGGGCGCGATACCGTCAATATGTACAACCTCTATGTCCCTGGCAGTAAAGCAAGGGACAGATACGAAGATATGATACTTATCTGCCTTCGCCAATGCCATCCGGCAAGTCCGTATGGTTTCACACTCCCAAGGCTTGTCACGATAGCGGAAGATAAATGCGTCATCATCAGTCACACCGTCTCCAGAGCCCGGCCTCATCAAAGATGGGTAATGTATCAGCAGCCACCCCATCAAATAGTGATAGGGCAACTCAGTTCGTTCAAAATCCTTGGTCACGTCGCGAGCAATGATTTTGGATGTGAAAGTACGTAGGCCACGGTGTATGCTGCACACCATGGCCGGGAGGAGAGCTAGCCTGATTCGTAAAACTAACTTCACAGCCGGAAGGATGAAGTTATAACTAATTCTTTCAATGGAACCGGCTCCTCCCAAGACTACACAGTTTCGTAGCCAGATCATCAAAAATTCCGCCAAAAGCACTTTCTCAGACAGCTCCTGAGTATTCTGGTAAAAGTAATCGAAAGTATCAGTTTGGTTCCCGAATCTGTCGTTGGTAGTGGCCACTCCCTTAGCCAACGACACCGAGTCCTCAACCGCTTCCCGAGGTCGAGGGCGACGAGAGGTGACTCTACCTAAGGCATCTGTCGAGAAGAGATAGTGCACCCAATCTCTGGTGAAGGGAGCATTCCCTTCCAGGTTACTATCCTTTCGAGTCATCTGATAACATGTGTTATAATGGCACAATATCTCCTGGTAAAGGGCCGCAAAGCCAGGATACTGTCGTTCCAGATCTTCGAGTTCCTCATTAGTGGGAGTATACGCTTCAAACGCTTCGTCCCCCCAAGGAAGCTTGGAAACCGTGTGCATCTCATGGAGCGCGAGTCCCATCTCCCCCACAGGTGTGTAAAAGGTCCCCGTACGGCAATTATACATTTTCAGCAGAGACATGAACAGCTTCTTGTTTATGGATAAGCCATGACTGGTACCTCGGATAGCGTGGTACAGGCCAATCTCGCACAAAAAAGCCTCATACTTCTGTAAGATCCAAGTAGACAAATTGATCCACGAAGGAACAGAGTGCACCCAACCAGGGAACGTCAACCGACCAACGGGATAGGAGCCTTTCCGAGCAAGCTGATTTATAAAAGTGTCGGCGGTAGAGAATGAGAAATTAGGGCCCGCCACATTCAAGAAAGAACCTGGGACCAACCCCGTCACAGAACAACTAGTGTGCACTTTGCCGGCAATCACAGACTTCATATTGTTATTATAATGGATGTTCCCCACAAACATCCTACCTCTGGTAGGGGTTAAAGTCTCCCCCATCTTCCGATCTAACGGGAGCATATTAAACCAAGATAGCGGGAAGTGTCGCTCCGTTTGAGGGATGCGAATCGCTATCCCGTTAGAAACAAAGTTCCAGTCCTCCAACACCTCCAGGACATGATCGTTCTCCACGGTCAAGACGTCTCCAAAAAAGAACGCAGGCTTAAAATACTCCCCTTCAAATTTCTCGGAGTTCATCATAGCGTTAAGGAAGTGAAAAGACTGATTCTTGATGGCATTCAATCTAACCGTAGGCTCATCGCTCGGAAACTGGTCAGCCATATACTGGACAATATGGTCATACCTATAGCCGAGAGCGGCTTGAGCGCTACCCACCAAGAGTTCTCCAGCGACGTTAACCGGGAGGTTTACTGAAGAACAAATAGAGAAAAGTAAGTTAAACAGAGGAATAAAACAAGAGAGAGCCGATTGGGTGTTCTCAAACCCCATGCGGCTCAAGAAGACATCCATGCGGCCCCATGAAGCTCTCAGAAATCTCATACGGCTCCGTACAATAAAAGGTCTATGCGATTTAGCGTCACTTATGCGGCTTCGCCAGCAAGGTACGCATACAGACGCGGTGGTTCTCTTATGCGGCTCGTAGCTTAGCCATAGGGCAAACATGCGATTTACAAAGGCTCGTGCATAAAGTATGCAACGTAACCATGGCGGTTGGGTTCTTTAACTCATGCATTGTCCTTACCAATAATTGGGGGGTGAACGTCAGGATGAACATCAGGTACGGCGACTGGCGGAGTAGCAGCCGCAGCCGAGGTGGAAGTGGAGGCCGCCTTCTTGCCCTTTACTGCCACGGTCTTCTTGGGAGCCATTAACTATCAAAAGAGGAGAAGAGCGAGCGAGATAGGGAAGGTCTGAGGAAGAAGAAGGAAAACAAAGAAGCCTTCTCTCTCTTCAAACTCTTTCTATTTATAGAAAGACGGGAGAAGGAGGACACGTGGGCCAATGACCGACTCATGAAGAGCGCAACCGACTCCTTGGGTTTCGTCTCCAAGATTCACCCAAGGCGTCAAAACCGAAAGATTTAATGAGCTGACTCTTGGGATTCCCTCCTACAAAGACGGCGCTGAAACGAATTTGAGGCAATTAAAGACCTGCACACGTGGCAAGCAGCTATGCGGCTGAACAGTCTCCTGCGGCTAAGTCACTTATGCGGCTGAATAATTCATGCGGCCGAGACTTCTATGCGGTCAGAATTCCATATGCGGCTAGAAGAACACGGCCATGCCTCTTATTCAAAGTATTTCAATTTTATAAATTGAAAACTTTGAAGGGGGTCCTGTAGAAGCATGGAAAATACTAAAGAAAATGACTCATGCGGCCAGGAAAGATCCATGCGGTTCAGAAAACGCATGCGGCTCAGGGAGTCATGCGACATAGGAAGCTATGCGGCCCAGGGCATTACATGCGGCTCAGAAGACACGTGGCCTAATAGTGCTCCCCTCCACCCACGCTGCATTAATTGCTATGACGGCTGACCCCTCTGAAAAGTTGACAGCCCTGACACCAAAGACAGGTAATTATGGCTCTGCCATAATGATGAATCTCTAGGGAAGAGGAAAGAAATCTCTGACATAAATCCCCCAAGAGCCATAAAACTGCCACGTAGCCTTGCCACGTGGGCGTTCGTATGCGGCTCGCTTCTCATGCGGCTCAGAATAAATCCTATACGGCTCGGGCCATAGGAGCCTCATGCGGCTCGAGCAAAGGACTTCCTATGCGGCTCAGAAGTGAATCCATCCCATGCGGCTCAGGCCATGAAAGCCTCATGCGGCTCGAGCGAGGACTTCTCATGCGGTTCAAAGAAGATCATATCCATGCGGCCCAGGCGGATATATACCTATACGGATTACTCCTCTGTGGTTAGAGGACTCAAGTGAGGGCCACTGCCTACGCAGCCCTGACACGTGGGCTCACATTCATATGCGGCTCACATTCATATGCGGCTCACTAGTCATGCGGTCCAGATTCCCCCCAGCAGCTCCTAGGACACATGTTCTAAACCGATTAATTCCTCAGATTTGCTGCCATTAAAGATTGGGTCAGATCCCAATAAATCTGGGACACGTGACAGAAGAATAGATTTGATTTATTCACAGATATCAGAAGATCAGTATAAGGAAGATTTATTCCAATCAGCATTAATTGCTCATGGGATTTGGGGTAATCTACACCTAATGGCCTAGATCCATCATAATCAAAACGAATGGCCTGGATTGACCAATCTTCAAGCCGCCGCCATCTCCAAAAGCTAATCATTGGCAAACCTAATGATCAGATCACACTATTATAAATAGCAGGGTGCCATTCCCTTGCGGAAGAAAAGATATACAATATCAGAGAGAAAAAAATACATATATACAGAGAGACTTCCCCCCATAGTCAGAGAGAGAATACATACAGAGAGAGAGAGAAGCCAGAGGAGCAACCGAGGAGCAAGAAGAGCATTTCTTCGTCAATGCCTACCATCTTTTCACAAGGAGCCAAGGCTGCATACCGATCGTCCAAGGAGTAAGGCAGGGCTGCCGTCGCCTTCCCGAGCCTCTATCGTCACCCCCCAGAATCTAAAATAAACAATTGTACTTAGATTGCTGTACCTAGGTTTTCGTCCCTAGGCTTTCTTTGTACAAGCGAGTTTGTAACGTGAAGTAAAAGTCCGGTCCTCCGATAATTATTCTGTTCTTTTATATTTCATGGCAAACATATACATAATATATGTGTGAAGAATACAAGAATATACGTTATATATGTGTATGAATATATATATAAATTAAATATATGTGTGCGTATATCTAAATATATAAAATAGTGTATGTGTGTGCATATATATATATAAATATATGTATATAAATATAATATATATACATGTATATATGTATATATATATACGTATGTGAGTGTGTATATACATATATATATATATATATATATATATATATATATATATATATAAAAATATATATATATATATATATATATATATATATACTTTTTGTATAAAAAATAGGGATATAAAAAGAATAAGAAAAAGGAATATACATGGAGGAAATCCCGGCCCAACCAGCCCGGCCCACCCGGGCTGGAGCTACCCCCAAACCAGCAAGAGCAGGCCGAGACCTCATTTGGTTGTGTTAAAAAACCAAACAATATATATAAGCAGGAGCAAAACCCATAAAATTGAGAGCCTAAGCCCCGACTTCTCTGTTCGAACCCGAGACTTGAAGTATGTATAAATATGCAGAGAACGAGAGAGGAGCAGAACCCCAAAACCCTAATCCTACCCACAACGTCGATCTCAGGCGAAGCCCTCCCCACGTGCGCCACCGCCGCGAGCATCATCGGCTAGGCACGGGAACCCGACCACGTGCGCACAGACAGAGCAATGACAGCAGTAGCAACCACCAGCGAAGCTACCTTCGTAACGTAATTTCGACCGCGTCGCTCAACCAAATCCCATTCCGTTTGATCAGGTACGAACCCTACCTATCCACCTTCAAATCATTCAATAAGTTTGGATGGAAACGAGTAGGAATCGACCCAAAAGTCAGCATGAAGTTGACCCAAAAATCTGTTCTTAGACAGAACACATCCGATCCAAACACACTGTTTGGAAGGCTGTTTATTTGCAACCAATTAGATATTCGCAAAATCTATTTAAATAGGTTTTTTGTCAACATATACAGCTTCAAAACCCTTTTTGTAGTTCCTAATTTCATCATGATTTCAGAAAGATATCAGTTGTTAAAAACTGAGAAAAATATATTTTTCCAAAACTAAATTTCAATAAAATCCTTCCATACGACGTGCGTCCCGCCAATCCGGGCAACATGGTCGCGAACCGGAAGCATCGAAAGCTGCGTAACAATTTCATGGTCGTGTGGGCTTTGACGGAATTCAAATTGGTCGCGTGTGCGCGACGAATTTGATGCGTATCCGTCAAAATTTACCATATCGACCACTTTGCACAAACTCCAATTACTTTGTGCACGCTCGTCAGATTGAGACAAAACTTGCGCCAACAGGACCATATCATTTTTTTGGTCCTGTATGCCAAGTTTGGTCCAATTCTGAGATAGCTGAATCGGACCACCGTTTTGCGAGCCCTACGATCCGACTCAACGGGCAATTTTGTGCACGGCCTGCCGAAATCCAACTTTGGACATTCGGTTGGGTTCGTATCGGAAAATTGGACATGTTGACATATAGTTTGATGACTTTAGAGACCGTTGACTCTGGCACGCTTTTTGGTGCAAAGCGGGTCCAACGGCGGACACCGTTTTGACCCAAAATTACCGTTTTGCCCCTGTGTCCAGAATTGGACTTAAGGACAGGCAATCCTAGATAATTTGACTATTCTGAGAACGTTGATAATATTTATTTCAGCATCCGGAGACTTTTTGCATGTGTTGACTTTAGTGACTCATCTGATGTGGTTGTACTATCGGTTTCTCTAGCTAAGGACCTCAGGCAAGTGCACTTTCTGATTGCTTTCGATTCATAGTAGTCTTTTCATTTCATGTTTATACATATATCTTGCTGCTTGTTGACATGCTAGTCACACGGAGTAGTCGGGAGGGAAATATCTTAGTACACATGTGGACTACCCAGAACTATCCCAATATGTCTAATCTTGAATGATAGCAGCTACACACGACACGTGCAGGGTGTCGCATTTACCCCCTGGCCGTTCACATGTTGAAAATGATATTTCACACCGCATAGGTAGTTGTCTTTTATTTTTCCTTTTCTTCTCCACCGTGGCATGTCATCAGCACTTTCCAGTTTTCATATCTCATATGTTATTTTCATGTCTTGTTAATTCTATTGTGTTTTTGCATTACCGTCGGTTTGTGTACTTGTTCCATTCTTGTCTGGAAACCAACATTTTTTAGGTTTAGCCGCGATCACTCTTAGCATTGGAAAGGCTTGGGTATACTGAGGTCAACCTAGAAATAGATAGCAGATGTATCAATTTTATTAATTATAAAATCTTGTACTTTCTTTAATTATAAATGTTGTAAATATTGTAACAAATTTAGAAATGTGAATGAGCAGCAAATGATATATTTTGAGCATTTATTTCTTGCGGGCTTGACAGCGTTCTACCGTTGACTCTGCGGCGTAGGCTGGCTTGGACACGTCTCGTATCCGAGAAATATCCTTTTATCTGGTGCGGGTCGTGACGTAGCTCATCAAAAGCAACATTAATAGATTCTTCAACAATCATAGATCTTTTATTAAAAATTCTAAATCCCTTACTCTTAGCAGCGTATCCGAGAAATATCCCTTTATCTGCTTTCGAGTCGAACTTATCCAAGTTTTCCTTGGTGTTCAGGATAAAACAACGACATCCAAAAACTTTAAAATATAAAATATTAGGAATTCTTCCAAACCAAAGCTCATATGGTATTTTCTTCAAGATTGGACGAATCAACACCCTATTCAAAACATGACAGGCTATACTAATAACTTCTGTCCAAAAATATTTAGAAAGATTATACTGATTCAGCATGAATCTAGCCATTTCTTTGAGAGTACAATTCTTCCGCTCCGTAACTCCATTCTGTTGAGAAGTTCTAGGATAAAAAATTCATGGTAATATCCACTATCATCACAAAACTTTTTGAAATCAGAATTTTTGAATTTGCCACCATGATCACTTCAGATTCGAATAATCATGAAGCCTTTTTCGTTTTGTACTTTCTTGCAAAAAATCTGAAATTCAAAAATGGCATCACTTTTATTTGATAAAAAGAAAACCCAAGTATAACGAGAGAAGTCATCAACAATAACAAAAGCGTAGAGCTTACCGCCAAGACCAACGACTCTATTAGGGCCAAACAAATCCATATGTATCAACTGCAAGGGTCTAGAAGTACTTACAACGTTGAGGGATTTAAATGTAGACCTAGCTGCTTTGTTCTTTTCACAGTCTGCACATACCATGTCTCTCTTGTATGTGATTTCAGGGAGTCCTTTTACCAACTTCTTGGTGCTTAGCCGTGAGATAGTATCCATATTTGCATGTCCTAGCCTCATGTGCCATAACCAGTTTTTATCTTGATTGGCTACTAGGCACCTTCCTGTATTATTAGTACTTTCTAAAAAGAAAACATAAATATTGTCTTCTCTAATCCCTTCATATACGGGATTACCAGTTGACAATTCATAGATAGAACATTTATCCTTTACAAAATTGATGCCATAACCATTATCTGCCAAATGACTTATGCTAAGTAGGTTATGTTTCAATTCTGTAACTAGACAAACATCTTTTATTACTGGATATGGAGACATACCAACAGTGCCATTTCCAATGATATCACATCTCAAATTATTTTTGAAGGAGACATATTCTTCTCTTTTTATCAATAGTGCAGCGAACAAAGATGCATCACCAGTCATGTGCTGCGAACATCCGCTATCGAGGATCTACTTGGTTCTAGCATGAGAGGGTTAAGGGTCCACCTACAAAACGAGTAGATGAATCCCTTGGTACCCATTTCTTGAAGGGTCCATCCTGATTAGTTTTAGGTCTCCAAATAAGTGTATAATTATCAACAAGCTTTCTTGTTAGACAATACTGTGATATGTGCCCGTGAGTACCACAGTACGTGCAAGAAAATTTTGAAAACGTGCTCTTTGTTTCTGCGTTGACATGTACTTGTGATTTCTTTGAAAACCTATAAGTGAAAGCATGAATATGATTAACGTGTTGCTTACATGCTTTCTGTGGTTTAGTCGTTTTAGGTGTATGCTTAGCATTAGGACTAATCTTAGGCTGTGTCACAGGAATAGCCTGTTTGCCTAATTTGATCTCTAACTATTTAGAGACCGCACAAGACTCTTCGTATTAGGAAGTTATATTATTGAATATTTGTTCTGTGATAACGTGCCTCTTCTTCTCTATGTCATAAAGTTCTTACACTTTGACATAGTCTCTTTCTTTCTTTTTAATGGTGAGAACAGCCTCATGATAGTATACTTTAAGCTTCGCTATATCATCCATGTTACTGGTAGAAGATGTCTCTTTAATATCTTCGAGAAGTTTAGACAATCTAGCTACTTCAGTTGTGCAAGCCTTTACCTCTTTGCGAGATTGCTTGTACCTGTCTATCACATTTTTGTGTTCTTTAAGTAGTTCGCTAAAGGCATTTTCTAATTCATCGAAAGTAACATTATCATATAGAGGGTTAGATGATACCTTATCAAATGCCATAAAATAAACATTAGTAGTGCTGCATGGTCTATCTCACTGGCCTCACTTTCGTGCCAAATGCTTGTGTTTGCATACTTCCGACCTGTTGTAGCCTTTCTGCTAGATCTTGATCTATCATATGGACTGCTCTTCTTTGACAATAGACAGTCCTTCTTGATATGCCCTGACTTTTTACATCCGAAGCATATTTTTTCTTCTTCATTGCTTTCGTGGACGTCTTTCTTCTTTCTGTTTGACCTTTCAAACTTATTTTTTGAAATTTCTTACCAACAGGTCTTGTTTATCACCACTGGAGGATTTTTTGTCTGAATCATCTTATGCAGCTCTCTTGGCTTGAGCTTTAAAGGCTATAGATTTCTCCTTGGAAGTTGCTTCTTCAAAGTCTTGCAAGTCTAGCTCATGAGTCATCAGTTTTCTCATTAGCATTTCCAAGCTCATGGTGGAGAGATCATTTTCTTCTACGATCGCGGTCGCCTTAGGATTTTAGTTTTTGGTTAGAGCCTGTAGCAGCTTCCTGATCTTTTCATGATTGCTGTATTCCTTACCAAGAGATTGTAGAAGATTAGTAATATCAAGGAAACGAGTAAACATCTGTGTAATTGACTCACCGGGTTTTAACTTGAATGATTCATATTCCTGTATAAGTCTGCTAATTTTGGATTCCTTCACCTGGAAAGTACCTTCATGAGTTACCTCAAGAAGTTTCCAAATTTTATTGAACGTAGCACAGGTTGAAACACAATTGAACTCGATTTTGTCAATTGCATAAAATAATGCATTGATGGCTCGTGCGTCGAGACTAGATTTAGTCTTTTCCTCATCCATGTACTTATCATGAGATTTATCTATCATGTGGCCATCAACTTGAATTCTAGGTGGTTTCTTATAACCGTCTATAACTATAGACCACAGATCAAAATCAAAAGATTTAAGAAAGAAACTCATACGTATTTTCCAATAAGTATAGTTGGTTCCATCAAATAGTGGAGGTCTATTTGTGGATTGTGCTTCACCGTTGAATATAGATTTCACGGCTGGCATTCTCTAGGGTTGTTATATTAGAATATAATCTGATCTGATACCAATTGTAGGACCGTTGAGCACCTCTAGAGGGCGGTGAATAGAGTATGTGCGAATACAGCGGAATAAAATTACTAATTAAAAATTAGATAGATAAACTATGGCAGAAATAAAGAAAAAAATAAATAAATACAATAAGCAAGAGAGAGAGAGAATAAAACTCAGTGAACACCGCGTTGTATACTGGTTTTCCTCTGAGAGAACTAATACAGTCGCAGGTACTCTGGCCCACTGTTAATCCACTATTTGCAACAACACCGTGCTTGGTGACAAGTATACGACCGACTTCACCACACCGTGCTTGGTGACGAGCGCACGACCAACTCCAATAACAGAAAGTTTTTCTGACTTTTGCAACCTTTTTACAACTCTGTGAACCAAAGACTCCAAATCGAACAGAAATTTACTGGCTTTGGCTAAAAGATGTATAGGTAGAATGTGAAAGCTTTTGATCACTGAAAAACAATTTAAAGAATAGATAGAGAAAAAAGTGAATGAGTGATTAGAAATAAAAAATTCTCTTCTATTTGTAGGTGTTTTTCCTGACCGAACTTGGACGGAGTTCAGGCAGAGTTCGGATGCGAATATCTCGCAAACGAACGTTGTATGCAGATTTGGAGGTAACTAAAATTCAAATTTGAGTTTACTGAACTCGGCCTGAGTTCTATCTGAGTTTTGTCAATTTAGAACTAGATATTTGGGTCCAAATTTACATGGTATTTTGGGTTGTTTGGATAGTAGATTTAATGAAAAATAGGAAGGCTATTTGGATAGGTGGACTTGGAATTAACCTTAGCAAGTAATTTTTCGAACGACTTTACATTTATTATCTTAGACTCAATTAAAGATAAAATACTGAATAAAATGTAAAACAACTCGATCTTAATTTTATTTGAATAGCTTATGGATGATGACTTGAATGCTTGTAGTACGTTTTTCGAAGATGTAGTAGAATGTAGCAGCAACCTGAAATATTAGTAGCAGTTCATATATTTTGCGTATCGACGTAAGTTGTCGTTGATTGTCAAAATCAGGTGTGACCATTAGGTAATGGGCCAACTGAGAGGGTTGGCAAGTAGTGACAAAGCACGATGGAGCTAGAAAGGAAGGAGCACCCTTCGTGTGGCAGATATTGAGGTTCACATTATTGGCTTCTAAGATCAGAGTAATGATCATACCATAGTTGAGGGCGCGCCTTCCTGCGGAGTGAACAGAGATGAAGAAATTTTACAGAGTTTTAGCAAAAGACCAAGGTTTTTGGGCATAGAGGTAGTACATACAGACTAGAGCCTCGGAGGTGGTGGAGTCATAGTTTTCGAATTTGGAAGTAAGCATGTAGCACACGATGCGATGGAGCTCATAGTAAAAAGGTTCTAGTTGCTTCGACAGAGTTAGAATTGGAGGTGAGTTTGGCCCTTTAGCAGTGATGCCGCAAAACTTGTCGAAGGAAACAGTTGGATATGGTTGGACTCCCGCGAAGGTAGGAAGGGCCTCTCCCTGATTTAGAATTTCCAAGATTTTAGCAATGTTCCTGGCCGTGAGACAGAAGTGGTGATCATTGACGAGGGTCTCGATAGCGTTATTTGCAAGATCAGGGACGAGATTACAGTAGAACATGTGCACTGTAGCCTGATAAACTGGAACCTGACGGCCGAAGAGTGTGGCGAGACCTGCAGTCCGAAAAAGAGGGAGATGGTTGAGAAAGATGTTGAAGTTGATTGGCCTCCCTTCAGACACGGCATGATTGTGGAAGGAATGGAACTAGGCGTTGACGGCGTCGCTGGATTTAAAAATCTTCCGATCAAAAGTACCGGTGGGTAGAGGAGATGGCATGAAAGGGTTGTTAGAGGAAGAGGAGCGTAGGCATTTCGCGTAGGCCATTGTGGAGGAAGTGGAGATGTAGTAAAAATGGGAGAAGGGGAGAAGAATTATAAAGAGAATTGTAGGGAAAAGAAGGAGGTGAAGAGTTGGAATTGTATGGGGAAGAGAGAGAGAGAGAGATATGTCGGAAATGAAATAGAGGTAATGGAGGGGAGATGAATATATGTTTTTGAAAAGTGGTGATGATTTGATGGGTGAGTGAATAAAGAGGGTTTAATAGAGGGAAGATGAAGAGATATTTTTGAGAAGAGGGTTTATTTGATGGATGAGTTAATGAAGAGGGAGGAGATGAGATGGAAGGTATAGGTGATAACATAAAAAGTGAAAAAGGAGATAGGGAATTTAATGAGGGAGATATGAGGGTAGGGGAGAATTAATGGAGGGGATTTTGTAGGGGCCGAGAGAAGAAAGAGGTGGTTGTTAGCAGAAATGCTGCCGAATGGGATACCGATGGTATTTCGGTTTGTACCGTCGGTATGCTAATTTTGTGCACAAAACTTTATGTGAATAAAATTCGGTATACCATCGGAACTTCGTTGTATACCGTCGGTGTACCGGTTAACATAGATTTCAAAAATAGGATTCAAGGTTTTAGAACGCCTAATTCTTGACAGAAAAAGACGAAACAATCCTCGGCTAGGGGCTTAGTGAAGACGTCCGCAAGTTGATATGTAGTGTCAATAAACTCAAGATGAATGTCCCATTTTTGTTGGTGGTCTCTTAGAAAGTGATGTCTAATCTCAATATGTTTGGTGTGTGAGTGACAAATCGGATTTTTATGAGATTAATAGAGCTAGTATTGTCACACTTGATATAGATACTATTTGAGGAAATGCTATAGTCTATAAGTGTTTGTGTCATCCAAAGAATTTATACACAACTGTCACGACCCGCTCCTAATTTTGAGATACAAGTTCGTGGTCAAGTCCAGCCTACGCTGTAGCATCGGCGGTAGTACGCTGTTTATGTTAACAATTGTCCACAATAAGAACAACACGCACATATCATCCACACTAAGCCAGAAATAATTACCAAAAATATCTAATAGTCTTAATATTATAAATATTAAATAATCTACTACAACTCAGTAAGTCTCGGGAACAAACCCGGATAGCAGAAAATAAACAACTGAACTCTATAAATATAATTACTAACTAATGCGAATCCATAAGGAAGAAAATATGCTAATTCGTATCAGTGCTAGAACCGGGTACACTAGTGATGTCAAGGTCGCCAACATACTCACCGTAGACCTCGGGACAAATCTCATCGTCGAAAGTTGAAAAATAGTTATCCAGTCAGAATTGGAGCAAGATCACCATAATACTACATTGCTGTAACGCCCCCGTCCCAAAATAATTAGGGCCAGGTACGTATCCATGCCAGCTGTATACATATGAAGTAAACTCCAATGTATGGATCCTCGTATGTATACATAAGCTGTAAAATACAGTAAAACCATGATAACTAAATCTCATCCACAATAATAAAAAATAATATTATAATCAACTCAAGAATTTGTCATTTATACATGTAGTTGGACGGAGACAAATCCACTACCAACTTTTTTAAAAGAAAGAAATATACAAGGAAATGATATCTAAAAATGACAAGACGAACCAAGGACAATCATCTTCGAAGGAATGGAGAAGATCACGGCCTTGGCTAGGACACCTACGAAAAGTCACAAAGCATACACCTGGCGAGATAACCAGGTCCTCATAGGGACGTAACAAGATACAATAAACATGCCATATAAATACTGAATATAAATTATGCCATAATTAAAGAAAGTGACAAGACATAAATAGGTAACCTAACCATACTAAAGTGATCATGCAGTTGAGAAGAAATCTTTCGACGTATGAGCCCAGGCTATAAATGGGATCGGCATAGTCCCCATATAGGGCACCAGGGGCCTACGTCCGTAATGTCCGAAGATCGTCATAGGGCATCATGTACAAGGGGATACGTCCATAACGCTCTGGAAAATGTCAGAGGGCACCTGGAGCCTGCGTCTCCGGAGGAGCGCACAGGTAAGCAGGGAAGTGCTAAGAAGTCCATACGTCATATATTGTTCTCCCCACCCAATGTACCTGTCAAGTCGCATCCACGACCATGTACCTCTACTAACTGCTAAGTCTCCTAACACGCCTCTATTAGCAGTTAGCCCTAACGCATGCGCATGGGAGATCAACCCGTACGCAAGAACCTCTACATGCTACTCATCTCACACATCCTCGTGGTACAAATGTGTCAAGGTATATGCGATACACTACAGACGGTAGTCCTTTAACTCTAGGTTCATGTGCAACCAAAGGATAGTAACAAAGTAAACTAATAATCACTAAGCATGTAGTAAATCAAGAACTGTAATAACTAGAATTAATGAACAGTGATATGTAATAAAATACAGACTGAATATAAAATAATATAATGGCAAGGTATCTTGCCTGATTCCGTGCTGTAAATATGAAACACCGCTCCCGCGTCCACGCCTCCGGAACCCGACACTCCTAGATAATTAATTAACTAAATTAAGTCACTACTCATGAAACTTACGATACGACTTAATTAGTCGAAGTAATGTGTTAAAATTATATTCAATCTCTCGTGGAACCATTTAGATCCATACAATCACACACAGGTTCCACGATTCATCGAAACACAGTTTTTAGGGTTTCTAACTTTTAATTAGTCGGTTATGCCCCTACTTCAATACATACTTAAAAATTATATAAAAATTATAAAAATAACATTTAAACTAATTTTCTACAGATTTATCTCTGAAATTTCAGAATTAATATTTCTAAAGACATTTACGACTGGTTGATTACTAAGTCAGCTAGTCTACCCGAAACTCGCCCGGAATATAGTTAATGACTCAAAATTGCTAAAATAACAAAAAATATATTTTAAACCGAAATAAAATACTTTACTTCATAGAATAATATTAGAGGTACAAGGGTTGAGTTATACTATAAGTTTGAGACATTCTAGGTCAGCCGGTTACCCGAAATTAGCTAGTTTTGACCTACAATTTTTCTGACCAGATTTGAGTTGCTAAAAATCATGGAAAAATACTTAAAAATACTAATTTAGGTATATGAACATACATAAAATTCAGTTTTGAAAATATGCACCAATAACTCATAGTTCTTTCACAATGGGGTTAATTTTGATCCTACCGACACATGAATATTATGCCTATATTTTATGAAATCTTTATGGATGATTATACCTAACAAAAGCCATCAAAATATAATTTCTACAGAATTAATAACATATTTTCTACAGAAGTATAGCAAAGGTTTTTAGAAGAAAAGATTAGGGTTCTTACCAAAGATTCTTGCTAGAAAAGGTGATGATGACTTCTCTTCACCAAAGCTCCAATCTTTTCCGCTATTATCACTTGCTAATCCTCTCTTGGTGAGCATAGGAGAGTTTATAATGGCTATAGAGGATTGGATGGGGGAGATGAAGTTTTTAGGGTTTGTTTTGAGGGGTTTCGGGGATGTATGGTGGAGGAGATGAGTTTTTGTGAAGGATGGAGAGATGTGCAATGGAGGAGATGATGTATGGAGACTATAGGGAGTTTGTTGCTGCCTAAATTATGGAGGGGGAGAGGGTTTTGGTCGGCCAAAGGTGAGGGAGAGAAAGATTAGGATTCGGTTGAGATTTGGGATAAGTTGGTATATTTAAACGTATCCTTAAATGAATTTTAAGCAATCTAGGATTTAAATCCTATTTAATTTGATGCATTCGGCCATGGGGGGTTGCTTTGGCCGAAATTATCATGGTGGGGGTCCACTTGGCATGATTTGGTTGTTTGGTGAGTTGGCAAGTTGATTGGATTGAGGATTTAAAAAGGGGTTTCCTAATATAGAACTATTTAATTCTATCTATATAATTATACTACAAAATCTGAATTAAATATAAATAAATATAATTATTAATATTTATTAATGTCCAACATGCCTACATAGGGTTGGATTTGGCTTGGAAGAGGTTTGGGAAGGTTTGGTGCAACCGGGTCTCATAAAAAGTCATAAAGGCTTTCTTAACTAATTAATTAAATAAAAATATAACTTGTGCCATAATTTGAATGTTTAATATGCAAGAGATTACAATATGACCATGGAATTCCTAACATGGCTAGCATATTAGTTAAAGCACCCGACCACGCTAGGCATGCCATACTTTCTAATCGCCTTGCATATTCAAACTCAACCATGGTTATAGTCCTTTTATATAATATAAATAAGATAAAAAATAAATTAGAATTAAATAAAATCCAAAAATAATTTAAATATTCCTTTAAATTATAAGGGGTTTTACATCCTACCCAACTTATGACAATTTTGTCCTCGAAATTAAAAATAATCACAATATCAAGAATTGCGAGATTTTGTATGGAGGGAGAGTAGGTACGTAAAACCTTAGCTCAATTTTTGAAAGGATGGAGAGGTGGTTGTCATAGAAATCCCAATTGACCTCATATTCTACAAGATGGGGTATGCTTCCTTCCTGACTCTACCCAACTTATAGAAGTTGGCTACCCGTAAAGATCGTCATCATTACAAAACTTTGAGGAGGACAATTTCTAGGGAGGGGCATGAGAATAATGGACTCTTCTGACCGCAGTCTTTGATTCTAAGTGAGCCTCGATAACACCGTGACGTTCTTGATCAATAACAACTATAAAAAAGTTACTACAATCAAACATTGTCACTCTAGGGGTCATGCTTTTGACAAACTAGTAGCGACCTCTTGTTTGAATATACTAAGGTGTGTCGGTTCAGAAGGATTCATTCTACGTCTAACATGGGAAACAAAGAAGTGAGCTTGAAAACTTAGGGAAGAAAAATTTATGGCCAAGTGATGAGAATCAATGATAATTAAAGAACCCAGGCTATAGAATATGATTAGGCAAGTGTTTTGAAAACTCTAAGTCATAACGACTAATATGTGTGGGCTGATGTTTAGTGTTGTGTAGGAGGCATGCACTTGCTTGTTGGAAGGCATATGTCATAGGTGTGCTATGTCTTGCATAGATCTTGAAGATTCAGTTTAGTTAAGGGAATGGGTCGATATTTGCATGGGTAAAATCGAATAGATCGAATTTGGGTCTCTATAGTTTGTTTTGAGAAAACAATGTGTCAATTATGTGGTGTAATTTAAATGGAGCACTGAAAAGTTCGTTTACGTGGGACATGTATGTCATGTGAGTAGCATGACTAGTCTAGTTTGTGAGTGTAAACTTTGTCGAAAGGAAAAGGCTAGTATCGTGCTTCAATTATCAAAATCATGGTCGAGGGTATCAAATGATACGAATATGGGTCGACGTTATGAACCATTGAATTATTAGTCTAATTGGAACCAATCATTTCCAACCACTTGCTAATTCCAAAATCTTATATTTCTTAGAGAGGCTTGCGATCTATTTGCCTCAAAAAAATTTGCTATTGATTTAAACAAAAATGATTCTATGATTGACTTGAAGAATTTAGGTTGTAATTTGTTACCGTAGTTATCTAAACGCACGAGCAAAGGGATATAAAATGCAAAATAAAAGATCGTTTCATAAATTCCATACAGACGGAAGAACGGTCACAATTGTAATCCCATTCTGAGAGGTAGAGTAGAATAAGTTCAATGTTCTACCCAACTTATAGAAGTTGGTTAATCGGGAAAAGCATAATAATAGGGTTTCTAAGAAGGTCAAATTTCAAGGAGGTATAGGAAGTATGAGGTATTTCCAATCATAGTCACAGACTCTATAGGAAGTCTAGGTATTATCTATTTAATATGGCCCATATATTAATTATGTTTGGTCAAGACAGTATGAGAGGTCTTGGTCAAGTATATCCGGAAGCAAGTTGGTACCGAGAGATGCATAACATAGGCTACGAAGAGATGCAGTTACGAAATCTATGGAAGGTGAATTAATGAGCCAAGAGGTGGGACCTACATAATAGGGGTGAGGGCCTATTTCATCAAGTTTGGTTTTATAGTCCCAATATGGCGATGGGCTATGATGGGTTTAACTGAATCTCAATAGGTTCCCTAATTGGACTTCAATCTTTGATTGCATGAACTTTAGATTTTAATCTATAGTAGCTGGACAAAATTTTGTGGAATTTTAAACCATCCCTATTAGGTTAGGGTAATGTAGAATAGGTTCAAATTCAAGTGGTTGAGAAAATTTCCCGTCGGGTTGGTAGAATAGGTTATGTAAGTCATGAGATGCGCCTTCCATGACTTTTGTGTTTAAGTAGCACATAAGGTCTCTATTGAGTGGCACACTAGTAGCATGTGCGTAGAAGGCTTCGAGTAGATCACAACCATATATTGGGCTAAAAGATTTGAGTCAAGGTTGGATCTCTAACTGCAGTTCGAAAGTACATCACTGTTATGGTAAGGGTTATCGCTAGTCCTTTTTGACCTGAAAGTCGTACCATAATAAAAGAGTCCAAGGAGATATGTTTTTGTGGGACATGATATGTCTTCTTGAAGGTGGGCTCATTTAAGTTTTGCATATAAATTTTGTTGGAAGATAACAGCTAGTATTATACTTCAAATATCAAAGTCACGGTAAGGGACACCAAAAGATCTAAAAAGAAAGTGGGAGTTCACGAGTCACTAATTTATCATCCTAGTGAGAACCAATTTACCTCGATCAATCGGTGATCCCCAAATTCCTAAAAGTAAGAATGGCTTACAATCTATTTACTCTAGAGACTAGGATATGGTTTTAGAAATAACGAGGTTAGGAATATTTGAGTCGCGATATCGTACCTTGACATTTGGTAATAATAAGTCATGATGTGATTGATAACATGATAGGGTAATTGTGAATCAGTTTCGAGGATTGTACCCCGAGTCCTTAATAATGGAAATGATTGCATACAGTGGTACCTGAGTCGATAAGATGGAATAACCCGCTTGTCCATGGTATAAGAGAGTCTATCGATGGAATAACGAACTCTAAAGTACGTCATGGGAAAGATTCTCTAACTACTAAGTCGTGAATTTCTATTTATGTCAAACCTGCCAGACTATAGTCATAAGTATTCTAGAGGTATTAAATGTAGTGCTCATGCATCACTTGTTGACTACAAATACAACATAATGACGGGGCGTCATGCTACATATTTTGGCTAAGCTGGTGAATGTGTTGTTCTAATATTATGTCACTTCTTTGATAATAAAATTTTGTACCTAGAGAAACATCTGCTGAATCTCTAATCTTGGAATGGGTGTCTACCACGGTCCTTGCAATGCTTATCCTTGTTTTGGTCTATTCTTCTCTGTCTAAACTGTGGGGGCATAGTCAAGTAAGGTTTGAGTTAAGGCATACAGGTTGCTGGTTAAGCCAAGAATCAAGATGAATATTTGGAGACTCATAATAATTGATTCCTAGAGATTAGATAGTCTCATAGGTTTGCGGTATACCCAAGGGTAAGATCTTACTCATCTTTCAGGCTCAAATGACTAGAAGGTCACGATATTACTATTAGGGTCGAGGGAAGGACGAGCAACTTTAGGCAAGGTTGTAGTTATATGGCTTGGCCGATGGTTGCTATACTTGTGCATATAACTACCACGACCATGAGGATACTCTATATTTATCTATCAAATACGAGCGTTCGTCTTTCCAATCAGTGAAAGACAAAAGCAATAAAGAGTTCAAGAAAGATGTCATTGATTACAATTACGTAATTCAAATACGAATGTGTAATTCAAGATGAATTGTCAATGCAGTCACGGATGAGATCCTAGATACCTCTATATCTCAATCCATGTGGGATAACCATATGAATAGCGAACCAAGTGCACTATGGTTGACCAGACCATAATATATTGATTCTAATAAGACAATATGCTTGTGGGCGTCCCCAGTATACATATGTCCTGAACAAGCTCGACAAGGAATAAGCTTGCAAAACTAGGCTATAAATAGCATCGTCATTCATGGTAGTTTAAAGTATAAGTATGGGAGAATACGTTGAAAGTAGTAATAAATAGTTCGAGTTTCACAAGGATCTAAGTCTTATCCGGTGTGCTTGCGTATACAGTCGTCCTACTGGTTCTTGTATCAGGCCTTAGTTGACCAATGGGTATGGGCTACAAAATCTCTATATTCTAGGTAAACATCTCTCCTACACTAGCATATAATCATTATCACTCTGTTACACTTTAATACTAGGCTAAAAGGATACGGGTGGTAGGTTGTAGTCATACTACTCAACTTATGAAGTCAACTAATAGAGTAATTGAGGAATATAACACGTATACTCGTATGAGTTATCTCCTAACCTCTCTATTTAGCACGAAAGAAGATAAGATTTACAGTAAAAGGAATCAAGCAGAAGGAAGTCAAGATAATCGGACGAGAGTTCGAGATTTGGAATTGAGGGATGAAGTCAAGCTTATGGATGAGATTCCTATATCCTAATCCTATATGCAGGTTCACATCGGTATAGTAACGTAACCGATGTGACAAACTCGACCTGCATGGGCCACCACAAAAACATGTAACGCCCCAGTCCCAAAATACTTAGGGCAAGGTACGTATCCATGCCAGCTGTATACATACGAAGTAAACTCCAATGTATGGATCTCCGTATGTATACATAAGCTGTAAAATACAGTAAAACCATGATAACTAAATCTCATCCACAACAATAAAAAATAATATTATAATCAACTCAAGAATTTGTCATTTATACATGTAGTTGGGCGGAGACAAATCCACAACCAACCATTTTAAAAGAAAAAAATATACAAGGAAATGATATCTAAAAATGACAAGACGAACCAAGGGCAATCATCTTCGAAGAAATAGAGAAGATCACGGCCTTGGCTAGGACTCCTGCGAAAAGTCACAAAGCATACACCTGGCGAGATAACCAGGTCCTCAGAGGGACGTAACATGATACAATAAATATGCCATATAAATACTGAATATAAATTATGCCACAATTAAAGAAAGTGACAAGACATAAATAGGTAACCTAACCATACTAAAGTGATCATGCAGTTGAGAAACAATCCTTCGACGCATGAGTCCTGGCTATAAATGGGATCGGCATAGTCCCCATATAGGGTACCAGGGGCCTACGTCCGTAACGTCCGAAGATTGTCAGAGGGCATCATGTATAAGGGGGTACATCCATAACGCTCTGGAAAACGTCAGAGGGCACCTGGAGCCTGCATCTCCGGAGGAGCGCACATGTAAGCAGGAAAGTGCAAAGAAGCCCATACGTCAGGTATTGTTCTCCCCACCCAATGTACCTGTCAAGTCCCATCCACGACCATGTACCTCTACTAACTGCTAAGTCTCCTAACACGCCTCTATTAGCAGTTAGCCCTAACGCATGCGCATGGGGGATCAACCCATACGCAAGAACCTTTACATGCTACTTATCTCACACATCCTCGTGGTACAAATGTGTCAAGGTATATGCGATACACTACAGACGGTAGTCCTTTAACTCTAGGTTCATGTGCAACCAAAGGATAGTAACAAAGTAAACTAATATTCACTGAGCATGTAGTAAATCAAGAACTGTAATAACTGAAATTAATGAACAGTGATATGTAATAAAATGTAGACTGAATATGAAATAGTATATTGGCAAGGTATCTTGCCTGATTCTGTGCTGTAAATATGAAATACAACTCCCGCGTCCACGCCTCCGGAACCCGACACTCCTAGATAATTAATTAACTAAATTAAGTCACTACTCATGAAACTTACGATACGACTTAATTAGTCAAAGTAATGTGTTAAAATTATATTCAATCTCTCGTAGAACCATTTAGATCCATACAATCACACACAGGTTCCACGAGACATCGAAACACAGTTTTTAGGGTTTCTAACTTTTAATTAGTCGGTTATTCCCCTACTTCAATACATACTTAAAAATCATATAAAAAATATAAAAATAATATTTAAACTAATTTTCTACAGATTTATCTCTGAAATTTTAGAATTAATATTTCTAAAGACATTTACTACGACTGGTTGATTACTAAGTCAGCTAGTCTACCCGAAACTCGCCAGGAATATAGTTAATGACTCAAAATTGCTAAAATAACCAAAAATATATTTTAAACAGCAATAAAATATTTTATTTCATAGAATAATATTAGAGGTCCAAGGGTTGAGTTATACTACAAATTTGAGACATTCTAGGTCAGTCGGTTACCCGAAATTAGCTAGTTTTGACCTACAATTTTTCCGACCAGATTTGAGTTGCTAAAAATCATGGAAAAATACTTAAAAATCCTAATTTAGGTATATGAATACACATAAAATTCAGTTTCGAAAATATGCACCAATAACTCATAGTTCCTTCACAATGGGATTAATTTTGATCCTACCGACACATGAATATTATGCCTATATTTCATGAAATCTTTATGGATGATTATATCTAAAAAAAGTCACCAAAATATGATTTCTACAGAATTAATAACATATTTTCTACAGAAGTATAGCAATGGTTTTTAGAAGAAAAGATTAGGGTTCTTACCAAAGATTCTTGCTAGAAAAGGTGATGATGACTTCTCTTCACCAAAGCTCCAATCTTTTCCGCTATCATCGCTTGTTAATCCTCTCTTGGTAAGTTTGGGAGAGTTTATAATGGCTATAGAGGATTGGATGGTGGAGATGGAGTTTTTAGGGTTTGTTTTGAGGGGTTTCGGGGATGTATGGTGGAGGAGATGAGTTTTTGTGAAGGATGGAGAGATGTGCAATGGAGGAGATGATGTATGAAGGCTATAGGGAGTTTGTTGATGCCGAAATTATGGAGAGGGAGAGATTTTTGGTTGGCCAAAGGTGAGGGAGAGAAAGATTAGGATTCGGTTGAGATTTGGGATAAGTTGGTATATTTAAACGTATCCTCAAATGAATTTTAAGCAATCTAGGATTTAAATCCTATTTAATTTGATGCATTCGGCCATGGAGGGTTGCTTTGGCCGAAATTATCATGGTAGGGGTCCACTTGGCATGATTTGGTTGTTTGGTGAGTTGGCAAGTTGATTGGATTGAGGATTTAAAAAGGGGTTTCCTAATATAGAACTATTTAATTCTATCTATGTAATTATACTACAAAATCTGAATTAAATATAAATAAATATAATTATTAATATTTATTAATGTCCAACATGCCTACATAGGATTGGATTTGGCTTGGAAGAGGTTTGGGAAGGTTTGGTGCAACCGGGTCTCCTAAAAAGTCATAAAGACTTTCTTAACTAATTAATTAAATAAAAATATAACTTGTGCCATAATTTGAATGTTTAACATGCAAGAGATTACAATATGACCATAAAATTCCTAACATGGCTAGCATATTAGTTAAAGCACCCGACCACGCTAGGCATGCCATACTTTCTAGTCGCCTTGCATATTCAAACTCAACCATGGTTATAGTCCTTTTATATAATATAAATAAGATAAAAAATAAATTAGAATTAAATAAAATCCAAAAATAATTTAAATATTCCTTTAAATTATAAGGGGTTTTACAATTGCACAATATAGTATACAAGCATAAAGAAACGATAAAAGGAAAGTAACTGAAGATAAGTACATGCATGACATTGTCTGATAAGGAAGTACCTCTAAGACATGATAACAATATGAAGGTAGACTTTGACATACCACTAAGACATGATAACAATAAGAATGTAGACTTAACGAAAGAAGAACAATAGATAATAGAGCAACAATGATTAAGTCACGTATATTGTGTGTTTTAGAATACGAACTTTCGGCATGTAGATGGCTTGGGATATCCGTCAATCATACGTGTGGTGCATGACTGATATTATGCAATCAATGTATAGGGGGTCTTTATTCAATTCATTGACCACGTGCTTACTTGTTGTATTCCTCCGTCCGACTCACTCACAATACATGTCCACTATGATAAACATTAGCAATACGATAAACTATAAACAATAGGAAACAATGAGTAAGACATGAACATGTATGTATACCCTAATGATTCTAACTCTCGTGTACAATAGTAATCAAGAATAATGACAATATGAATCATAAGGGAGTGATAGTGAAAAGATAACACGATGGTACATGTAGTATAAAATAAAAGAAACATAGGTCATAGTGATACTTGTATGCTCCGATAGATGATAAAGTCACAACTCAAGACGTCGTAGTCCGATCTATCCTGTCACATAAAAACCACAAGTAAGATCTACGATTCCCACTCTAAAATTTCTAGAAAGTGGCTAATATGTTAAACCTAATTAATCATATTATAATTCTGGAATAAATAATCTAAAATCCTATTTTAACCTATTTAATTCTAAAATAAAATCTAAACACAAATATTTGGCCAAAAAAAGTCACGGTTCGAAATAAGAAAACTGTGGCACGCAAACCGAGACATATCGTTGACTAACTAGTCAAACGTTATGACTTCAAAAGTTTGAGTGTGCGGCATAGTAGAAGTCAGTGCCATATGCCACAAAATCATGATTTGGTCAAAAGTTATCGCCATTATGGCTAACCGTGACGAAATCAATAAATTGTTGACCAAATTTGAATTCTACGAATAAAATAAAATACTAGATGAAACTCTGAATTTTTGGAAAAATTATACATTGTAGGGCTCGGTGTCAGCTTTTAAAATTTCAAACGGATCGCAAATCGGAGTTCAGGATCACTCGAAATCTCGAAAACTGTGCGACATATCGATTTTTGGACAACTTACACTCAAATAATTATTCAGAAATTTGTGAAAAAGATTCCAGAAAATAAAGTAGATATTCGGAAACCTAACCTCGATATGTTAAAAAAACGGCGCATGAAAAGCTCTTCTAGAAGCGACAATCACTCCGCAAAGTCGAGATCTCTATTGAACTCTCCTACACAAAAGCTGATAGAATTTTCTAGGGTTTACAAAATTAACTAAACATTATATATATATATATATATATATATATATATATATATATATATATATATATATATATATATATATATACCCAGATCCTACGGTCCGTATGTGAGCCGACTTAGCTAAGCCAACACAGCTAGCTCGGCTTCCATATAAGGAAACCACCAGCCAACACAACGCTGTTAGCACTGATGGGTTGTGTCATCTCCAGTTTTCACAAACAGGGGTATTTTGGTAATTTTCCACTTTAAAAATTATTTTAAAATTATTTATTTATTATTTGTATTATTTTGGGGTTATTTGAATCGGGTTCGAATTTTATTTCGTTTCGACTTATTTTGACTTGTTTTGGGGACCCGGGATATTTTGACCTTAGCGGGCCCACACACTAGCTAACCATGGCCCACATGTTAGATATTTTGGTTAGAGACTAGACCATTATTTTAGTTAATAATTAGTTAGAGATTAGTGGTTTCGGTTTGACTAAACTACCCCCGGTTCAACCCTTTTCCAATTTTTAGCCATTTAATCAATAGGAGGGCAAACTTGTAATTAATCAAATAGGACAAATCCTAAGAGGGGTGGCCGGCCACAACATGGGGATAGGGTGGAGAGAGAAAACCACTTTATCATTTCATTCCAATCCATTTCTTCTTCTTCCCCAAAGGCTCCATTTGCTTTTGAAAGCTCCATTGATTTTTGCTCTCAAACCAAGGTGATTTCTTCCCCAAAACTCATTCTTTTCCCATGTAGATCATGTAGGAACCCTTCATGATGATTTCCATGGTGGTGCCATCATTTGAGACCATTTTTGTATCCTTTGGACATTTTTAGGAGTGTCCACATGTAGGTTTGTGTCCTATTAGGAAAAAGCCCCCTTTTTGACCCATGGATGATGTATAAATGTTGTTTTTGTGTGGTTATTCATTTAATCTCAGATTTTTCATGTTGTAGAGATGATCCATGTGAGTATCTTAATGTATCATATTATTTCTATGTGTTTTGATATATATATAGTTATATATATATATATATATATATATATATATATATATATATATATATATATATATATATATATATATATATATATATATATATATGTATATATATATATGGTGACCATTTGTGTTGTGGCTTGATGTTGTGGTGCTTGGGGATGGGTGTTCCAGGTTTCGGCCAGCTAGGTAGGAGAGGGTTTTGGTTGTGGTTTCATTGCCATTTAGTTATATATCTAGTATTATATATATTGATATATATATATGTTGATATATATATAGGTGTGGTTTATATATGGGAGATATATGTATATATAGTTGTGGTGATAGGAGGGGAAGGGGGGCACCATGCTGCTGCTGCAATCAGCAGCAGGACACACATTGTTGCTGTCCCCTTTCACAGCATAACAGCCCCCACTTTGCCTCTTATCAGTCCAGGAATTCAAGCCTAGTAGCTGTCCTATAATGCCCCCCCTAACCACAGTCCTATAGCCTAAAACCTGTCCAAAACAGCCCAACATTTCAGCCCCTTAACAAGCCAATATGGCTGTCCCATTGCTGCCCTTAAACCCCTACTTTCCTGCCCATTTTAGCCCCCTAAAAATCAGCAAGTTCCTGTCCATAGCAGCTGTCCCAAACACCCCATATTAGTCCCCATCTTAGCCCAGAACAGTCCATAATTTCAGCCTATACAGAGCCCCACAAGTCAGCCTCTTTATACATCATTCACACCACTAAATTTCAGTCCTAAACACATCCTTAGATGGCTGTCCTTAAGTTCCATTTCCAGCCACCACACACTTCAAATCAGTCCAAAAACTTAGCCTAGTGTGTGTGTGTTTTGAGTTTGTGTGTGAGTGTGAGAGTGTGCCTAAGTGAGTGTGTTAGGTAGCCTATAGGATAGCCTATAACTAAACTTGTAGGAGAACCTATAGGAGGGCCTAGGAGTGTGGTTTTATGTGAGAATGAGTGGTGGGGTGAGTGTGGTATAGAATAGGGTAAATTCATGATATGATAATATAGGTAATAGGGTAAACCTATACCCCGTATCCTAACATAGCCTAGATACTTAGGATACCCAATTTTCTTGGTAGGTAAACCTTAGATAGGTTGATATCTAGCTACCCTAAGGAGCCTAGGCTAGTTCCATGGGTATTTGCAAGGTTTCATTGGTTTTTGGCAAGGTATCGGGATTTACCTTAGAAGGGTAAATCCTAGTTTTGCCTAGGAATAGGATACTTGTGTTAGAAGCCTAAGATGGTGTTAGAACTTGATCTCCGTGGTTGGTAATGATCAAATATGGTACTCTAAGACTAGTTTTGACGTCGGTTGACCGTTTTGACCAAAAGTCAACAAAAGTCAACCGAAGGTCAAACGTAGCCTTTAAGCGACCCGATTTGACCGAAACCAACCCAGAGTTGACCAGTTGACTGAAAGTCAACAGTTGGTCAACATTAGACTAGTTTGACCTAAAGTTGACCTAGAGTTGATCTAGAGTTGACCAGAGTTGACCAGAGTTGACTTTTTGACCAAAAGTCAATTGTAAGTCAACCGTTGATCCCGATCGACCTAGTTTGACTTGGAATGACTTCCAGTGACCTAATATGACCTAGTGTGACTCAGTCTGACCTAGATTGACCTAGTTTTGACTTAGACTTGCATTCATGGCTTATATTAGTTTTCTTTTTCAGTATTTAGCCCTGTTTGATTCATAGTATCTTATTTTAGGTCTGTGATCACTCTGAGCGTCTGTTCACCCTATCAGCTCAGGACCACAGGCGAGTACATTCACTGATAGTTTTCATTGTCTTGATATCTGCTATATCCGATTCAGTTGTAGTGTTATACTCGATTTCCAGTCACGACAGTACACGGACTAGTATATGTTGGATCATGACATGGGATGTTGTTCCTAGAGTTTCATGGTATATTGATACATGTTCTGTCTTGTTTCAGTGTATTGGTATAGACACCGATTTCAAAAGGGGACTTGCTACCCTCTTATGGAATCCCGTGTCATAACGTGTCATGTCCAGATCCATTGTACTATTCGGGGATGGGGGAGTTATTAGTGGTTGTGTGATCAATTCCCACATGGTTCTATGGTACTCATGGTTCATAACTATACCCTCACCTCACGACGGGTAAAGCCTTACCCTACGGTTCATAGCTTTCCATGGTGACCGGCCTTATCGTTTCTATTGTATTCATGGTTCATAGTCGGTCAGATGGAAAGCCTTTCCCAAGCCGATCACATGACGCACTAATAATTCAAGGCACCTTTTATATTTATTATCTTAGAGTGACTAAGTTCTGTTCGGGAGAAGGGTTACAACCCCGGTCCTTGTTTGGTTTAAGGGTTGTAACTCGGCTTCCGAATAGTTCCCAAGTCATCCTATATATACATAGACATTATCGTCCTTTACAGTATTCACATCATGATATATATATTTCCAGTTGATTTTGTCTTGTATTTCATTATACTGTCTCTTATAGCTTTTGTCAATTCACATGGAACTGCTGTTAGTGTTTGTACTTGCTCATTTTCCTGACAAGATACGTTGACAAAATTTTACAGATGACTTAGAGGCTGATTGCCCGACTTACTACGGGATAGAGTCTGATGGACTTGACCTAGACAGGGGCTTAGTGGTAGAGCCTCTTGACTTCGCTTATCCGGAGTAGCCTAGTTAGTTAGGTTTGCCTGGCCTGCGAGCCAGCAGTTTATTTCAGTTGTAGCATCTTATACTTATATTTATTCTGAGACTCTGGATTTGTGTTAGCTGTGGCTTGTGGATATTTCTGGACTCGATCTTGCTTATTCTATCGTATCTCTTTTCCATGCTTTCTACCTTAGTTTTGATTATGTGATTGAGGCAGTATTGCTCTATTCCTCCGTTCGGAGTGTATATACTGTACAGGTACATTTATCTGTTTAGTCGTAGTATTTACAGACCCTATATACAGCGTTCTACCGCCGATACTGCGGCGTAGGCTGGACGTAACCGCTTCTCGTGCCCCTAATCAGGGTGCGGGTCGTGACACGTTGGCCCGCACCCCACACGCCATCGGTTGACGTGTGGGCCCCCCGCTCGGCTGACTTGGTAAATATTAGGAAATAGAGTTTTTAATTACAAAAAATTAAATAAAAATCAGAAAAAATCCTAAAAATCCCAAATAAATCCCAAAACATTCCTAAAAATTTCTAAAAAAATCTAGAAAATATTTTAAGGGTTCTAAAGCCCAAATAATTTATTTAGCCTCAAAAATACTCACGGGTGCTCCCAAATAAATCCTAGAAGCTTAAGAAAATAATAAAACCATATATAAAATTATCTAAAAATTCCAAAAAAAATCTATAATAGTAAAATAACCCTTAGAGACCATAGTGACTTCATATGACCTATAGTCTAGGTGTGCACCCTTGTGAGCTCAAATTCAATTCTCTATTTATCTATGATTCAAACCATTCTATAAATAATAATAAACAAAAATTAAAAAATACTTTCCAAAATAAATTTAGGGAGACAAGTGCTACAAACTATTCCCTTAAAAGATTTTTGTCCAAAAAAATCAAATGTCACTAACAGTATAATATAATACATAACTCTTACAAGCAATAATTTGTAAACTACATCACGGAGAGAGATAATGGCTAGGAGCATAAGAAAACTGATCAATAATATTAAATCAACAAAGCATACTACGAACTACTAAGCATGCATCCTATCTAACAACTAAAACTAAAGAAAGCTTTCAAGGAAATATATTTAAGTTACCTATGTCTTGGGGTTTAGTCACAGCCACAAATGCTTGTCCTTGACATTGTGCTCCTCCATATTGCAGTTGCGAAATTGGCTGAGCTGGTGCTGTGGGGCATTCTCGTACTTGGTGGTCCGACGGTCCATAAAGGAGACAAAGTCCTAACCTCTTCCTACAATGGTCCCACTTGTGTCATTCTCTTCAAAAATAATTATACTTAGGCTTGGGTGTGATCGACTGTTGTTGTGGCTGGGATGATATCACTCTAGCTGGAGGATGATTCTGTTGTTGGATTGGAAGGGTCTTATGAGAAATATTAGGACGTTTAGATGGTTCTTGATGACTACCATCTCTACCTCTCTTTTGTGAAGCTACTTTTTGCTTTATGATGGATTCTTGATGCCTAGCTGCATTCAGGATTTCAGTATAGGATGTTGGGTCAAACTCTACAACTTGTAATTCAACCCAGAATAAAACTTCTCCACCTTCTCTTCTTCTGTAGAGATAAGAGTAGGAGCAAAGCGGCTCAAATGACTAAACTCTGCATCATACTCGTCCACTGTTATGCTTTTCTGCTCTAGTCGTATGAACTGATCTCGCAACTCCCTCCGAAATGTCATAGGGAAGAACATGGTGTTGAAGAGGTCCTTAAACTCTTTCCATGACACATTCTTGCCCAACCTTCTTTCTTGTGCAACCCACTAATGATGTGCATTGTCCTTGAGCTACAACTTTACTGCTTTTATCTATTTCTCTGGTGGCAGCTCCGATGCCTCTAGTAGTACCTCTATCTCTACTAGCCAGTTGGTGACTTCTATAGGTTTTTCTGAGCCAGTAAAGGGAGGTGGGTTCATCTTACGAAACCCATCAATAGTACCCACATGATCTTGTCATATTTTTACGCTCCTCTCCAGAATATTTGCATGTCTTTGCTGAGTCTCCATCATCCCTGGAGTATCGTAAGGATATGAGCTCCATCCACAGTTACTCCTTGGGTTGACGTTATTGGTGGTGGTGGTGGTGGGAGATCTTCAGTACTAACTCTATCTGGTTGATGGTTAGAGGGCTCTATGAAATCTGTACTCTTTGTTGTCGATCCTTCGGGCTCAGGAGTAGCATAAGTGTTAGCTACCCTTTTTCCCTTACAGATCACACTGCGTCTTGTCTCAACCATTGCGAACTAAAAGGAAAGAAAGGATATGGTTAGAATGGTAGATACAATCATATCGAAGAAATCACGGACGGAATCAAGCATGATGCAAATAAGAGACAATAAGATCTTAAGATAAAATAGACTCATAGGGTTAGGAATCCTATTTGTGGATAATATAACCTCCTAATTTCAACTCTATTCGCAGGCTCGCAGTAGTACGACTAACTTAAGTACTGCCACGAGTTCGCAACCTTTTGTAAAATTGGACATGCATGTGCCACCATAAAAATTTGTCACGACCTGCTCCCAATTTTGAGATACGAGTTCGCGGCCAAGTCCAGCCTACACCACAGCATCGACGGTAGTACGTTGTCTATGATAACAATGGTCTATAGCAAAAAACAACATGCACATATCATCCACACTAAGCCAGAAATAATCACCAAAAATATCTAATAATCTCAATATTAAAAATATCAAATAATCCACTACAACTCAGTAAGTCTCCGAAACAAACCCGGATAGCAGAAAATAAACAACTAAACTCTATAACTATAGCTACTAACTAATATAAATCCATAAGGAAGGAAATATGCTAATTCGCTTCAGTGCTGGAACTGGGTACACCAGTGATGTCAGGGTTGCCAACATACTCACCATAGATCTTGGGGCAAATCTCATCGTCTAAAGTAAAAAAATAGTTATCCAGTCAGGATTGAAGCAAGATCACCGTAATACTATATTACACAAGATAGTATACAAGCATGAAGAAACGATAAAAGAAAAGTAACTGAAGATAAGTATAGGCATAACATTATATGATAATGAAGTATCTCTGAGACATGATAATAGTATGAAGGTAGACCTTGACATACCACTAAGACATGGCAACAATAAGAAGGTAGACTTGACGAAAGAAGAACAATAGACAATAGAGAAACAATAATTAAGTCATGTGTACTATGTGTTTTAGAATACTAACTTTCGGCATGTAGACAACTTGGGATATCTGTCAATCATACGTGTGGTGCATGACTGATATTATGCAATCAACGTATATGGGGTCTGTATTCAATTCGTTGACCACATGCTTACTTTTTGTATTCACCCGCCCGACTCATTCACAATACATGTCCACTACTATAAACATTAGCAATACGATAAACTGTAAACAATGGGAAACAATGAGTAAGGCATGAACATGTATGTAAAACCTAACGATTCTAACTCTCATGTACAATAGTAATCACGAACAATGACAACATGAATCATAAGGGAGTAATAGTAAAAAGACAACACGATGGTACATGCAATATAAAATAAAGGAAACATAGGTCATAGTGATACTACTTTCCTGCTCCGATAGATGATAAAGTCACAACTCAAGATGTCGTAGTCCGATATATCCCGTCAGATAAAAACCACAAGTTAGATCTACGATTCCTACTCTAAAAATTCTAGAAAGTGGCTAATAGGTTAAACCTAATTAATCATATTTTAATTCTGGAATAAATCATCTAAAATCTTATTTTAACCTTTTTAACTCTAAAATAAAATCTAAACATAATATTTGGCCAAAGAAAGTCACGGTTCGAAATGCGGGACCTGTGGCACGCAAACCGAGACATACCGTTGACTAACTAGTCAAACATTATGACTTCAAATGTTTGAGTGTACAATATAGTAGATTTCAGCACCATGGGTGCACTGAAATTGACCGTGCCACAAAACATGATTTGGTCAAAAGTTATCGCCATTATAGCTAATCGTGACCAAATCGATGAATTGTTGACCAAATCAGACTACTACAAATAAAATAAAATACTAGATGAAACTCTAAATTCCTGGGAAAATTATATGTTTTAGAGCTCGGTGTCAGCTTTCCAAAATTTTAAACGGATCGCAAATCGGAGTTCGAGATCACTCGAAATCTCAAAAACCGTACGACGCATTAATTTTTGAACAACCGACACTCAAATAATTATCCAGAAATTCGAGAACAAAATTCCAGAAATTAAATAGATATTCAGAAACCTAACCTCGATATGCTTCTAGAAAAAAATGGCGCGTGGAAAGCTCTTCTAGATTGGCGGCAATCACTCCGCAAAGTCGAGATCTTTATTGAACTCTCCCATACAAAAGTTGCTGGAATCTTCTAGGGTTTACGAAATTAACTAAACTATACATACACACACACACATATATATTTTTTCTTAAGCAGCTGGGTGGGGATACGTGGCAATATCTGCTGGCTCCTGTCCAGATCCTACGGTCCATATGTGAGTCGGCTTGGCTAAGCCAGCACAGCTAGCTCGGCTTCCATATAAGGAAACCACCAGCCAACTCAACGCTGTCAGCGCTGACGGGTGGGCCCGCACCCCGCACGCCAGCGGCTGACGTGTGGGCCCCCCACTCGTCTAACTGGGTATATATATATTAGGAAATATAGTTTTTAATTACAGAAAATTAAAAAAATTAGAAACAATCCTAAAAATCCCCAATAAATCCCAAAAAATTACTAAAAATTCCTAAAAAAATCTAAAAAATATTTTAAGGGTTCTAGAGCCCAAATAATTTATTTGGCCTCAAAAATACTCTCAGGTGCTCTCAAATAAATCGTAGAAGCTTAAGAAAATAATAAAACCATATATAAAATTATCTAAAAATTCCAAAAAATACAAAAAAAATCTAAAATAGTAAAATAACCCCTTAGGGACCATAGTGACTTCATATAACCTATGGTCTAGGTGTACACCCTTGTGAGCTCAAATTTAGTTCTCTATTTACCTATGATTCAAACCATTCTACAAATAATAATAATAAACAAAAATTAAAAAATGCTCTCCAAAATAAATAAATTTAGGGAGACAAGTGCTACAATAACAACATCCAGCCATTGTGTATCCGGGCTCAGTTATGGAAAGGGCAACTGAGTTTTGTTTATTACTGAACCATGGATTTCCTAATTAATTGACATGTATCGCTAGTATTTTTTGGTCAATCTTGCATCCAGCAAAATCTGTATCCGAGTAGCCAATAAGCTCAAAGGATGGAGATTTCGGATACCAAAGTTCCATGTTAATGGTGCCTTTGATATACCAAAAATATGCTTAACGACACATAAATGTGATTCTTTGGGATTTGCTTGGTACCATGCACAAAGAAAAATACTAAACGATATCGGGACGACTAACAGTTAAGTAAAGTAAGCTATCGATCATATTTCGATACTTACGAATGTCGACTGAGACACCATTTTTATTGTGATCAAGCTTTATCGTTGTGTCCATAGGAGTTCTCATTGATTTGGATGAGTCTAGCTCAAAGAGCTTGAGGAGATCCTTTGTATATTTAGCTTGATTGATGAATGTGCCTTTGGTCCTTGCTTGATTTGCAATCCAAGGAAGAATGAGAGTTCCCCCATCATGCTCATTTTAAATTCATCCTGCATAACTTTTGCAAATTCTATAATAGTATCTTGTCAGTGAAACCAAAAATAATGTCATCAACATAGATTAGAACTAATAGAAGTGTGCCATTATTTGTTTTAATAAAGAGTATGGTGCCAACTTTATCTTTGGAGAAATTGTGAGAGATGAGAAAGGGACTAAGACGCTCATACCAAGTACGAGGAGCTTGTTTGAGGCCATATAGGGCTTTGTGTAATTTGAAGATGCGCTCAGAAAATTTGAAATCATCAAAGCCGAAAGGTTGCTTGACATGCACCTCTTCTTTAATACTACCATTCAAAAAGGTACTCTTGACATCCATTTGAAAGAGTATAAAATCATTGAAACAAGCAAAAGTACAAAGCATTCTAATGGTTCAAGACGAACAATCGGAGCATAGGTTTCTTCGTAGTCAATGACTTTCTCTTGGTTATAGCCTTGAGCAACCAATCGGGCTTCGTTACGAGTGACAATACCATCATCGTTGAGTTTATTTTGAAATACCCATTTGTCCCAATAATAGAATAGTTGTGGGGCTTAGGAACGAGTTCCCAAATGCTGTTTCGCTCAAATTGATTTAGCTCTTATTGCATTACAATAATCCAAAATTTATCATTAAAAGTATCATTAATATTTTTAGGCTCTATTTGTGATATGAAAGCCACATTTACGCAGTGATCTCGTGTAGAGGATCTAGTGCTAACCCGTGAGGAAGGATCACCAATGATAAGCTCATTGGAATGATGAGGGACAAATTTTCATTCTTTGGGAGATCCTCTTGAGGAGGCTCTATTGGTGGAGCATCTTTGGTTGGAGTAGTCTCAAATTCATTGTTAGATGAAAGAGTACTAGTATCTCCAAGAGAGGAGTTTCCTAAACCAAAAGAGATGTCATCAACATCATTCGAGGATTTAGGTGTGGAAGTGTTAAGTTCGTCAAAAGAGACATTGATTGAATCTTCGACTACAAGACTTCTTTTGTTGAATACACAAAAATCTTTGCTATGCATAGAATAACCAAGGAAGATACCTTCATAGGTTTTTTCTTCAAATTTGCCTACGTTGTCTTTGGTATTCAAAATAAAACATTTGCATCCAATTTTTTTAAAATATTCAATAGAAGAAATTTTGTCAAACCAAAGCTAAAATGGAGTTTTATTAGAAATAAGCATAATCAAGACTCTATTTATAACATAACATGCTGTATTAACGGCTTCCGCCCCCTGAAGTGTTTGCTTAACATGACCTTCAACGTCCTCATCTTCAGCTTTGCGACTTACCCGTGTGTACATTTTGTTAGACAGGAGCAGTACAGGAAGCATCGAATGCCATGGTTCTTGTTACAGACTAGGCTGCAAGTGATAGAATCAGCTCAGCTGTGAATACTGCCGATTCTGATACCGGAACAGGTAAAGGAAGCAGTAGCAATACAACCATCCAATTGCAATTCCATTGCACATTCATCTTCCTCTAGAAATTCCTTTTGTTTGCATAAGCTATGGCAGGTGCCGAGGACACTAGTAGATGCCCAGGGTCAGATTTCAAACGATTTTCAGCAGACGAGATCATAGAATAGAGAAGGATTTGCTGCTAAGACCGAATAAGCATGAACTTGCATTCGATTCCTATTCTTTGACATTGTCCGAATGGAACGATTGTTCCTGTTGCTAGCAGTTGAAACTGGTAGGTCAGGGTCCATATAATAAATGATTTCCTCAGATTCTATTTATGGAGTTGCAATTATTCATTGCAAAAAAATGTAGTTCTTACAGGTAAATGCTCAATATCCAAGTAGGCTTATAAATTTGATCATAATCAAGTGCTTTTTGGACTGCCTCATGTCTTTTGATTGGTGTTTATATTGGTCTTGGAACAGAAGTGGCAGAAAGACCAGACCCTGAGGAATTGGCCTGTGGAGATGGTGGGCGGTAGAACGGTTGGCGTACGATACTTGATCAGCTCCACCTTCAACAAAGGCATTTCTTGGACATAAGCGAGTAGAGTCCGTTGTCTATAAAGAAAGGTTACTTGGGGAAGCTTGTATTGGTTTAACATGACCCTTGCCATATCGCCAAGGGTTATATTCTTTCTTTCCACAACACCATTTTGTTGTGGAGTTCTAGGGCAAGCAAAATTAGTAAAAACCATTTTTGTCACAATATCTTTTAAATCGGCTTTATCAAATTCTCCTCCATGATCACTTCTAATTTTGTTGATCATAATGCCTTTCTCATTTTGAACTCGTTTACAAAATGCAACAAATTCACAAAAAGTATCACTTTTATTTGCAAGGAAAATAACCCAAGTGAATCTCGAAAAATCATCAACTAGAACAAAAGCATAAAGTTTGCCACCAAGACTAGCTACTCTACTAGGACCAAATAAATCCATATAAATAAGTTGGAGAGGTCTAGTAGTGCTCACCGAGTTGATGGATTTGACAGAAGACTTTGTTAACTTACTCTTCTCACATTCTTCACATACTATGTTTGCCTTGATTGGAATGCTTGGGAGTCCTATAACAAGTTTCTTGGAGGCCAGTCAGGAGATGGTGTCCATGTTGGCATATCCAAGTCCCATATGCCAAAGTCAACTCATATCATTCTTTACTACTAAGCACATATCACTGTTAGTACTTTCAACAAGATAAAGAACATAAATATTATTTTCTCTAATACCTTCATACACAGTAGAACCACTTGTGCTATCAAAGATGAATCATGTGTGTTTAACAAAGTTAACATTATAGCCATTATCCGTGAGATGGCTAATACTAAGAAGGTTGTGCTTAAGATTTGTAACAAGACAGACATTTTTAATACAAGGATAAGGAGGGGAGCCGATATTACCATGCCCAATGATGTACCCCTTTAGATTATTGCCTAAGGATACATGTCCTTTCTTCTTCATCGATAGCGTTGCCAAAAGTGAAGCATCGTCGGTCATGTGTCGTGAGCAATCACTATCGAGAATCCATTTGCTTATAGCATGCGATGGAGGGTTCACCTGCAACACAAGTTGAAGATGAAGACTTTGGTACCCAGAAATGTTTGGGTCCTTGACGGTTAGTTTTAGGAACCCATTTAAACGTTCTAATGTCTCATTTGACAATAATGAGATGTATGTCCAAGTAAACCACAATAGTGGCACATCATGGATGTCATAGATCTAGAGGAAAGTGAGTGAGTGTTATATGTATGAGGAGTTCTAGTATGAGTGTTGTGGTGATGATAGTAGAAAGAACGATGTGATATGTTTTTCTTTTCTAAGGGTCCTCTTTGTGTGTGCATATATTTGGGATATGACCTATGTGTTGTATTTTTATGAGTGTGATTCTTGTGGCTAGTGTTGTGATGTATGTTGGTGTGTCTTTGATTGTGGCGTTGAGTGGTTGTGTGAGTCATGTCTCTATCAACTTGTTTCTTACTATTTGTAAGAAGGTTATTATATTTGATAGATGTTGCATATTCTTTTTGGTTTGCGGCAAGTGGCTTATGCATAGCAAGTTTATATCCTTCCTTAAGGGATTGATATTCAACGTCCTTTTTCTTGATGACGTCTTGGGATTCTTAGAGTTTTAGTCGTAGAGACTCAATCTCATCTGTGTCAGAAGCAGGGGACTTCCCTTTTATATCAAGGATGATATTAGAAAGTCTTTCTATTTCTTCCTTGAGTGTGTCAATCTCTTTGAGAGATTTTATGTGCTTACCTCTTATAATCTTGTGTTCATTATGTAGTTCAAAAATGACATTTTTTAATTCGGTGTAAGAGAGAGCATTCATAGAAAAGTTATGGAGTAGCCGATTTGATTCCGTTGCCATGAGACAAATATTTGCATTGTATTTGCATTCTTTGTCGTTATCTGAGTCACTAGCATCACTTTCGTACCAGATGCTAGTGTTGGCATATTTTCTTGAGGACGACCTTACTTTGCTTGGCCTCTCGTATTTGCCAGATTCTCTTCTTTCCATTGGACAATCTCTTTTGATGTGTCCGATCTTCTTGCAGTTGTAGAAAGAAAGGTTCTTCATCCGTGTCCCTCCTTGAACGATTTGCTTTGTTGAATTTGAGAACTTTCAAAAATGCATGGCAGTGAAAGCAATATCTTTGTCATCCGAATCGTCATCATCATTGGAGTCATCTTTTGAGGAGAACTTGATGGTTTTGAGAGAGAGGGATTTTTTTCCCTTTCGTCTTCTCTTTCTCCTTTTCTTGTATGGAGGCTTCCTCTTGATCCTTCATGCCCAGCTCGTGGGTCATCAGCTTCCCCACGAGTGTCTCAAAGTTTATTGTTGTTAGGTTATTCCCTTCGATGTTGATGGTAGCTTTAGGGTTCTATCCCTTGGTTAATCCTTTAAGAATCTTTCGAATCTTTTCTCGAGTGGGATAAACCTTACCAAGAGAAGAGAGAGGGTTAATGATATTAAAGTTCGAGTAAACATAACAGTAATAGACTCATCGTATTTTATTTTGAAAGATTCATACTTTTGTGCGAGTCTACTAATCTTTGATTCATTTACTTGTGATGTTCCCTCGTGCGTGACTTCCAAAAGTTTTCATATTTCGTTGGAAGTTTTGCAAGTAGAGATTCTATTGAATTCATTACTATCAAGAGCATAATAGAGTGCGTTCATAGCCTTTGCATCTTGACTTGCGACCTTTTTGTCATTCTCAAAAAGTTTATCTCTAAGAGTTTTCGAAACTACTTCCTCAAACTATGGAAGATTTAGGAATGCCATTTACAACACAATCCCATAGATCGAAATCTAGAGATTTCAAGTAAATGCACATCCTAATTTTCCAAAAGATATAGTTGGTTCCATCGAATAGAGGAGGTCTATTTGTAGAGTGTCCTTCATTGTAGAATGAGTTGGTACTAGGGTTAGTGGCCATGGATAACTCTAAGGATGTAAATCCAAATCAAGAGACAAGGTGTCACGACCCGCACCCGCTTTTCAGGATGCAAGTGCATACGCGAGCCAGCTACGTATCAAGCGGATTCCAGCCCGACTCAAATACGTATGAGCTGTCCATACTTTGGTAGTAAGTCTAATCATGGCAAGTCACATCTATATCTAAATCTACAAGAACATAAATCAAGAATGAACAAGTATGGTTCATGGTCTGCAGTCCATTAGCATATATGTCCGATTAGACTCCAAGAAATAACATGGGTCTATAAAACTAGGCTAACAAACAGGATATATCATGATAAGAAATATAAAGCACGAGAGAATAATAAAGTAATATCACTAGCAAAATACCTAAATCATGCAGATGTAATCAACTATCATCATGACCAGCTAACTAACTTCGTACAATTAGCTACCTGAAGAGATCATCAGGTCCTCAGGGGACTAGAAAGATATATAAAATATGCCTATCTAGCAGTTTATCATGCATAAAAAATAAGCAGGAAAGAGATAGAACACGACAAGTGACTATGTACATGGATACGAGAACAACTACGCATAAATGAACTGCTGAAAAAAACAAGTGAACAATAGATCAACGGATATCAAACCCTCACCCCGAGTGTGGACTCGCAGGTTTGAACAAATTACTAACCCTCGTCCCGAGTGTGGACTCGCAGGTTAGTTCACGACAATCACCCTCGTCCCGAGTGTGGACTCGCAGGTGCAAAAAGTCAACCTTTGCCCCGAGTGTGGACTCACAGGTTGAGAAAACAAAAATAGGAAATAGCAATTCAGTTATAACGCACTCATTCTATAACACAATATGACTCAGTCAAGGTATATGTGATGACAACTCTAGTATGAACTATAATGTCAAACTCTGGACAATGACGGTATATAAACGAGACAGCTAAACTAATATTCATGACATAAAGAAAAGCATATAAACCAAAACATTCCAAGAGAAACCAAATGATGACATATAACTAAAAGAGAAAGAATATAAGCATGCAATAACTCTAGAGGGAGGTAAGGTATGCTTTCCTGGTGGTAGCACGAAGAAACAACACTACCGAGTCAATCGACGAGCCACAAAAGTCAAACTCTCACAACTATCTCCGGAGGCTGAAATAGATATTACCAACATTTTTAGAATAGTCAAATTAGCTAGGATAGACTATCCATAAGTCTAATTCTGGATACGGGAGCAAAACGATAATTTCAGATCAAAATGATGTCCACCGTTGGACCCGCTTTGCACCAAAAAGCGTGCCAGAGTCTATGGTCTCTAAAGTCATCAAACTATATGTCTACGTGTCTAGTTTGATGGTACGAATCCAACCGTATGTCCAAAGTTGTATTCCGGTGGTCGTGCACAAATTCGCCTATTGGGTCGGGTCGCGGCCCCGCCAAAGTAGCATTCCGGTCGACTTTCTCAGAATCAGACCAAACTTGGCATACAAGACCATAAAATGATACGGTCCTGTTGGCGCAAGTTTTGTCTCGAGATGATGAATGTGCACAAAGTAATTGACTAATTTGCAAATAGGCCGATACGGTGAATTTCGACAGATACACATCAAATTCGTCGCGCACACGCAACCAATTCGAATTCCGTCAAATCCGACACGTCTGCGAAGTCGATACGCACCTTTTGATACTTTCGATTCGCGACCAAGTCGCCCGATTTATCGGGACGCACAATGTATCGGGAAGATTTTCAAGAATTTATACTATTTTGAAAACTATATTTTCGTAATATTTACAACTGTTTACAAAACTGATTACGTGGATATTTTTAGAAGTACAAGCACCGTTGTGATGCTGATTAGGTTGTCTATAGGTCTCTTTAAATAGGTTCCAAGGTTTTGTACTGGATCGACCAGAGGCGGCCTTCCAAGTAGGCTCTAGGAGCAGTTTTTCTGTCCTGTTTGGGGTCAACTTTTCGTCGACTTTGGATCGATGTACTGTACGTATGGTTCGACTAACCCAAAATCCTAATTACTGGGATGTAATCTCGGTTATGTTGTGAATCTACCAAATCAACTAAATCGAAAATTGGTTAATAGATGGGAGAGGAAATTACCTGTGAAATCAGAGGAAAACGTTGCTGCTTGCTGTTGCAGCTTCTGTCGCTGACTTGACTGCTGTATGTAGCTGCTGCCACGCGCGGGGCGGCGGTCGGCCGACCAGGCAGGGTGGTGCACGCGATCGTCCAGAGATGGGAAGTAATGTCGGCTATCTAGGGTTAGGGTTTGCTGCTACTTCTCTCTTGATTCATTTATATGTATACCTCTGCTACATTCGGTTGGGGTCGGCTGAGCATAGGCTCGGGGCTTGGTCCACTGTGTGGGTTGGGGGGGGGGGGGTTTGCTGGTATTGTGTGTGTGTGTGTGTGTATACATATATGTTTATAGGTATACCTATAAATATAGTTAGTACAAAACCTATAATCCATATATATATATATATACATATATGTGTGTGTGTGTGTGTGTGTGTGTGTGTGTGTGTGTGTGTGTGTGTGTGTGTGTGTGTGTGTGTGTGTGCATATTCATCTACATCTATATGTATAATGATAAATATACATATACACCATATAAATATATAAGCCATATTTAGAGAATAATATAAACAAATGATTAACTTATATTTTATTAAATTATAAATACTAAAATTTGTAAATAACAAACTCTGGGGGTACACACAAAATACTGTGTCTGTCTAGGGGTGAGCATCGGTTCGGTGCAGACCGAACCGTTACAGGTAAAACCGAACCAAAACCGAACCGACAAATTGTAAAACCGAACCGAACCTAATTTCAGGATAACCGAACCGAACCTAAACCGAACCAAATCGGTTCGGTTGATCGGTTTATTCGGTTATGGGTCGACCTATTTCAAAAAATTGTTGGTCTGATTTCTGAATAATTCTCAGAAACATTGTAATGTCAATGATTCCAGTGCTGCATACAACAGCAGTAATAATTATCAGAAACAACAATATCAAATTTATAAATTCAATTGAAACCAGAGAAACAGTGCTGCAAGTCTGATTTCTAAACCAACATATCAATTACAAGTTTACAACCAACCAAAATATCAAATAACTCACCCTTACATAGTAATAAAAGTATCAATAATACTAACAAAGGTTACAAAGCCGTGTAACATCAATGATTCCAGTCTCCAGACATTGTTAAGCATATACAACTTAATTACAACCAAAAAAAGGTATACTACAAATTTCAGAAGTTAACAAAAAAAAGAAGGAAAAGAAGTAGCAGCATCATGTAACCCATTTCAGAAGCTAACAAATTTCAGAAGCTAACAAAAAACTCCATTGTTGCAACGACTCCATTCTCATGTAACCCGGTTCCAACTTCCAAGTTCCAACAGCACGTCAGCACCTATATTTTGCAAAGAAAAGAAGAAAAAAGTATAATAATATGGCTCAGATGGCTATTTCTGTACCATAGTATGATGCCATGTAGTATCAGTTACTCCTTTCTCAAGCCGTAATCATCATTGCCATTTTTTCGTTTAATATGTTAGTAAACTGTCCAAGAAAAGATAATAAATGAACTAGTAAAATGTATCCAGTAGCAGTATCATACCAGGCTGCTTCAAGCACCTACAGGAACAAGAAGCAGGCTGCTTCAAGCCTTCAAGCACCATTCTCATGTAACCCGGTTCCAACAGCACCTATATTTTGCACAAAAAAGAAGGAAAAAAAGTATAATATGGATCAGATGGCTATTTTTGCACCATAGTATGATGTCAAGTAGTATCAGTTACTCCATTCTCAAGCCGTAATCATCATTGCCATTTTCTCGTTTAATATGTTAGTAAACTGTCCAAGAAAAGATAATAAATGAACTAGTAAAATGTATCCAGTGGCAGCATCATACTAGCATATAGGAGTATCACAAAAAAGTTCAATATCAGAACCATAGAGAGCTCAGAGAGCATCATACCAGCATCCATATTCCAGCATTAGAATGTAAAATAGGAGTATCACAAAAAAGATTACAGCACTAGCAGTCTAGCAGATGCCAGTATACACTAGAGAGCTCAGGAGCATCCAGATTCCAGCAATTACAAAATAGGAATATCAGAAACCATAGAGAGCTCAGAGAGCTCAGGAGCATCCAGATTCCAGATGCCAGTATACACTAGAGAGCTCAGGAGCATCCAGATGCCATTATACACTAGCAGTATCATACAACTATACCAGTATATAGGACTATAGCCTATAGGAGTATCACCAAAAAGATTATCCAGCATAATCTAAAATATATCCAGCAGAATTCACCAGCAGGCAGCAGCAATATTACATTGATTGTTTCAAAAGTAGAACTTCAAAGAGTGATAGTAATCAAAGTCAAACTTCGTTTGTTGATGTTGATCCCACAGTTAACTTAGCCAAATCTAGTTAATAAGAAATAAGAAAAAAGCTCCGATTTAGAGTAAATTAGAACAAAACTGTTATAAAACTGAAAGAATATAATAGAAATTATAAAACGTGTAAATACCCATTTCAAGTTTGTAGATGTTCTCAAAATCCTCTTCAATAGTGGATACAATGGGTCGATCGGAAGGCACCCTAAACCAATCTTGACAACATATGAGTGCTTGAGCAATTTTTGGAGTCAAATAGCTCCTATAAGCATCAAGAACACGACCACCCGTACTAAAAGCCGACTCCGAAGCCACGATAGATATAGGAACGGCCAAAACATCCCTAGCCATCCTTGATAGAATCGAAAAACGAGGTGAATTAAGCTTCTACCCTTCCAAAATACTAAAATCGTCACTTTCCTCGTCATCATCTACGATACTCTCCTCTAGATAACGATCAAGCTCCGATTTAGTGTCACCCCCACCCAATTCCATCTTATGATTCTTGAATTGTGCCTTCATAAACTTTTTCAATTGCAAGGTGTGCCCCGATTGATTTTCACTAGAAGATTGAAGTCTATCACTAGTAGTAATAGTAGTACTAGTGCCACAAATTTGAGAAGTGTTGATGTTTTTGTACTCATTGAACATTGAGTACGCAACACTCTTCACCTTCTTCTTCATGGAATCACTCTTCTCCATACCATATAGTTGATCAAGAGCATATTCCACATACTCCAACTTATGTCGTGGATCAAGAATTGGTGCAATAAAGATGACCATATTCATCTTCTCTATATTCCCCCAATACTTATCATATTTTTCTCTCATTTTATCGGCCATTAGACCCAAATCAAAGTCACTACTCTCTTTTGAAGCACGCAATAGAATGTCAATTGATGTGATTTCATCAAAAAAGTTATTTCAAGTGACATACAAGGAACCCGAGATACGTATTATGAGGTCATAGAAGTGCTCTAGAAAAGTGCACAATCTTCTTGCATTAGTCCAATCTTCTTCACTAGGATACCCATCATTCTCCGCTAGCTCTACTTTGAACCACGGATCAATAGATGAGAATCTCTTTTTTAGCCCTTTCAAACCTTTGAGCCATGTCTAACATCAAGAAGGTAGAATTCCATCGGGTGCTCACATCAAGACACAATAACTTCTTGCTTTGTATCTTTTCGGCTTCAACACACTCCTTAAAATTTTGGAATCTACTAGGAGATTGTCTAACATATCTTATTGCATTTCTAACACGAGAAACTGATAGAGACATCAATTTTAAACCATCAACCACAACGAGATTGATGATGTGTGCGATGTATCTCATGTGTAAATACTTGCAATTAAGAATGCTATTTCCCCAATTTTAGATCTTTTTGTTCAAATAAGAGATAGCAACATCATTAGAACTAGCATTGTCAACTGTTATTGTGAATATTCTATCAATTCCCCAATCAAGCAAACATTTTTCGACTTCTTTTCCGATGGCCTCCCCTTTGTGACTAGAAATTGGGCAAAAATTAATAATTTTTTTCTTTAGTTCCCAATTTTCATTTATGTAATGTACCGTAAGACACATGTAATTTATCTTCTGTAATGATGTCCATGAATCCGTTGTTAGGCAAACCATTTGCTTCGACTCTTTCAAATATGCTTTGAACTTACTCTTTTCATGAGAGTAAAGTTCATAACAATCTCGTGCCACTGTCCATCTTGATGGAATGCGAAAGATGGGACACGCAACACTCATAAATTGTCGAAAGCCATCATATTCCACAAATTGAAATGAAAGTTCATCGACAATCACCATACGTGTCAAAGCTTTCCTCACATCATCTTGATTAAATCTCCAACTATTTTACATTCTAATGCTGGAATATGGATGCTGGTATGATGCTCTCTGAGCTCTCTATGGTTTCTGATATTGAACTTTTTTGTGATACTCCTATATGCTGGTATGATGCTGCTACTGGATACATTTTACTAGTTCATTTATTATCTTTTCTTGGACAGTTTACTAACATATTAAACAAGAAAATGGCAATGATGATTACGGCTTGAGAATAGAGTAACTGATACTACATGGCATCATACTATGGTGCAAAATAGCCATCTGAGCCATATTATACTTTTTTCCTTCTTTTTTGTGCAAAATATAGGTGCTGTTGGAACCGGGTTACATGAGAATGGTGCTTGAAGGCTTGAAGCAGCCTGCTTCTTGTTCCTGTAGGTGCTTGAAGCAGCCTGGTATGATGCTTTTACTGGATATATTTTACTAGTTTATTTATTATCTTTTCTTGGACAGTTTACTAACATATTAAACGAGGAAATGGCAATGATGATTACGGCTTGAGAATGGAGTAACTGATACTATATGGCATCATACTATGGTGCAAAAATAGCCATCTGAGCCATATTATTATACTCTTTTTTTCCTTCTTTTCTTTGCAAAATGTAGGTGCTGACGTGCTGTTGGAACTTGGAAGTTGGAACCGGGTTACATGAGAATGGATTTGTTGCAACAATGGAGTTTTTTGTTAGCTTCTGAAATTTGTTAGCTTCTGAAATGGGTTACATGATGCTGCTACTTCTTTTCCTTCTTTTTTTTGTTAGCTTCTGAAATTTGTAATATACCTTTTTTTGGTTGTAATTAAGTTGTGTATGCTTAACAACGTCTGGAGACTGGAATCATTGATGTTACATGGCTTTGTAATCTTTGTTAGTATTATTGATACTTTTATTACTATGTAAGGGTGAGTTATTTGATATTTTGGTTGGTTGTAAACTTGTAATTGATATGTTGGTTCAGAAATCAGACTTGCAGCACTGTTTCTCTGGTTTCAATTGAATTTATAAATTTGATATTGCTATTTCTGATAATTATTACTGCTGTATATTCAGAAAATGTTGTATGCAGCACTGGAATCATTGATATTACAATGTTTCTGAGAATTATTCAGAAATCAGACCAACAATTTTTTGAAATAGGTCGGCCCATAACCAAGGCCCATAACCGAATAAACCGATCAACCGAACCGATTTGGTTCGGTTTAGGTTCGGTTCGGTTATCCTGAAATTAGGTTCGGTTCTGTTTTACAATTTGTCGGTTCGGTTTTGGTTCGGTTTTACCTGTAACGGTTCGGTCTGCACCGAACCGAACCGATGCTCACCCCTAAACCCGACCCGAAATTTAAAATAACCGAACCTAATTGCCAAATCGGTTCGGTTCGGTCCGATTTTTGGTTTTAAACCGACAAATGCTCACCCCTATGTCTGTCCATTATGAATATATTTATACCCAAGTATATATAGCCCAAAAATCCCCAAAAGTTGACTAAGATGTTTTTAAGGAAATCATTTGACATACTTCCAAATCAAATATTATTTAACATATTAAGGCCATGTATATAATATATGTATAACCAAACTTTTATAGAATTGCTACTATGTCACTAAAACAAATACCACTTAATATATATCCACACGGACGTCTTTGTCTGCACTATATGACTACGTGGCTTGAGTTTGGTTCGGGTCCAGTCCCGGATAAATTGGTCTAACCGGGTTTCTTAAAACTCAATATTCTTAATAATAATTAATTAATCGTTTATAGGAGTTAAGTCACAACTTGGCCTGGTTTTTCTAGTTAGAACCCACTTATGGCTCGTCCATCCTTTCTATGGCTAATACACTAGTCAAAGCACACAACTACATTATTCGTGCCATGATTTCTAGTCATCTTGTACTCCAAATCTCGACCATGACTGTCACGCCCCAGAACTAGAATACTGGAGAGCGGGGGACAGACACAGCCAACTGCGTACATTAAAGTGCAACCCATCTGGCAATACGGTCACGACTGTCTAGATGCATGAGGGTTAAACTACAATCCATCAGTCTTTATGGTCAAGAACAAGCCTAGTGTCTTAATCTCAAGCAAGCAAATAAATTGTACAAGATGTTAGATTATCAGACATACAAAATAAGGCATCCCAAATAGTACATATTCAGATGATCATGAAGCTAGTCATACAAAATGCGAGACTAGCCAGAGTTAAGTCATACATGATCAATACTAAGATTTGTCAATCATGTTACAGCCCTTAGGCAAATAGAAATTAAGTTTTAACACGAGCTAACACTTGCTCGGCGGCTAAACGCCTCAAAAGAATAATTTACAATAGAGTGGGAGAGCAAAATAAGAAACCCACTCGTTGTCAGGATTACGTCTGGTGTTCACCATCTGGCTGATGAGCAGGAAGATCCTCGGGTATCACTCCAAAATCTGGCCATACAAAACCAGCTGGGTCAGACCACAGAAAGAGCAAGTGCCACAAGGGAGGCTTCACTTAGGAACTAAAACCAGCATATAATGAAAGAAGAACTGATAAAATAACATAGTTAAATAACATGAGGGACTGAGTTAACATAAATTATTAGCTGCCGTAGGAGGAACAAGAGGTGGAATATAATTCCCATGTTAATCATGAGATAATTCATTCAAGCATGACCAATCAAGTCCTACGGCTTGCTATTGTTATCTAACTAGGATTATCACAAGTTTAGTTACAAACAAGATGCAATTGAGATGTTCCCGCAGTCACAAGCCCTGCAGACTATCTAGGTTATCCAGGCGAGGAGATTTATTAGAGTTACAAGAGTTATCAAGCTTACTGGTATACTTTAGTACTTATGTTTTCAAGAAGTGCCCCACATGACAGTGAGCTTGAAATGTGCCATACTCGTCGGCAGGCTACAAGTCCTTCTGGTATGGCCGAGATAACGGGATCGCCTGTAACTGGAAAAATATCTCTATATGAACTACTTAATCAATCTAGTCATTAACCTACTCAGATTCATTATGAATCCCTGACCGTAGTAACCAGGAATCCATGTCCTAGACATGATCCAAGACGAGACAGGTAGCTTATACAGGCACAATCAAAAAAACCAACCACGGTGTCAAGACAAGAGTTACTTAGCAAGTCAGGGTAGCTGTCGCAACAGCGTTCAGGATTATCATGTCATGTCAGGTTACTTGTTACTTGTCAAAATTGCTTGTAAGGAGTGCGCATCGACGGGACACTATCAAGATTATACATGTCATATCAAGTTTACTTGTTACTTGTCAAGAGTGCGCCAAGCCAGGTTGTGCCAAGCTAGGTTGTGCCAAGTCAGGTTGTGCACGCTAGGTTGCGCCAAGCTCGGTTGTGCCAAGTCAGGTTGTGCCAAGTCAGGTTGTGCACGGTAGGGTGTGCCAAGCTAGGTTGCGCCAAGCTAGGTGCCAAGCCTGGTTGTGCCAAGTCAGGTTGTGCACGCTAGGTTGCGCCAAGCTAGGTTGTGCCAAGTCAGGTTGTGCCAAGTCAGGTTGTGCACGCTAGGTTGCGCCAAGCTAGATTGTGCCAAGTCAGGTTGTGCCAAGTCAGGTTGTGCACGTTAGGTTGCTCCAGGCTAGGTTACGCCAAGTTAGGTTGTGCCAAGTCAGGTTATGCCAAGTCAGGTTGTGCACGCTAGGTTGCGCCAAGCTAGGTGCCAAGCCAGGTTGTGCCAAGTCAGGTTGTGCACACTAGGTTGCGCCAAGCTAGGTTGCGCCAAGCTAGTTTGCGCCAAGCTAGGTTGTGCCAAGTCAGGTTGTGCACGCTAGGTTGTGCCAAGCTAGGTTGCGCCAAGCTAGGTTGCACCAAGCTTGGTTGCGCACGCTAGGTTGCGCCAAGCTAGGTGGCAAGCCAGGTTGTGTACGCTAGGTTGCGCTAAGCTAGGTTGTGCCAAGTCAGGTTGTGTACGCTAGGTTGCACCAAGCTAGGTGCCAAGCCAGGTTGTGCTAGAACCCACATAACCTGATGGTACTACACTAAAAAGTGCACGCAACCACTGCTCATCTTCTCCCACCAGTATAAAAATGCTTGGTTGAACCCATGAACTTCAAAAGTCCACAATTTTCTAAAAATAAATCGAAATCTAACTTTTCAAAGGTCAAAATTGGGTAGAACAAAATTTTCTAGAACGTGAAGCAACTAGTTTTCGAAAATACCAAGTTTTAGTAGATCAAAACCAAGAAGAATGAGAAAAGATCAAAACTTAGATCTACAAAAATTCATCCATCAAAACTAAAAATGACAAGTTCTAAAGAGACTTAGAATCAAGTAAGAAAGACAATGAAAAGTAAAATTTGAGATCTATCATGAAGCAAGTTGCACTTGCCTATGGCTTGGGTGTAGGTGGGAAGAGTAAATAAAGAAGATGAAGAAGTAAATAAAAGTTATGGAGGAGAGAGAGAGAAGTTGACTTATATATCAACCCCTTCTCATCTCAAACCAAACCAAGCCCAGCCAAGTCATGTTGAACCAAAACAAATAAACCAAGGCAAGATTAAACCAAGACTAGGCTAAGCAAGACAAGTCTAACTACGATCCACCTGACAAATGTCAGAAATCCGTACGGGTAAAATAAAAATACGTATAATGGAAAACGGGAGTAAAAACTCCACCCACCTTAAAAAAATTCCGTCCTCGAAATTTAATCAAGTGGCTCGAGATGTCGGGGCAAGCTACACTAACCACATACAATATATGAATAGCAATTAATCAAGCAATCATTCATGCAAGCAAGAAGTTAAGAGCATAAGGCATAAGGAAGACATTATACCTCATGAGTCAAACAGGTATGGATATCGCGATCGGATATCATCCTCACGTTCCCAAGTTGACTCATCCAAAGAGTGATGACCCCAAGCAACACGGACTAACTTAATAGTCTTATTCTTGAGTACCTTCTCTCTTCGATCCAATATGAATACAGGCCTTTCCTCATATGAAAGGTTGGTACCAACAACCAATTCTGAATGATCAAGAATATGGCTCGGATCCGGGATATACCGTCGCAATTGGGATACATCATGTACCTCATATAACGATAGTGGAAGAGCCAGATAATAGGACACATCGCCTACTCGCTCGAGAATATCAAACGACCCTATATACCTAGGACTAAGCTTTTCCCGTACGCCAAATCGAATAACGCCACGAGTAGGCGAGATCCTAAGAAATATGTGGTCGCCGATAGAAAAATCAAGAGGACGCCGATGAGAATCGGCCCAATGACGTTGACGATCTTGTGCAACTCGAAGATGATCTCTAACTTGTCTAACCACCTCGATAGTCCGAGTAACCATTTCTGGACCAAGCATCTGCCTCTCTCCTACATCGTCCAAGGCTAAAGGTGATCTGTACTTTCTGCCATACAGTGCCTCAAATGGTGCCATCTAGATACTGGCCTAGAAATTGTTATTGTAGGAGAACTCTACCAAGTGCAGGTGATCTTTCCATGAACTACTAAAGTCAAGTGTACATGAGCGTAATATATCTTCAAGAGTTTGAATCGTGCGCTCTGGCTGACCATATGTTTGCGGATGATAAGCTGAACTAAACTTGAGACGAGTTTCCAAACTCTCCTGAAGACTCCGCAAAAAGTGCGATATAAACCTTGAATCTCTATCGAACACGATACTGACTGGCACTCCATGCAATCTGACTATTTGTCTAAGATACATCTCTACAAACTGATCCATTGACTGGCCAATTCTGAAAGGGATAAAATGAGCTACCTTCGTGAGCCGGTCAACTATAACCCAGATAGCATCTCTCCCAGCTGGAGATTTAGGTAATCCAGTTACAAAATCCATGGTAATGTTCTCCTATTTCCATTCCGAGATCGGTAAAGGTTGAAGAAGTCCGAATGGTCTCTAATGTTCATCTTTAACTTGTTGACAAACTAAACAACGAGAAACAAATCGGGCTATCTCCCTCTTCATGCCATTCCACCAGAAATGTTGACGGATATCACGATACATCTTCGTGCCACTGGGATGAATTGAATACTGCAAACTGTGAGCCTCTGCCATGATCTCCTGTCCGATATCACCGCTGGAAAGACAAAGATGCCTTCCATGTCGGAGAGTACCGTCTTCGTGAACACATAACTCTGTTCTCCTTCCTGCTTCACATTCTGCCCTAAGCCACTGAAGCTTAGAATTTGTTGATTGAGCTATCTTGATCCTCTTAACTATACTGGACTAAACTTGTATACTGGACATCAATGCCATATTGGTAGGAAAAACTATCTCTATTCCCTTCTTCTGAAGATCTGCTAATAACTCTAGCTATGCTGTTAGAAAATAAGCTCCTGCTCTTCTACTCAACGCATCTGCAACTACGTTGGCCTTTCCAGGATGATACTGTAAGTTGATGTCGTAATCCACAAGTAGCTCTAGCCAGCTCCTCTAACGCATGTTAAGATTCTTCTGAGTAAACACATACTTAAGACTCTTGTGGTCGGTAAAAATCTCTACCCGATCTCCGTATAAGTAATCCTCAACAACTTAAGTGCGAAGACCACCGCTGCTAACTCCAAGTCATGGGTTGGATAATTTCTCTCATGATCACGAAGCTGACGTGATGCATAAGCTACTACCTTACCATGCTGCATTAAGACACATCCCATTCCTCTGCCGGAAGCGTCACAATAAACTAAAAATCCTCCAGTCCCATCTGAAAGTGTGAGAATGGGTGCCGTCATCAATCCTTGCTTTAACTTATCGAATGAACTCTGACACTCTACTGTCCAAGTAAATTTCACATTTTTGCGGGTCAACTGTGTCAATGGTGCCAAAATTCGAACAAAGTCTCACACAAATCGTCGGTAATAGTCGGCTAATCCTAGGAAACTGCGAACTTTTGCGATGGTGCTGGGAACTGGCCATGTCTCTATGGTAACTATATTCTGGGGGGGTCTACTTCTACTCCACCTCGGGTGATGATATGACCTACGTACGAAATACGATCAAGCCAAAATTCACACTTACTGAACTTTGCGTACAACTGGTGCTCTATGAGAATCTGTAAGACTATTCGGAGATGCTGCTCATGCTCTGCATCATTCTTTCTATAGACTAAGGTGTCGCCTATGAACACTATCACGAACTGATCCAAATAGGGCATAAATATGCGATTCATGAGATCCATGAATACTACTGGCACATTGGTCGCTCCAAATGGCATAACGAAAAACTCCCAATGTCCATATCTAGATCTGAATGTTGTCTTCGGAATGTCTTGCTCTCTGACTCTGATATGATGGTACCTTGACCGCAAGTCAATCTTCGAGAATACTGCTGCCCTACTGAGTTGATCGAACAAGTTATCTATCCTTAGTAGAGGATATCTGTTCTTGATTGTTACAGAATTCAAGGTACGATAATCAATACATAATCTTGATGTACCATCCTTCTTCTTCATAAGAAGCATCGGGGCTCCCCAAGGTGATCCACTAGCCCGAATGAATCCCTTGGTTCTGAGTTCTTCAATCATCTTGTACAAGATCTCCAACTCTGATGGTGCCATTCCATAGACTCTCTCCGATATTGGTGCCATCCCTGGAAGAAAATCAATGGCGAACTCTATCTCTCTCTAGGGGCATACCTGGAAGTTCTTCGGGAAATACATCAGGAAATTTTTCTACCGTTCTGGAAAACTGAACTGCTTCTGCCACTGCCATCCGCAAGACTGGTGTTGAAGGTTCTACTTCGCCTCTGGAAAATGAAAACTCCTCTTCACCGGGAATACCAAAAATAATTCTGCCAACATGGCATTCTATTCTTGCGTATTGATCCTTCAACTAATCTATTCCAAGGACCACATCATAGTCGGCAATCGAAAATTCTATCAATCTAGCAAAAAACTCTCTACTGCTAACTATGATTCGACACGAGAAAAATACTCTATCTACTCCCATAAGACCATTACCAGTAAGTATATTGAGCCTTACTGACAATAACTCGGGCTCCAGTCCTATTCGTGTAGCGAATCGTGTAGACATAAATGAATGCGATGCACCCGAATCAAATAATACTGATGCTGGAAAAGAGTTGACGAGAATGGTACCTGCCACCACCTCACCTGATGCCAATCCTTCTGCCATGGTCAGAGCCATTGCTTGACCTTGCCCTCTCGGTGCTGGTCCCTCTGTTGGTGACCTCTCTGCCTGTTCTGAATCTAAGCTTGGGTCTGAGCATACTGTTGCGGCCTCTGCTGCTAAAAAGCTTGAGCCTGAAGCGACATTGACCTCGGAGGCTGGTACTGCTGTTGCACTGGTGCTGGTCCCCTAACCGATGGACTGGTTAGGATTGATGAAGAGGAACTGGCTCTATATGGGCAGGACCCTATCATGTGATCCAGTGCCCCACAAGCCAAGCATAACACCTGTGCTCTGTGACACTCTGAGACTACGTGTCCTGGCTTTCCACAATGAGTACAGCCCATCGCGGAAGATTACTTCTACTTTTGCTTCTATTGCTGAGGGTACGTCGGTATCGAGTGTTGAACCGACGAAATTGTGGTCGCCCTCCTAGGAGCTCCAATGGTCAAAGCCCTAGCTGCCGGGGATGGTGTTGATGACTGGGACAACTATCCATAAGACCTCTTATGTCCTCCAGTTCGATCTATTATCCTCTAGAAGGTATACTCATGCCTCTTCGCTGCTCGCAAGACGGTATCAAACGTCTGGTGCTCAAACTGCTCCATTGATATAATGATCTCTAGTTGGAGTCTCTGCTGGAATCGCTACGCTCGGTCCAATTCGGTCGCCACCAAGGTGGAAGCAAATCGACTAAGCCTAGAAAATTTGGCCGTATATCCCTCGACCATCCTTTCTATCTGTTTGAGATTGCTGAATCTGGTCTGCAGATCATACCGAGCTACTGCATCAAAGTACTTCATCTGAAACTTGTCGCTGAATACCGCCCATGAGACAGGCATCGCCAATCTAATTGCTTGCATCGCCCACCAGCTGCGAGCTAAGTCCAATAACTGTAGGCGCACGACGGCCACCTTCTCATCCTCAGGAATCCTAGCTACTTCCAGGATAACCTCTGTGTCCTGAAGCCATGCATCAGCAGCAATAACATCTCCAGTTCTGTCAAAGAAAGGAGGGTTCATATGCTTGAAGCTGTTAGCCGTATTGTTTCCTTGATAACCAACTCTGCCTACGGCATCTTGTACTGTCTGGTGCAGGACATCGCCCCGACGATCCTGTGACGCAAGCAAATCTCGGATAAGTCCTACCAGGACTCCATTGTTTGGCTCTGCAGGCTGAGCTGGTGGCTCTGGATCCCCGGAAGGCATAACTCGGGAGGCTGCTCCTGAGAGCTGGGCTTGGTCTCCTTGTTGAGGCGGGTTCACTGGTGGTTCTCCTTCCGGCTGATCGGCAGGACCAGGAGCAATGCCACTGAAGAAAATGACATAGAGAATATTAAGGAAGGACCAAGATAGATCAAGGATATAAGAATGTGATCAGGTTAAGATTCCAGGAAGATTAGAAAGCACGAGTAGAGATCAAGGGCGAGTACTGATTGAGACATCTATCCAATAAAACCCTCACACATCTTGATTTACAAGACCTGCATGGGCCACCACTTAAACCGTGTCACTCCCCAGAACCAGAATACTAGAGAGCGGGGGACAGACACAGCCAGCTGCGTACATTGAAGTGCTATCCACCTCGTAATACGGTCACGGCTGTCTAGATGCATGAGGGTTAAACTACAATCCATCGGTCTCTATGGTCAAGAACAACCCTAGTGTCTCAATCTCAAGCAAGCAAATAAATTATACAAGATGTCAGATCATCAGGCATACAAAATAAGGCGTCCCAAATATTACATATTCAGATGATTATAGAGCCTAAAAATCGAGTTGTGCCATGATTTTATCAACCATCAATCAAGTTGCGCCCCAAAGATCAAGCTACGCCACTGATTATGTTGCGCCTGACATCAGACTACGCCCAATCTATATTGCTTCGTGCCTACGTATCGTCTGACATTAATAGCCATCATTGCCTGACAGCACTGACAACTGACAGCATAGTAAACGAAGAAAATCTCTTCGAATCCCTCAAATTGTGCCGTTCGAGGAGATTTAATTGACAGTTGTCCTACACATCTTGTGAGTTGCGCCTAGGTGCAATCCAAAAAAATTCCTTAGTTGCACCTAGGCGCAATCTGAACAACTTTTTCTCAAAAGCTGCCATATGTCTAGGCGCAACCCAATCAAGCACAGTTTGACTCGTTGACCGAAGCTCGTGCAACTTGATAAAGTTGAAACAACTTTCATTCTAAAGCAGGATGACGTGGCGCATATGCCACTAATCTCTCAAAACGTGTCTACTATTTTGTACACGACCACGCGCATCTCAATCATATGATGCCACGCGTCTAAATACAATTAGTACACAATTGATAACTGAATGAAAGTTGGCACAATATAAGGTTGGCGTAATCCAATGTGGCGCAATCCAGCCTCGCATACATCAGAATAACTGCTAAAATAGTTATTTCCAGAACTCTATAAATAAAGTTTTCAATTATTATCAAGGCATACCACAGAGATCATGAACACTTGTAAAATTGCTGCTGCATTCTTTAGAGGCTCTAGTCTTCAAGTTCACATAGTCCAAGGGATAAAGTGATCGTCTTCTGATCAGATTCCTACAGTTGTACTTCCCCAGAATTCAAATTGTACTCTTATACACTTTTCTAAGTTTGTTATAAACCCTTCTTTTTATTTTTACAAACAAAATGGCGACTCTGTTGGGGACGACTTTCTCCTCTGACGAGAAGGTGACAACTCAATGTGATGCTGCGTCGATCGACAAGACGCAGAAGACTCTGGTTGTTCAAGTCAACCAGACAGCCTATGAAGATATGATTAACAAGAAGAGTAACAAGCACAATGTGGCTATCACCAAGAACAAGACTGTGTGAACTCCTAAGTCTTCTACGGTTGCTGTTGCCCTGGCGCAACCTGCTTATGCTGACAAGGCGCAATCTGTCTATGTGGCTTAGGCACAGTCTACTTCTGCCGCCTGCAAGCAGCCCACTCTTCCTGTTTTTGTTGCCCGCGTGCAACTTACTCTCACTGCTACCCCTACGCAGTCTACTCTTGCTACTGCCAAGGTGCAGTCCACTACTTCCGTTGCTGTCAAGGCGCAACCTACAACCTATATTGCTAGGGTACAACTAGTAGCCCATATTGCTATGGTGCAATCCAAGCAATCAGTTGTTCAGGCACAGTCTGTTCATACTGTTGCTAAGACGTAGTCTACTCGTGTTTGCTGCCAAGGCGCAACCAACAGCCTATATTGCTAGGGTACAACCAGTAGCCCATATTGCTGTGGCGCAACCCAAGCAATCAGTTGTTCAGGCACAATCTGCTGCTCTGGCACAACCTAAAGGAACTAGTCTTTTGGCTATTCCTTTCTCCAATTCTCCAGTTCTGAACTTGGAAAAACAATGATCTAGTACCAAAACTAGACAGAACAAAGGAAAGGTTTCTTTGACATTTCCTCAACTGGCGTAATCTGTGCCTAAAGTGGACCCACAACAAAACAGAGGGTAACACTTTTTAGCTAACCCTCCACAAAATAAAGGAAAGCACCCTTTGGTCTTTTCTCAAACTTTGCTAGTCTATGACTCGGAGGAAGATGTATCAGATTCTTTTTCTTTAAACAGAGGTCTTTAAATCTCTGCTAGGAGAAAGAATACTGATCAGAGAGGTATCTTGCCTACCCTTATGAGGACTGCTCAGGATCTTCCAACTTTGCAGATCTCAAGATCCAAGCAAAAAAACTGACGGTATCTCAAACAGAGGCACCCGGAGCAGAATTTTCTGATTTACGTGCTTATCTCAATAGGCGTCAATTAGTATCGACTTCGGTGAAACGAAAAATTATACAAGGGCCAATTTACACTAGAAACAAAAGTTTGAAAAGAAGGACCCAATCACTTATGCCAATGAGTTAAGTACTTCTTTGTACACTCACGGAACTAAGCATATCAAGAACAGGAGGCATGTTCCTAACATCATTAAGGAATATATTCCTCCGACTTCTTTTCTGTCACGACCCGCACCCACTGTGAGGGTACAAGAGCGTAACAACGCCCAGCCTACGCCGCAGTGTCGGCGGTAGAACGCTGTTCTAGGTCACAACATCTAACAATATAAGCTAAGCAGTTTATACTCCCCGAATGGGGGTGACATAGCAGAAAATAAACTCAATCACAACTAAGGAAGAAGAAGCACGATAGGATATAGAACTCAAGAAAATTACAGATGATCAAATAGTTTAAGATAACATATCAGCAGATATCCAGAGTACAAGGTCTCAGCTACTGAATATGAAAGAATATACAACCCAGATCTCAAAGACAGAAATAAAGTCTAACTACTAGTCTCAAGACAACATATGTAAGATAAAGCCTAACTAAGCTAGTCTAGGCAGTAGGGTAAATTCGTCAGCTAGAGCTGTCCTGCAAAAGGTATCCGCACAGGCCTCCTCCTCGTCCTCTGTAATATTTTCAACAGGTCCAGTCAGGACAGGAGCGAGCACAATACATCTCAACAGTTCATAGCAGGTTAGAAAATATAATCATGCAGTAAAGTAAGATATAGATACTGAAAAAATATAGTATGTCAACAGAGAGAGAGAACTGTAATAGAAGTATCTACTATAAGTAAAGAGCTACCAGTGACAAGTGATTTAGAGTACAAAGTCGACATGTGAATGGCTTGATTTGCACATGGCTATACTAAAGAGGCGTACATGGCTATTCTACTTTGGAATTGTTCACATGGCTATTTATACTCTCCCGTATCCCTAATCAGTACACAAGGATCCAACCAGGTTATGTTATGATTCTATGTAACGGCCCCCGAAGGGTGGTACATTGTAGTCCCATAAATGGGGATTCTGGAAAACCCAATAAATGGGATAAGAATTCAAAGAAGACTCTGAGATCATAAAAGTATATGTCACAAGTGATCAAAGAACCAAAGAAGCATAGTGATACGCCATGTAAGTGAAACGCACAGAACATGTAGTACCCGATGCTCCCTGAAGGGATAACATCTCAAGAAGGGATCTATATAGTACTAATCCGTGTGACCAACGTGACAGTATCAAGTAAAGTAATTTAATGCAAGAAAATAATTCTAAGCAGGATATAAAATGATCAGAGAATGTACTAGCCTGCTATCTGAATGTCCAAGATGAAAGTACTGTCCGAGGAGTGGTGTCTGGCTCCTATTAGAACAGCACAAGTCACAACAAGTCCAGAATGGTAATAAGATGCACTACAATGCGTTCTACATGAATCTAGGTCAGTCTAGACCAAAGTCAACTCTTGGTCAACTCTGGTCAATCCTAGAAGTCAAACTAGGTCAACCAAGTCAAACCTAAGTCAAACTAGTCTATACTAGTCTAACTAGTCTATTCTAAGTCTAACAAGACTACACAAGTCTAATCTAGACTCTACACTGACACACAGACACTTCCATAGGCTAAGAGCCCTAGACTGGCTATTAGACAATACCATGCCCAAACCAACCTATAACACATATCTATATGAAATATATATCTAATACATATTACATATATTGATATAGCTATTAATATAATATGGCAATACATATACCATATAAGCTACCCATGAGTATACCACACATGCATTATCTATATCTATATTAATATGATATGGTACACTCATTAGCATATACGTATCTATAGTATATCACACATACATTTTATAGGATACATAAAAATGGAATCTCACAAACTCATAAGCATAAAGAAATAGGAATGAATGTTTTTGTGTGTGATGAGTGTCATGAGAGAATACATAGATGTGTGAATAATACATGGGGTCAAGTGTGTGGGTGAGACACATAGACATGTGAGTGTTCATGTGTGTGAGTAGTGTGTAAATTAGTGAGGAAAACAGTGAATCATAGGCTAAACAGTGAGTGGGACAGTGAGGTACTTGTGTGTGTGTGTTTAGGATAGTGTAAACAGTAAGAAAACAGTGAGTGATACTTGTGTTCCCAGTTTACATGTGTGTGTGTGGGTGACTTGTGTGTGTGTGTAACAGTAAGGTGTGGGTGAAGGTGTATGTGTGAAAGGGTGGATGGGTCAACCTGGAAACAGTGAACAACAATAGGCAAAACAGTTTACAAAATTAAACCATTACAATTTAGTGAAATAAAAAAAAGGAACTCAGTTCAGTCGACCATAACCCAATCTCTGTTTTAAAGGGAATGTGAATCAATGAAGTGTTGGAAATCACAGTTCATTGAGAACACAAAAATTAGTTTTCAACTCAGTTTTCAGTCCCACATTAAACATCCAGATTTCTGAACCAAAACAAAACCAATTTAACCCAATTTCATCATACACTTAGATAACATATAGGTGAACCAATTAGGGTTTAAAACCACACTAATTAACAGTGAATAATAGGTCAAATTGATGACAAATTTTGAGTTAAAAATCTGGAACAAACAGTGAAATAATAACTGATATTAAGGTATCAGTAATTAGGGGAAATGGAGAATTGATCAACAAAATCGAGCTAAAATACAAAAACAGTGGTTGGTAATGTATATACATATTGTGTACATGTCAAACAATTTATTGGTGTCCACACAAGTGGACACAATGTGTCCAAACTGATTAAAAACCATAAATAAAAACTTGGACACAGTGTAGTGAACCAATCATCGTGCACGTGTTCCCAGTGTTCGTGCACACGATACGACACGACACAGACCTCATGGTCGTGTCCAAGTGTCGACTAGATCTAGGTCTAGGGCTAGGACACACTGATACGTGTCCACCACACGTGTGCGTGAGATAGGACACGCGTATCAGTGCACGAATTTTGACAGCACTCGGTTCAGTACAAATTCGATGCAGGAGCTCGTGCGTGTCCGACACGACACGTGAGGCTCTGAAACTTGGGGAGCCCCATGTCAGTGTTAGCCCTGTGTCACATGTCAATTTTCATGTGTCCTCGCGACGTGTCCAGCGAGTTGTGTCCCCCGTGATGCAGGGCATGCAAACTGCCTGTGCACGCGCGTGCGACAGCATGTACACGTGTATGTGCTGACTCGACACGATACGAAAATCACACAAGGACACAAGAAACACATAAGCGACACATAAACCTAATTTCCTATTCAAATGGATTCCTAAAAATCACTCGAAATGCCCATTGGGGCATTTCATCAAACACATGCACCATGAAACTGATACATGTCCAAATAGGACATGAATTGGACACAAAATCTAGGGTTTCCTATTCCTACAGTTAGGTTAGGCCTAGGGCTCCCTAGATATGCAATAAAATCAGAATTCTATGGTATAGAATGAAAGTTACCTATATATATCAAAATTCTCAAAAAGCTCAAAAGTGAGGTGTTCCTCTTGATATCCAAACTCCTCCAATTTGCCCAAACTCTGAAATTACTCAATAAAAGCAGCAAGAGGAATAAAATTAGAACCTATTGCAATTGGTTTGGGGGAGAAAGGAGTTGAAATAGATTTTATAGGATTTAATGAAGATGGAGACTTACCTCTTTCTAAAACTTTGCAAAATTCCTAATGGAGGCTGGCCCTAGCTTTGAGGAACATTAAATAGAGAGGGGGGATCATGTGGCCAGCCTTGGGCTATTGGAATGGGCTAGGGTTCCATGGTGTGGGCCTATGGGCTTCTAAGGCTTAAGTCATTAGTCATGACTTATGAAGTCACAAGCCATTCTAGCCTAATCAATTCCTAATCTCTCCAAATAAGTTCTAATGAGTTAATCATCACAAACTTAGGTCAAGCTAAGGTTTATTAACCTGACCAAGTGGTCATGACCTAGGTTAGTCTCTAGGTTAGTCTCCTTGTCAACACTAGTCAAAGTCAACTATAGGACCAAAATCAATTATACTAAAAATCACTAAAAATCACATTAATTCTAATAAATCTAAATAATACTAACTATCACTAACCATGGTTAGCTAAGACTAGCTATGACTAATCTAGGTTAGGTCCAAACCAAGTTAGGCTAATCATAAAACATGGCAATCAATTAAATAATATTAAAATCACACCATTCTTAATAATACATTAAATACCAAATAATATATATTAAATTCAATTAAATTCAAAATGATAAAAGTACCCTCGAACTGGAAATGATAAATGAAACACCCTAATCACATGGCTAGGCTCTAGGTTAAGCAGCCTCCAAGGTTACACTATCAAAACACCAAAATCATAAGTCATGATTTAAAATAGTTTTAAATGATTAAAAATCACCAAAAATTATATCTTGATTTAAATATCATTATTAAAAGACTAAAATTACAAAATTTCAAAATTACCCTCATTTGGAAAACTGGGTGTTACAATCCTACCCACCTTATAAAAATTTCGTCCTCGAAATTAAAATGTTCCTACTCCTTCTAGGTCAAACCCCCACAATCAAGTCTCAGAACTTAAATAAAACATACGATTAAAAAGGACGGCATACAGGGTCATGGCATACGGTGGTAGTGAAGTCTCATCTAGGTATACTAGTCATGCTAACCAAAACGGTCATAGGGTATCAAACCACACAAGCAATCTAGGGTGCTAACTAGAAAAGATACAGAAATAACAATCATCAAGACTGTAAGGCAGTCTACCCTCCTATATGAAAACTGGTACTTATCAAAAATAAAATATAATAAAGATAACTACTAATTATCTATTAAGGGATACTATTCAAGAAAATTAAAATCAAAAGTTAAGGAATAAAAGTCAATTGCATGGAATCCAATTACAATATGCATATATAGAGAGGTAGAGATTTAATTGCATCTACATACATTATAACATGTATACATAACTATATATATATATATATATATATATATATATATATATTAAAATATATATATATATATATATATATATATATTTTTATATATATATATATTAAAATATATATATATATTAATATATATATATATATATATATATAAAAATATATATATATATATATATATATATATATATATATATATATATATATATATATATATATATATATATATATATATATATATATATATGAACATAACATAGAGATGAAGGGTTAGGTTTTCATGGCAGTTGTGAACATTAGTGTAGGATGTCAAGTGTACATGGGTTAAAACTTGAAATAAAGGGTTCAATCATTCAGTTTTAGTTCAACATTACATATTAGATCTGAAATTGAACTACACATTTGGAAGCAATGTAAAATATTAACATGTATTCAGTTTTCAAAATTTGGAGAAATTCGAACATCAAAACCAACTCAATGTTTACCACAACCACAACCTAACATGTAAGAGTATGAAACCTAACTTATATACCTACACACAACAATGTATACGGCTCAAAACATTACAATTTAAAACTGCAAATTGAACTAAACACTTAGAATCCAGGGTTAAGGGTTTAATATGTACACAGTCTCAGATTTGACAAATTCAACACAAAACTCAACCAATTTTCTTTAAGACTTGAAACCCTGTATGTAACATACATGTGCAGTAATGTAAACAACAACTAATAACATGAAATTTAAATTTAATTTATGAATTTAATCTAGAAAACAGAGAACTAGTCACTGATACTGTCCTATATTAGAATCATTAGGATTTTAAAAAATTAACATCAACATATTAATATGCATTTAGATAGGTTGGTGATCAAGTGTAGCATGCATACGTGTCAGGCAAGCATCTGTGTCCACTATATTATATATTCTAAGGTAATACAAGAAATAATGGCAAGAAAAAAAAAATAATAAAATCTGTTCTGCTTATCTATTTAAAAGAAGGAACCATTTTGAAACCAGAGTTATAATATCAAATCTAAGTCAAGGTCTAGCAAAAATCATCGATTCATTATATTAGGAAGAATTTTATAGCAAGAAGTTACACAAGGTTTATAATAACAGCTAAGCTACTCCTACTCATACTCCTACTCCTAAGCTATTTGATGAAGGAATACAATTTATAACAACAGAATGGTACGATAGAGATGATATGTTAAAAACCTTCTCAAGATACAATCTGATAATCATATGCGTCTGTCCAAAATCACGTTACTCAGAGTCCTCGCCACGCCAGTAAGCAAGGCTGCGATAAACGATAGATTCCATAATTGGGGCATGCACCTCTATAATCATGTCGTCTGGAATTCTCGCTATGTCGACTAGTATAGCTGCGAGAAATTCCAAATCTCATAACCAAGATACGTACATCCGAAGTCAGGTCTCTATGTTTTTGCCACGCCAACTAATATGGCTACGATAACTACATGTTCCATAATCAAGTAGATGTTTTACCATCCCTGTTATTTCCGTCAACATATGTTATCAGAAAATATCGTAACTCAGGCCATAAAATTCATCTCGATAGGAAAATCAAAATCAACAACGATCCCACAAAAATCAAATTCAATAATCAAGGAGTTAGAGCGACAAACAAGGAAAATAATTTCAAATTGAAGTTTAAATAAGATTCTCAAGGGTCGTTCCAGAAATCTCTCAAGGAATCCTAACTGTGATTGAGTACCTTCAAAATATATATCATAATCCTACTGCAGGCCGTAGTGATACTCTTGTTCGAATACCACTACATAAACACGACCTGCATGGGCCACCACTAAAAATGTGTCACGACCCACACCCACTGTGAGGGTACGAGAGCGTAACAACGCCCAGCCTACGCCACAATGTCGGTGGTAGAACGCTGTCCTAGGTCATAACATCTAACAATATAAGCTAAGCAGTTTATACTCCCCGAATGGGGGTGACATAGCAGAAAATAAACTCAATCACCACTAAGAAAGAAGAAGCACGATATGATATAGAACTCAAGAAAATTACAAATGATCAAATAGTCTAAGATAATATCTCAGCAAATATCCAGAGTACAAGGTCTCAGCTACTAAATATGAAAGAATATACAACCCAGATCTCAAAGACAGAAATAAAGTCTAACTACTAGTCTCAAGACAACATAAGTAAGATAAAGCCTAACTAAGCTAGTCTAGGCAGTAGGGTAAAGTCGTCAGCTAGAGCTGTCCTGCAAAAGGTATCCGCACAGGCTTCCTCCTCGTCCTCTGTAATATTTTCAACAGGTCCAGTCAGGACAGGAGCGAGCACAATACATCTCAACAGTTCATAGCAGGTTAGAAAATATAATCATGCAGTAAAGTAAGATATAGATACTGAAGAAATACAGTATGTAAACAGAGAGATAGAACTGTAATAGAAGTATCTACTATAAGTAAAGAGCTACCAGTGACTAGTGATTTAGAGTACAAAGTCGACATGTGAACGGCTTGATTTGCACATGGCTATACTAAAGAGGCGTACATGGCTATTCTACTTTGGAATTATTCACATGGCTATTTATACTCCTCCGTACCCCCAATCAGTACACAAGGATCCAACCAGGTTATGTTATGATTCTATGTAACGGCCCCCGAAGGGTGGTACATAGTAGTCCCATAAATGGGGATTCTAGGAAACCCAATAATTGGGATAAGGATTCAAAGAAGACTCTGTGATCATAAGAGTATATGTCACAAGTGATCAAAGAACCAAAGAAGCATAGTGATACGCCATGTAAGTGAAACGCACAGAACGTGTAGTACCCGATGCTCCTTGAAGGGATATCATCTCAAGAAGGGATCCATATAGTACTAATCCGTGTGACCAACGTGACAGTATCAAGTAAAGTAATTTAATGCAGGAAAATAATTCTAAGTAGGATATGAAATGATCAGAGAATGTACTCGTCTGCTATCTGAATGTCCAAGATGAAAGTACTGTCCGAGGAGTGGTGTCTGGCTCCTATTAGAATAGCATAAGTCACAACAAGTCCAGAATGGTAATAAGATGCACTACAATGCGTTCTACATGAATCTAGGTCATTCTAGACCAAAGTCAACTCTTGGTCAACTCTGGTCAACCCTAGAAGTCAAACTAGGTCAACCAAGTCAAACCTAAGTCAAACTAGTCTATACTAGTCTAACTAGTCTATTCTAAGTCTAACATGACTACACAAGTCTAATCTAGACTCTACACTGACACACAGACACTTCCATAGGCTAAGAGCCATAGACAAGCTATTAGGCAATACCATGCCCAAACCAACCTATAACACATATCAACATGACATATATATCTAATATATACTACACATATTGATATAGCTATTAATATAATATGGCAATACATATACCATATAAGCTACCCATGAGTATACCACACATGCATTATCTATATCCATATTAATATGATATGGTACACTCATTAGCATATAGGTATCTATAGTATATCACACATACATTTTATAGGATACATAAAAATGGAATCTCACAAACTCATAGGCATAAAGAAATAGGAATGAATGTTTTTGTGTGTGATGAGTGTCATGAGAGAATACATAGGTGTGTGAATAATACATGGTATCAAGTGTGTGGGTGAGACACATAGACATGTGAGTGTTCATGAGTGTGAGTAGTGTGTAAATTAGTGAGGAAAACAGTAAATCATAGGCTAAACAGTGAATGGGACAGTGAGGTATTTATGTGTGTGTTTAGGACAGTGTAAACAGTAAGAAAACAGTGAGTGATACTTGTGTTTCCAGTTTACATGTGTGTGTGGGTGACTTGTGTGTGTGTGTGTAACAGTGAGGTGAGGGTGAAGGTGTATGTGTGAAAGGGTGAATGGGTCAACCTGGAAACAGTGAACAACAATAGGCAAAATAGTTTACAAAATTAAACCATTATAATTTAGTGAAATGAAAAAGAAAGAACTCAGTTCAGTCAACCATAACCCAATCTCTGTTTTAAAGGGAATGTGAATCAATGAAGTGTTGGAAATCACGGTTCATTGAGAACACAAAAATCAGTTTTCAACTCAGTTTTCAGTCCCACATTAAACATCTAGATTTCTGAACCAAAACAAAACCAATTTAACCCAATTTCATCATACACTTAGATAACATATAGGTGAACCAATTAGGGTTTAAAACCACACTAATTAACAGTAAATAATAGGTCAAATTGATGACAAATTTAGAGTTAAAAATCTGGAACAAACTGTGAAATAATAACTGATATTAAGGTATCAGTAAATTAGGGGAAATGGAGAATTGATCAACAAAATCAAGCTAAAATGCAAAAACAGTGGTTGGTAATGTATATACATATTGTGTACATGTCAAACAATATATTGGTGTCCACCCAAGTGGACACAATGTGTCCAAACTGACTAAAAACCATAAACAAAGACCTGGACACAGTGCAGTGAACCAATCATCGTGTACGTGTTCAAAGTGTTCGTGCATACGACACGATACGACACAGACCTCGTGGTCGTGTCCAAGTGTCGACTAGGTCTAGGGCTAGGACTAGGACACACTGATACGTATCCACGACACGTGTGCATGAGATAGGACACGCGTATCAGTGCACGAATTTTGACAGCACTCGGTTCAGTGCAAATTCGATGCAGGAGCTCGTGCGTGTCCGACACGACACGTGAGGCTCTGAAACTTGGGGAGCCCCGTGTCAGTGTCAGCCCCGTGTCACATGTCAATTTTCACATGTCCTCGCGGTGTGTCCAGCGAGTTGTGTCCCCCGTGAAGTAGGGCATGCAAACTGCCTGTGCACGCGCACGTGCGACAGCGCGTACACGTGTCTGTGCCGACTCGACACGACACGAAAATCACACAAGGACACAAGAAACACGTAAGCGACACATAAACCTAATTTCCTATTCAAATGGATTCCTAAAAATTACTCGAAATTCCCATTGGGGCATTTCATCAAACACATGTACCATGACACTGATACGTGTCCAAATAGGACACGAATTGGACACAAAATCTAGGGTTTCCTATTCCTACAGTTAGGTTAGGCCTAGGGCTCCCTAGATATGCAATAAAATCAGAATTCTATGGTGTAGAATGAAAGTTACCTATATGTATCAAAATCCTCAAAAAGCTCCAAAGAGAGGTGTTCCTCTTGATATCCAAACTCCTCCAATTTGCCTAAACTCTGAAATTACTCAATAACAGCAGCAAGAGGAATAAAATTAGAACCTATTGCAATTAGTTTGGGGGAAAAGGAGTTGAAATGGATTTTATAGGATTTAATGAAGATGAAGACTTACCTCTTTCTAAAACTTTACAAAATTCCTAATGGAGGCTAGCCCTAACTTTGAGGAACATTAAATAGAGAGGGGGGATCATGTGGCCAGCCTTGGGCTATTGGAATGGGCTAGGGTTCCATGGTGTGGGCCTATGGGCTTCTAAGGCTTAAGTCATTAGTCATGACTTATGAAGTCACAAGCCATTCTAGCCTAATCAATTCCTAATCTCTCCAAATAAGTTTTAATGAGTTAATCATCACTAACTTAGGTCAAGCTAAGGTTTCTTAACCTAACCAAGTGGTCATGACCTAGGTTAGTCTCTAGGTTAGTCTCCTAGTCAACACTAGTCAAAGTCAACTATAGGACCAAAATCAATTATACTAAAAATCACTAAAAATCACATTAATTCTAATAAATCTAAATAATACTAACTATCACTAACCATGGTTAGCTAAGACTAGCTATGACTAATCTAGGTTAGGTCCAAACCAAGTTAGGCTAATCACAAAACATGGCAATCAATTAAATAATATTAAAATCACACCATTCTTAATAATACATTAAATTCCAAATAATATATATTAAATTCAATTAAATTCAAAATGACAAAAGTACCCTCGAACTGGAAATGATAAATGAAACACCCTAATCACATGGCTAGGCTCTAGGTTAAGCAGTCTCCAAGGTTACACTATCAAAACACCAAAATCATAAGTCATAATTTAAAATAGTTTTAAATGATTAAAAATTACCAAAAATTATATCATGATTTAAATATTATTATTAAAAGACTAAAATTACAAAATTTCAAAATTACCCTCATTTGGAAAACTGGGTGTTACATTTTCGACCAGTAGTAGTGACTGATCTCCGAGAACGTCTTACACAAAGACAGGAGATCACATGGATGCCTCTTTCACCTCTAAATCACTCTTCAGATCGCTATTGCCTTCATGTGGTAGTCATTAAGTGCTGTTGCCAATCAGCTATACGATCTGTCTTCGATCGTCTAAACTATATTTTAACTACTGAACCTATGACGAAAGATGAAGACGAGCTGTTATATGCTTCTTTCAATGACTTCCCAAGGCACTAGGGTGGAAAACGTCCAAGATATAATGCGTCCCGTAATCCCAGTCAGCAATACTTAGATCGAATTCATGCACCCAGTGAAGGGGTCTTTCAATACACCAGATCAAGAAATCAAAATTTGAACCAAAGTGTCTTTAATCAAGAAGATCTTCCCATCACCCATCTGAGAGAGGACTCTTTATCTGAGTTTGATGCAAATAGTAAAAGTTCTGAACAAACTATATCGTCAATAGTAGCAAGAGAAGTGATGGCATATACTATTACAGAAGATCAAGATGCCTCTATTTCAACCAGTCAGGAGCAACGAATTGCTGTATTGGAAGATAAATTGAAGACCATGGCTAAAATGGTCGCAAGTATGCATACTATAATCGTGTCTCAGCATACAGTGACACCGGTTATAAACCCTGTTACAAATCAAGAGCTTATAGCATCTTCTGTACCTGTTAATGTTAGTCTGGGGGTACCATCTCCTTAGGTTACTTCTGTACCAATTCAAGCTGATCCCAGTCAGTCTGACGCTAGGGGTGGTAATTACCATGCTGTCCCTCCTCCTAATAATTCAAATCAACCTACCAGTTCACAAACATCAGGAGATGCTAATGAGGCTATAAAACTCTTACGCACTCAGTTTGAAGCCTTTAAACAGAAGGATGGTCTACAAAGACTTGGCATAAAATAACCTTATCCTACAGAATGGAAGAAAGTCCCGTTCTCTCCTAAATATAAGCTTCCAACCATTATATTGTTTGATTGTACCACTTCTGCAAGTCAGTATATCAATCACTTTGAAGTGATGACTGACCAGTTGCAGCCAAATGATGCTCTCCTTACCAGAGTGTTCGTCGGTTGTTTAGCTGGCGCAGCATACGACTGGTATCGTAGCTTGCCTGATGTATGCATAACTTCTTTTGCTGGTTTCACGTAAATGTTCTTGGAATAATTTTATGAGGGAGTCAACGACATGACGATGTCTGCCCTCATTACGATTAAACAAAGACACAATGAATCTATAGAGAGTCTCATTGAAAGATTCTGCCGAGAGGCACTTAAAATGCCTTTAGGAACTCCATCCGCTGTAAAAATAGACACTTACAAATCAAACTTGTTGCCTATTATCAGCATGTGGACGGGATCAACACAATTTCAAGATTAACCTTCTTTCATTGTGAATGCCAAGGCAGCAGAGGTCAGTGCTAAAAAATTCAAGCAGCTGGAGTTCAAATAACTCATCCTAACCAAGATGAACATTCTACACCCGGTGGTAATAATCGTCAAAACAACCGCAAGGGTAAAAAAATATTGGCCATCAATGTCAAGGGCAGCTGTTAATATTGCTCAGACATCACCTACTCCATCAGCAGCACCACAGAAAGCACTTAGTCCAAAAAAAAAGTATTCTTTTCACAAAAATGATACTTTGAGCATCTTTGATTGTTTAATAAAAAGTAATAAACTTCAACTGCCAGAGGCAAAATGGCCAGATGAGGTAGGTAAAACTGACCACCCTAAATATTGTGTTTATCACAGATTTATAGGGCATCCAACCAGAGCATGCTATGTGCTCAAAGGCAAAATCCAGGAGATGGTTAACTCTGGAGCAATTACCCTCCAACAAGATGAAAAAACTGTGACGACCAATGTCGTCTCCGTACAGTTTAGTGATTTCCTACCACAACTAGTATAAGATGGTGTTGTTCCTATTCCGAGGACTACTCTCGAGATCGTGAATCTTCCACCTCCCTAAAATGAGGGTCTTGTTCCATTATCAACTGATAAGGAAGAAGTCATATGGTTTCATCCAGATCTAGTAGCAGATTTTGAAGCACCCTCCTCTTCCAAGCAAAAGAAGCACTCCAAAACTAAATCCAAGAGCTGCAACATGGTATCCTTTGAACCAGTACCAGAAGAAAAAAATTCTAATTGACACTAGATCTCGAAAACCTTATCTTCGGGAATATCCTAAAACTCAAGAGAATTTTGCCTCATCTCCTGATGCTTCTCCTATATCATCTTCTCCTGCTGAAAATGTACCATCTACATCCTCGTCGGTAGTGGAATCAACTCCTCCTAAACCGTCATCAGTAGACAAGGGAAAACAACCTGTCCGTTTTGACAAAGTATTAAAGAAGTCCTTATCTCTTGGAGTTGAAAAGCCATATAATTTTGATATATTGGCTCAACTAGCCAATACTCCAGCAAGATATCAATCTTCGAACTCTTACATCTTTCAAAAGAAACTCGAGAGACGTTAAGTGAAGCTTTGATGCAGGCCGATGCTTGTCTTGCTCTTCTCAAGAAGCCTGAAAAAGAGCCAGTCAGCTGTGCACATTGTCATAGTGTATTTGAATTAATGTCCAATATTACTTTTACACAAGATGACATGCTTCTAGAAGACAATCGTCATGTGGATTCATCCAGATCTAGTAGCAGATTTTGAAGCACCTACCTCTTCCAAGCAAAAGAAGCACTTAAAAACTAAATCCAAGTGATGCAACATGGTATCCTTTGAACCAGTACCAGAAGAAATTCTAATTGATACTAGATCTGGGAAACCTTATCTTCGGGAATATCCTGAAACTCAAGAGAATTCTGCCTCATCTCCTGATGCTCCTCCTATATCATCTTCTCCTGCTGAAAATGTATCATCTACATCTTCGTCGGTAGTGGAATCAACTCCTCCTAAACCATCATCAGTAGACAAGGGAAAACAACCTGTCCATTTTGACAAAGCATTAAAGAAGTCCTCATCTCTTGGAGTTGAAAAGCCATATAATTTTGATATATTGGCTCAACTAGCCAATACTCCAGCAAGATTATCAATCTTTGAACTCTTACATCTTTCAAAAGAAACTCGAGAGACGTTAAGTGAAGCTTTGATGCAGGCCAATGCTTGTCTTGCTCTTCTCAAGAAGCCTAAAAAAGAGCCAGTCAGCTGTGCACATTGTCATGGTGTATTTGAATTAATGCCCAACATTACTTTTACACAAGATGATATGCTTTTAGAAGACAATCGTCATGATCGTCCTCTCTATTTTAGGGGGTATATGGACACCATGAAAGTCGATCACATTCTGATTGACCCGGGGTCTGCTCTTAGTATCATGCCGAAGTCTTTGCTAGATGCTTTGAAGATCCCAATACATAATCTTTCTACAACTATCACTACCATCTTGGGGTCAAATCAAGGAAGAAGTGAACCTTTTGTAACGTCCCAGTCCCAAAATACGTAGGACTAGGAACGTAGACATGCCAGCTGTATTCATACAAGTACACTCCAATATATAAAATCCTCTTATGAATACATAAGCTGTAAAATACAGTAGAACCATAATTAATCTCATCCACACAAAATAAATGAATAAAAGATATCATATAATGAGAATGAATTGTCTTGATACAATATGTTGGGCGGAGACAAATCTACTACCAATAAAATAAGGAAAAATACATGGAAAATAAAATGAGTAGCGAGCGAAGTGAAGACGATCCAAGCACAATCATCCTCGAAGAAATAGAGATGATCACGGCTAGAGCTAGAACACCTGTGAAAGACAATAGCACACACCTGGCGAGATAACCAGGTCCTCAGAGGGACGTAACAAGACACATAATATCATGCCATATAAACTGAATAAATATTGCTCAAATAAATAAGTTAATTGAATTATAACATGGTCCAATACACACCTATTGAACGAGCGTACCATCCCCCCAACCAAACAAGGACAGGAGACGGTAAACTAATTCACGGTGACGTATCTTTCCATGCCATGAATCTAATATGGTATCCGGACCCCAACAAGGTTCAATACCTTCTCATCGAAATAATAAGTCACACCTACAACCAAACAAGGACAAGATGTAACGAACTAATTAGCAACAAGTTATTATTCCAAGCCATGGTCAGATACAAGTACCCAAACCAAAAGTACTCGTACCTAACGGATAAAGGTGCCTAACCGTTCTAAGTGAAATGTAGTTAAGAACAATCCTTCCTACGCATGGGCCCCGACTGAATAGGATCGGCATAGCCCCCCCTTGGGGTACCAGAGGCCCCATCAGTAAGAGCATAATGTTCCGTAGAACGCTAGTGGCCGTCAGTAATCATGGGTCATCAACCCCGTATCTCCAGCGGAGAATCCGGGTCACAAGGGAAAGTGCATCGAAGCCCATACGCTAAAGAATTGTCCTCCCCGCCCAATGCCTACTGTGTTGTATCCACAACACAAAACCACATAACCGGTAAGTCAAACTAAGCATGCAATCTCTATTAGCGGTTATTCCTATCGCACAGCTTATACGTACCGGTGGCCAGCCAGTCACGCATGTTCGTGTTCTACATGCGACACATAACTTCGTGGTACAATGTGTCAAGGCCATGAATGCAATACACAAAGGTGGTCCCTTAAATCTAGGTTTAATGTGTAAAAAAATAATACATAGCTGGAAATATAACTGAACAGTAAGTTCTAACTGGTTATGCTATGTATCATAGTTTATTTTGTATAAAAAAATAATAAATCATGCGTGAATATGAGCTAAAATAAATAAACAGCAAATGGCAAGGTGTCTTACCTGGTAGGACGCCGGGTGTGCTGCAATAATCAAGGTGGCACGAACTACGACTTTGGTGTAATAATTATGCAAGGTGACCTCTGATGGTGGCACGGACAGTTCCATTGGGTCCAGAGGGGTCAATTTAGTTAGGGTTGATATGAGGACATACCAAATTTGTAAAGGACGAGGATTATGGCTTGTCGAGATGAGAGACGATAATCGAAGGAAATTTGTAAGAAATATATATATATATATATATATATATATATATATATATATATATATATATATATATATATATATATATATATATATTAGGAACTATTTATAATACTTTGGAAAAATATATTTTCTTAGTTAAAATAATTTCTAGGAAAATACTTTGAAAAATCATATATCGTTTTTAGACTAAAAATTCTAACTTTATAAAAATATGATTTGATAGAAACATTTTATTAGTTAAAATATTTCAGAATAATAATAAAAATTTACAAAAATTATTTTAGGACTTCTAGACCAAAAATAAAAATAAATATATGGAAGCCAACTTTTTATAACCTATATAATTTGGAAATTATTTACCCTATATATTTTTATTTGGATATACACCCCCTCTTAATAATTTAAGAGTACTCATAAATATAACAAAAATAATAATAATAATAATAATAATAATAATAATAATAATAATGAGAGTTTTTAAGGAAAGGAAATAATAGAAATAATAATAATGGTAATAATAATAATAATAATGGCAATAATAATAACAATGAATAATAATAATAATAATAATAATAATAATAATAATAATAATAATAATAATAATAATAATAATAATAATAAATTAACTAATGAAAACAAAACAAAAAATTTAACAACAGAAAACAACAAACAACAAGACAACATGAGATTTGTTAGTAGAAATGAATGCTGTTGACTGTTCCTCTTAATAGAAAGGAGGAGAGAGAGGAAAAGAAAATGGGAAGGAGAGAGAGGGAGTCGGGAAAGAGGCGAGATGCCGGCGTGAGGGGGTGCGGAGAAGCGGCGAGAGAGAGGAAGCAGGGAGCGGAGATCTCAAGGCGGTCGGGTTTACCTAGCCGTGCGGCGTCGGTGGCGCGCGCTCACGCGACGGCGGAAGGCGGCGGACACGGGCGGTGACGCGCTGGAGGCGAGGGAAAGGGGAAACAGGGGCGGAGTCGGCGTGGGGCGAGCTGGGCGCGGAGATGGGGTTTCACCAGCGTGGGAGCAGCGAGGGTCTGCTTTCCGACGGAGAGGGGTTTTTCGACGTGGGGAGCGGAGGAGCGGATGGGGAAGGTCAGCGCATGCGCGGCGGCTAGGGCACGCCGGCGGCCGGGGTGTGGAATCCCGCGGCGGGGAGGCTAGGGAGGATGGTGGGGGCTTTTGGCGGTCCGATGGTCCGACGGACGGCTGGGTCGGCACAGCGGCTGGGGGAAAGGTCGCGGGGAGCGGGGGTGAGGCGCCGAGGGCGGTTGCCGAGGTCGGGTAAGTGGTAGCGGTTTTCTACTTCTTTTTTTTCTCTTGGTGGTGGTGGAGTCTGTGGTCGCGGCGACGTTGCCGGGGGTCGCCGCGACGGTGGGTGACTTTGTTTGGTTGTGGCAGGGCTGGGAGTTGGCCGGAGTCGCGGAGAAGGATCGGTTGTGGCGGTTGTCGGGAACGGCCGTAGTGGAGGCGGCTTGTGGTTACGGGGTTAGGCATGGGTGGTGGTTAGCCGGGGAGATGGCGGGGGTAACGACGTTTGTTGGTGCCAGCGGTGGTGATGGTGGTCTGTGGTGTTGTCGACAAGGGAAGAAGGGTTTCGGTGGTTACCGGCATCGAACGTCGGTGATGGTGGTGGTGGTGGCCGGGACTGGTGGTTCTGGTGGGTGATTCGAGCTGATGATGATGGAGGCGTAGGCCGATGGGCTGCTGTCCTATGGTCGGGCATAGGAGAAATGTCCGGTGGTGGCTGGGAGCGGCCGCGGGTAGTGGCAATGGCCAGGACGGCAGGGAATCGGGGGTAGCGGAGAAGAGGTGGTGATGGGATGATGGGGGTTCGGCCAGGATAGGGCTGGACATGGTTAGAATAGGTTTAGATTAGGAATTTGATTTTGTCGGGGGGTGTCCGACATGGAAGAGACGATAATGTATATGTAAAATATGGAGTAAGAATTTGGATGGACACAGACACGATGCACGTAGATTTGTGGAGAAAATTATTGTGGATGAATAATGAATTGGATAAGTACCTGCCTATTTATAGGATGTAGGAATTTCCAATTGGATAAGGATTATGATTAGTTTAAACCCAATTTAGATAATTCAATCTATTAATTTAAATTAATTCAATAAATCCAATCTAAATCAAAATCCAATTTAAATCTAATTAAATTCTTTTAGTTTATAATCAAATCAATTTCAAATATAGATATTAATTTAAATAAATCCAAAATTTAAATCAAGATTTAAATTGTTACAATAATTTCAAAATATGTTTTCCAAAAATACAATATAATAATAATTTTGAAAATAATATTATTATTTAAATACACTAGTAAATAATTTAAAAAATATTTATGAAGAATATTATTTATTATTAGTAACTGCTATAAACGAAAAGGCTTTCATAAATAAAATCGTAAAGTTGGAAATTTCAGTACGATGACTAAAAATAATTATTATATATATTATTTTGAAATATAAAAATAGAAACAATATTTTTCTAAATTATGTACGCTCGCACATAATCGCACTCGTCGTGCAAATTCAAAAAATAAAATAAACTTTCATGCGCCACGTATATTACGACTACGCGACGTACATTACAAAATTTAAATCAGTACCAAATTTAATAAAAATAAATAAAAAAGTAGAAATTTAGGGGTTTTACACCATTGGGAAGATATGCCTGAAACTTCAAATTGGCAATCTTCGTACAAAGGTGACTTTTTTATGTAATCGATAATTATGGTTCATACAATGCTTTGCTGGAAAGACCGTTCCTCCATGAACACAATATTGTACCTTCTACTCTCCACCAATGTTTCAAATATGTGGATGATAATGGAGAAGTCCAAAAAGAGGTTACAGACCTGAATCCTTTCAAAGGAGTTGAAGCATACTGCAATGACTCTCGCATGTACAAGGAGGAATTCATAAAGGTGGTACTGGCAATGGACACAGATGAATAACAGAAAGGTGTACCAAATGACACTTTGGTGATCCCTGTCAAAAGACATACTTCCTATCCTCTGTCTTCCAAACTACCGACTATATACCTTCCGTCTCACAAGAAGCAGTCTCCTGGTGATAGTCAGAAACAAAGGGAGCTCACCTCTTCTGAGCCGCTTGTAATCGACCTTCATCGTAAGAAGCCCCCTCCTTCTCCTCGCTCTTCTTCTTCCCCTCTTATCATCAATCTGACTAAGCCTGCTAAGGCTAAAGATCTTGTTGTAAATAATGGTGTAAAAATTAATAAAGCATCTCCTTTGCAGTATATCGATGTCTCTTACTATACTCAATGTTATTTGGATATGCTAGATAGCTTTAAACCACTTACAATAGGAGTTGTATCATCTCTACGAAATATGGTATCATTGGATTCAATACAAGAATCTTACTTCTTAGTACCGTCTCGAAAGAAAGATGAAAGGCCCATACTCTTTAATAAAAGAGAAGAACAAAAAATCATGCTCAATAATGATAATAGAGATGATACAGGAAGACTATAATTACGTCGCTATAGCCCACAATCCAAAGCAATCATCCGTAAAATGGGCTATGATTTCAGAATAGGTCTCAATAGCGGCAAAGGAAGACGAACTCCCCTTCGTATTTCTGTTCCAAAAGGAAAATCACAACAATACTATAGTAAATCGAAGCGGGGTTTAGGCTATACCTCACCACTTCCAACTCCAGAACCTTCTGAATCTGATGAAGAAGAACAATCTAACTCTTCTGATTCTATTTCATGGGATTCTGATACCAGTATTGGTCATGTACATCGGGTAACAGTATCTTCTAATATGGTGTCAGCTAAATTTTTCGACAATGATGAAGATGATTTTGAAGAAGCTTCTGAAGTAGATCATTGGACACAAAAGATGGACAATCAGTGGGAACTCTGTTTTGAACAACGAGAACCACCTACTGAGGATCAACTAGTCCAAATCGATGTTGGAGAGAATAATGTATCACGACCAATCTACATTCGCAAAAATCTCCCTGAGGATGACAAGCATGAACTAATTCACCTTATTCGTGAATATATTGACATCTTCGCCTGGAGTTATGAAGATATGCCGGGATTAGATCCTCAAGTCGTGACTCATGAACTTAACATCTTGCCTAACGCCAAGCTAGTCAAACAACAATAGCGACGATTCAAGCCTGAAATGATGGATTCAATTGATGATGAAGTCAAAAAGCTTATAGCTTATGGATTTATCAGAGAAGAATACCATCCTGTATGGGTAGCCAATATTATACCAGTTTTGAAGAAAATCGAAAAGGTTCGGGTTTGCATAGACTTTCGGGATCTCAATGATACTTGCCCTAAAGATGAATTCCCTCTTCCAATTACCGATGTCATGATCGACAATACTTATGGATTCGAACAAATTTCTTTCATGGATGGGTTTTCTGGATATAATCAAATCCGGATGAATCCTGAAGATGAAAAATATACTTCATTCTGTACTCCTCGTAGAGTATACTGTTATACAGTCATACCGTTCGGTCTTAAGAATGCGGGTGCAACTTACTAGCGGGCTATGAGTACTATCTTTTGAGATCATTTGCGAAAGACCGTCGAATGCTATGTTGACGATATTGCTGTCAAAAGTTGTCTAAAGAAAGATCACATTCAAGATTTAAGAACTATTTTTAATCTAATGCGCCAGCATCAACTCAGAATGAACCCTGCCAAGTCTTTCTTGGGTGTCTCTAGTGGTAAATTTCTCGGATTCGTTATTACCTCTAAGGGTATACACGTTGATCCCGAGAAGATCAAAGCCATTCAAGAGATGCGTCCTCCACGCAACCTAAAAGAACTACGAGGATTCCAAGGTCGACTTGCGTACATCAGGCGGTTCATTTCGAATTTATCTGGACGTTGCAGACCATTCACTAAATTAATAAAGAAAGGTGTATCTTTCATTTGGACGAAAGAATGTCAACGAGCATTTGACGATATAAAGCGGTATTTAATGAGTCCACTAGTGCTAGTGCCATCGATCTCAGGAATACCCTTCTTGATGTATGTCTGGGCGATGGACCATTCACTGGAAGCTTTGCTGGCTCAGAAGAACAAAGAAGGTCATGAACAAGCCATTTACTACCATAGGCGGACAATGATTGGAGCTGAACATCGTTATAGTCCGGTAGAGAAAGAATGTTTAGTCTTAATGTTTGCTGTTCAAAATACGAGACATTATATCATCGGCCAAACCATTCATGTTATATCTCGAGTCAATCCTCTGCGGGTCCTAATGAAGAAGCCCAGTACACTCAATGCTAGGCTTGCTACATCGGCCATATTATTAGCACAATATGATATGGTGTATGTTCCACAAAAGTCTGTGAAAGGCCAAGCACTTGCTGACTTCTTAGCAGCTCATCCTGTTCCTGAAACATCTAAACTTTATGATAAAATTCCAGACAAAACATTGGAATTAAATATGATCTCAGAAAAATTTCTTACTTGGCATTTATTCTTTGACGGAGCATCTAGAATTGGACCCGGAGGCACTCTTGTTGCTGGAGTGGGAATTGTTCTCGTTTTGCCAGATGGATTAGCTATTCAGAGGGCTTATTCTTTAGACGAATCATGCTCCAACAATGTTACAGAATACAATGCCTTGCTCATCGGACTTCAATTAGCCAAATAATTGGATATTGAATATCTCGAAGTATATGGTGATTCTAAACTGATTATTAATCAAGTTAGAGGTATATATGAGGTTCGACATCAAGATCTGGTACCATATTATGAAGCGGCAATCAGAATAGCTTCCTTGTTCAAAGGGTTCTTCATCGAACATATACGATGAGCTTGTAACACCGAAGCCGATGCCTTAGCTAACCTAGCTGCGGTATTGGTAGTTCCAGTCAAAAGACAACAAATGGTTGTTATTTCTAATAGAGAACTATTTTGTATTGAAAACAACCATAACATTGAGTTCCGCAATTTAACTAAAGTCAATATCATTAGTGAAGACTGGAGAACACCTTTCATTGATTTTACAGTACATGATATATTGCCAGAAGATCCTAAGGAAGCTACAAGTATTCGTCGTCGATCGCTTCGATTCTATTATAATCATACTACTAAGACTCTCTATCGAAGAACCTTTGATGGATTACTTTTGAGATGTCTTGCTGGTGATCAAGCAAAGCAGATATTAATGCGAAGCTCATGATGGTGTTTGTGGAGCACATCAGCCTGGTCCTAAACTACATGATCGTATTCGATGTATGGGCTACTACTGGCCCTCTATGGTATCAGACGCCATTGACTATGCAAGGAAATGTCGAGCATGTCAGATTCATGCAGATTTCATTCACCAACCGACGGAATTTCTTCAACCGACTGCTGCCTCGTGGCCCTTCGAAGCTTGGGGCATGGATATAATTGGCCCTATCAATCCTCCTTCATCTAAAGGACATCGGTTCATCTTGGCTATAACCAATTATTTCTCCAAATGGACAGAAGCTATACCTTTAGCTGCAGTGAAGACTAGTAGTGTTATCAACTTTATCAAACATCATGTGATATACAGATTTGGTGTCCCTCGCCGAATCATCCATGATAATGGGCCACAATTCGTCAGCCAGAAGTTTAATAGGTTCTGCGATGACAACAAAATAAATAATGTTGCCTCTAAGGCCTATAATCCTGCAGCTAACGGGTGGCTGAAGCATTCAACAATACCATTATCAAACTCCTTAAAAAGTTTTTCTCTATTAACAAACATAATTGGAGTGATAAACTTGGAGAATGTCTATGGGCATATCGCACTACAGTCCGTAACCCCACAGGTTGCACACCTTTTTCTCTAGTATATGGATGTGAAGCTGTCTTACCTCTGAAAATTCAAATTCCATCATTGAGAATCGCTATTGCTAATGAGCTTACTACAGAAAATAATGATCGTCTTCGACTTTAAGAATTAGAGGCGCTCGACGAGAAAAGGCTACTGGCCCAACAGCAAATCGAACTTTATCAAGCTCAGATCTCAAAAGCTTTCAATCGCAAAGTCAGAGTGCGAACATTTCAGGAAGGCGAACTAGTTCTTACAGTCAGACGTCCTATGACTATGACTCATATAAGCAAAGGCAAGTTCGAGACGAAATGAGAATTTCCGTATGTGGTAAACAAAGTTTTCTCAAATGGAGCCAACCAATTAACATATATGGATGACAGAGTTGCTATGATGTCTATCAATGGCAAATTTCTCAAGAAATATTATGTATAAAAGCAAAATATACTTTATTTCAGAGAAATAATGTAAATAAAGTTTATTTTATTCAAAAGCAGAATGGAATTACATAATATTAAGGACGAGGAGGAGGCCCCGATCCTTCATGATTAAATACATAATTTGCCAACAGTTCAAACATTTCGTTGTTTGAATGCACTAAGAACTCGCAAGCAGCCATCCTTAAAGCCTCTTCTTTGGCAGTCTTCCCAGGCTCCACTAGCTTGACAATAAAGTCCTGTCCTGGTGCAGGAGCAGTTGAGCCTTCACCACTTTCTTTCTGAGGAGGCATTGGAGGCTCAGCAGGGGGTGTCTCGGTCTTTCCTTCAATCTTTGGAGTGAGCAAATCTTTGGAAGACATTTTCTGCAGAAAGGAAAGGAATTGACGATATCTACGGAAGTTTTGTTCTATTTATAGACAGAACAACTAGATAGTCAGCTTCGAGAAGTAATGCGACTTTTTGAAAGAAGTCCAATTGTTCATTCATTTACGACTGTTTATTCATTAACTGTTCATTCATTTATAACTGATCATTCATTATCCTTTCTTCAAAAACCGACGTTATTGTTCATTCGTTTATTTTTTTCCTCGAGAGTCGAAATGACTGTTCATTCATTCAGTGTCTCTTCCTCGAAAATCGAAGTGAATGTTCATTTTATTTACTTTCTTTGACTTATCATAATGAGAATTTACGTCCTTCATACCCCTGAATTCCAATTATTTACAGCAGTAACTTGTCACATCCATATTTTCTCTGGATTCTATTTTCCATATTATCACATCAAAGTCAAATTATAATAAAAGAGAAGAAGAGAAAATCATTCTTTATTCCTTCTTTAAAAATATAGATACATCTTAATGGAAATCTATTACATCTCGAATTTTCATTCTAAATTTAACAACTGAAGGTCTATTGCATCTTTGGATCTTCTTGTTGGTGCCAGTTCCTTGTCGTCTCGACCTGAAGCAGCGAGCAAGACAATGGAATCAACTTTGGTCTTCTCTCTCAGAAAGACGAGAGGAGAACCACAGAGTACAGCAGCTCAAAGATAAGCTGCTGTCAATACAACTGGTGGAGAAAAGATGACCCGTCATGAAAAATAGGAATGAAATCACCCTTGTGATACGATTCCTAATTCTGTCACTCCACCATCCAACTCTTATGTGTATAGGCTCTCCTACCATCTGAGGAAGACCCTTCTGGAACACGGAAAGTCCTGAGCTATCTGATTTGAGTGTCAGAATCACATGAGCTGCCTAATGTGGGTGTCAGAAGAATACTCTTTATAGCATCCAGGTCGCCAATGGCGGTTTTGAAAAAGCTTGCCAACCAAACTTTTGCAAATATCAACAAAACAAGAAAATATTAGTAAAATCTACCAACAGTGTGTTCCAATCAACAGTCGCATATCAACAGTGTACGCCAATCAACAGGCGTATATCAACAGTGTGCGCCGATCAACAAGCGCATATCAACAGTGTGCGCCAATCAACAGGAGCATATCAACAATGTGCGCCAATCAACATGTGCATATCAACAGAGTGCGCCAATCAACATGCGTATATCAACAGTGTGCGCCGATCAACAGGCACATATCAGCAGTGTGCGCCAATCAACAGGCACATATCAACAGTGTGTGCCAATCAACAGGCACATATCAATAGTGTGCGCCGATCAACAGGCGTATATCAACATGCGCCTCTGACCGAAGTCAGGTACTGGATCGCATTGCGTGCCTTTTCTTAGAATTTTAGGCACACATCTATAACATGGGCTTTATTTCTACAAGTCAGCATCTATCTTCAAAACTGTCTTAGTAAAAAGTGGCACAAAGTAAATACAACTCATGAATGACGCTCATGTGTGGAAATTACTAATTCTTTGTTGGGACTTATCGAGGTTTGTACTGAAGAACGTCAATGATATATGGCACAGCCAACCAACATCCGAAGGAGCGGCATGCAAAAGAATAGCATCAGGTTGAAGTGGCGCAAGTAAACTTGTGGGTGTTGAATTGATGCTGGATAGTGGGACCTTGTGAGAAGTCATATTTTAATAGAAAGAGGAAGCATGAATGTCTCTTTCCTTCCGTTTTGGCAAACCTTTAAAAAGTGTTGAAGATGTGAACAATACGTTATTCTAGGAGTTTATTTTGGGAAAGAACTAAACAATAGGCGCTTAAAACCACATAATGAATGCCATGCGTCTCTCAATGAAATAGTAAGCATTGAATTAGTCAAAGGAGCACATTTACATGCGCCACTTGAAATCACAGCCACACAATAAAGATGCTAGAAGTAATAAATTTCATTTCATAAAGAAGGGTAGACCCCTACAAACAAGTAGGAAAGGACACATGGAAAGAAAATAAAAAGCTGGCACACTTAACATTATTTCTTTTTTTCGTCTTCATCATTGGTCTGATGAAGGGCAGCATTCAATTCTTGCATGTTGTGGATCCCCGAGCGACGTATCAGATTAAGGAATCCCTCTGAATCGTCGCGCTCTTCAGAGGAAAGTGATGGCCCACCACTCGAGTGATTGAAGACTGTTGGAGTTAAACCAAAACAGTCCAAAAAGTTCACCGCCCTCAGTGATGGGTCAGCCTCCAACAAATAAGTCGTAGGCGTGACATCGGGTTTTGCTTCAGGGGACTTAACTTCAGTGTTAGCATTGGTCTCCATCTCCTTCTTCTTAGGCGCCGTAGAAGTACAGAAATGAAGAATGAGTACAAGGACCTCTCCCTATATATATAACCAACCGACTCTTCATATTCCTCATGGGAAATCGAAAATCATCAATGAAACTCGGAAAGACGAAGAGGAGATCGAATATTTTCGAGAAAGAAATTTAATTATGACGGTCTAGCATTGACTGGCACAATCGAAGTAAAAATTTCGTAATTCAAAGTATTTCAAAACTTTGTAGTATTCTTAAAGTTTCGAAAACTTTGAAGGGGGTTTTGTAGAGCCTAAAATCGAGTTGCGCCATGATTTTATCACCCAACAATCAAGTTGCGCCTCAACGATCAAGCTGCGCCACTGATTATGTTGCGCCTGACATTAGACTGCGCCCAATCTATATTGCGCCGTGCCTACGTGGCGTCTGACATTAATAGCCATTATTGCCTGACAGCACTGACAACTGACAGCACAGTAAACAAAGGAAATCTCTTTGAATCCCTCAAATTATGCCACTCGAGGAGATTTAATTGACAGTTGTCCTACACATCTTGTGAGTTGCGCCTAGGCGCAATCTAAACAAATTCCTCAGTTGCACATAGGTGCAATCTGAACAACTTCTTCTCAAAAGCTGCCACATGTCTAGGTGCAATCCAATCAAGCGCAGTTTGACTCATTGACCGAAGCTCGTACAACCTGATAAAGTTGAAACAACTTTCATTCTAAAATAGGATGATGTGGCGTACATGCCACTAATCTTTCAAAACGTGTCCACTATTTTGTATATGACCACGCGCATCTCAATCATGTGATGCCACGCGTCTAAATACAGTTAGTACATAATTGATAACTGAATGAAAGTTGGCGCAACATAAGGTTGGCGCAACCCAATGTGGTGTAATCCAGCCTCGTGCACATCAGAATAACTGCTAATACAATTATTTCCAGAACTCTATAAATAGAGTTTCCAATCATTATCAAGGCATATCACAGAGATCAAGAACACTTGCAAAATTGCTGCTGCATTCTCCGGAGGCTCTATTCTTCAAGTTCACATAGTCCAAGGGATAAAGTGATCGTCTTCTGATCAGATTCCTACAGTTGTACTTCCCCAAAATTCAAATTGTACTCTTGTACACTTTTCTAAGTTTGTTATAAATCCTTCTTTTTGTTTTTGCAAACAATGATCATGAAGCTAGTCATACAAAATACGAGACTAGCAAGAGTTATGTCATACACGATCAAACCTAGGATTTGTCAATCATGTTACAGCCCTTAGGCAAACAGAAATTAAGTTTCAATACGAGCTAACACTTGCTCGACAGCTAAACGCCTCAAAAGAATAATTTATAATAGAGTGGGAGAGCAAAATAAGAAACCCACTCATTGCCACGATTACGTCTGGTGTTCACCATCTGACTGATGAGCAGGAAGATCCTCGGGTATCACTCCGAAATCTGGCCATACAAAACCAGCTGGATCAGACCCCAGAAAGAGCAAGTGCCTCAAAGGAGGCTTTACTTAGGAACTAAAACCAACATATAATGAATGAAGAACTGATAAAAGAGCATAGTTAAATAACATAAGGGACTGAGTTAACATAAGTTATTAGCTGCCGTAGGAGGAACGAGAGGTGGAATATAATTCCCATGTTAATCATGAGATAATTCATTCAAGCACGGCCAATCAAGTCCTACGGCTTGCTATTGTTAGCTAACTAGGATTATCACAAGCTTAGTTACTAACAAGATGCAATTGAGATGTTTTCGCAGTCACAAGTCCTGCAGACTATCCAGGTTATCTAGACGAGAAGATTTATTAGAGTTACAAGAGTTATCAAACTTACTGGTGTACTTTCAGTACTTAATTTTTTAAGAAGTGCCTCATATTATAGTGAGCTGGAAATATGCTCTACTCGTCAGCAGGCTACAAGTCCTTCTGGTGTGGCCGGGATAACGGGATCGCCTGTAACTAGAAAAATCTCTCTATATGAACTACTTGATCAATCTAGTCATTAACCTAGTCAGATTCATTATGAATCCCTGACCGTGGTAACCAGGAATCCATGTCCTAGAAATAATGTAAGATGAGACATGTAGCTTATGCAGGCACAATCAAGAAAATCAACCACGGTGTCAAGACAAGAGTTACTTAGCAAGTCAGGGTAGCTGCCGCAACAACATTCAAGATTATCATGTCATGTCAGGTTACTTGTTAATTGTCAAGATTGCTTGTCAAGAGTGCGCCTCGACGGGCCACTATCAAGACTATACATGTCATATCAAGTTTACTTATTACTTGTCAAGAGTGCGCCAAGCCAGGTTGTGCCAAGCTAGGTTGTGCCAAGTCAGGTTGTGGCAAGTCAGGTTGTGCATGCTAGGTTGCACCAAGCTAGGTTGCGCCAAGCTAGGTTGTGCCAAGTCAGGTTGTGCTACGTCAGGTTGTGCACACTAGGTTGCGCCAAGCTAGGTTGCGCCAAGCTACGTTGTACCAAGTCAGGTTGTACCAAGTCAGGTTGTGCACGCTAGGTTGTGCCAAGCTAGGTTGCGCCAAGCTAGGTTGTGCCAAGTCAGTTTGTGCCAAGTCAGGTGGTACACGCTGGGTTGCACCAAGATAGGTGCCAAGCCAGGTTGTGCCAAGTCAGGTTGTGCCAAGTCGGGTTGTGCACGCTAGGTTGCGCCAATCTATGTTGCGCCAAGCTAGGTTGCGCTAAGCTAGGGTGTACCAAGTCAGGTTATGCACGCTAGGTTGCGACATGCTTGGTTGCGCATACTAGGTTGCGACAAGCTAGGTGCCAAGCCAGGTTGTGCACGCTAGGTTGCGCCATGCTAGGTTGTGCCATGTCAGGTTGCGCACGCTACGTTGCGCCAAGCTAGGTGCCAAGCTAGGTTGTGCCAGAACCTACACAACCTGATGGTGCGGTACTAAAAAGTGCGCGTAACCACTGCTCATCTTCTCCAACCAGCATAAAAATACTTGGTTGAACCCATGAACTTCAAAAGTCCATAATTCCCTCAAAATAAATCGAAATCTAACTTTTCAAAGGCCAAAATTGGGTCGAACGAAATTTTCTACAATATGAAGCAACTAGTTTTCGAAAATACCAAGTTTTAGTAGATTAAAACCAAGAAGAATGATAAAAGATCAAAACTTAGATCTTTAAAAATCTATCCATCAAAACCAAAAATGACTAGTTCTAAAGAGACTTAGAATCAAGTAAGAAAGACAATGGAAAAGTAAAACTTGAGATTCATCATGAAGCTTGCCTAGGGCTTGGGTGTAGGTAGAAGGAGTAAATGAAGAAGATGAAGAAGTAAATGAAAGTTATGGAGGAGAGAGAGAGAGAGAAGTTGACTTATATATCAATCCCTTCTCATCTCAAACCAAACCAAGCCAAGCCAAGTCATGTTGAACCAAACCAAATAAACCAAGGCAAGATTAAACCAAGACTAGGCTAAACAAGATAAGTCTAACTACGATCCACCTAACAAATGTCAGAATTCTGTACACGTATAATAAAAATACGTATAACGGGAAACGTGAGTGACAATAACTACGGCCATCTATCGTAATAACTATTTAATAAAATATTATAAAATTCCAAAAATTCCTATTTAATTTAAATAAATAATAAATAAAATATATTTTAAAATTTTGGGAAGAGGGGTTACACAAGGCTCTGATACCAATTGTAGAACCCTAGAGGGGTGAATAGGGTAATAAAATGATTATCAACAATAATAAGCAATTTAAAGAATAATAAAGGAAGAGAGAATCAAACCCTCGATGTATCATGGTATCCTCCCAAGGGGCACTCCAGTCCCGGAACTATCTCCGGCTTTAATCCACTATTTGAGTAAATAGTTACATATGAGTTTGGATCCGAAGAATTCGTCAACTTCTAACACGAGTTTGGATCCGAAGAGCTCGTCAACTTCTTATACACGTGTTTTCCTCTGAAGGCTCGTCAACTTCTTACCCAAGTTTTCTTTCGAATGCTCGTCAACTTCAACTTGAGAAAGAAAGGTTTTAATCTTTTAGAACACTTTGAAGATCTGATATTATAACTCTTGAATACTCTAGCACTTTTGGTTGGATGACAAATTAGTACTTTTGTAGAGTAGTAATGGTGGAGCTCTTTGGTGGTTGAGAAATTTAAGGCTCAAGTGGATGCCTTCAAAGAGAAGACTCAAGCACTTTTAAATAAAATAACCAAGAGATCTAGTCATTTAGTGCTTCATACATTCAGCAATCGGTATACCGTCAGTAACAATCAGAATTCTGTCGGTATACGTTCTGCAACAATAACGATAATAAATCTAGCCGTTGGAGCATTTAATGCTATAGATCTGGCCATTAAAAAATTCAAAGTATTTGTAAAATGGTATACCGTCGGTATGGACCGGCATTCCGTCGGTATACCAAATTTGTAGACAGAAACTATTCTATGAAAAAATTCGGTACACTGTGGGTATAAACCGGTATACCGTCGGTATTTCGAATTTGTAGATAGAAACTATTCTGTGAACACAATTTGGTATACCGTCAGTATGGACTGGTATTCCGTCGGTATATCGAATTTGTAGGCAGAAACTTTTCTGTGCACTAAATTCGGTATGCCGTTGATATAACGTTGGTATGAACTGGTGTACCGTCGGTATTCCCTTCCAATAAGAAAAAATAGAAAATATTTATATAGGGTTTTGGTTTGTCATCCACCCTAAGTGTTCCACAGTTTGTCCTAGACCTTGTACAGACTATAGGATCTTGAATATTTGAGTGTGAGCTTTGAGTATGTTGATAGCTTCTCTCCAGTCTCTTAGTATTTCGAAGGGCTTATTGTAATGTCTTTGTTTTCACCGATATTTTGTAGTTTGCCTTTGAAAGACTTTAGCAGTGTATCTGATTCTGAAAAGGATAGAGAAAATAAAACACGAAGATGCAGTTAATGTTATCAAAATCAATGTGCCAACACAATATGGTCCTAATTGTTGACTGAAGACTACACTAGAAGTGTGACATCGTCCATCCCGATCTGAGATAATGGATACTGGAATCCCGTGCAACCGAACTATTTCATAAAGATAGATCTGAGCACGGCGATCGACGCTCCAAGTAACTTTAATGGTAATGAAGTACACTGACTTGGTTAATCGATCGACGATGAACAATACGACATCGTTCCCTGTGGCATCTTTGGCATGCCAACAATAAAGTCTACAGCGATATGATCCTATTTCTATTCTGGAATGGCCAGGCTATGCATCTCCCCGCCTGGTCACTGGTGCTCATCTTTAACCTGCTCACAAGCCATATATTGTGACACGAGGAGTGCCACATATCTCTTCATGCCGTGCCACCAAAAGACAATACGGAGTTCCTTATACATCTTGGTGCTACCAAGATGCAAGAAATATTTTTCATAATGTGCTTTCGATATTATCTCCTTTTTAAGTTTTGGATTATCTGGGACACATAGTCTGCCCTTCACTCGCAATGTTTTTGACTTGTTGTCTGCAAAGTCAGATGCTTCCCTGTTGATATCAGCTTTCGCATCTTCTCCAGATATGGATTATCCTTCTGAGCAGATTTGATCTTTTCCAATAGGCTCGGCTTTAGCCGTATTTGTGCTAGCTGCGCACCAACAAATCGAACTCGGAGTTCTATACCCATTCCTTCCAACTCATACGGCAGTCGAGTGTTGATGGATAGTGAAGCTATGTACTTCCTGTAACGACCCACTCCGTCCTAGCGGAACACCAATTTCAAACGGCATGTGCAACGACTCCAATGAGGTATCGATGCCAATCGATGCAAAGTGTTAAATTGGCCTTCAAGGAGAATCCAGACTTAGACTTTCGAAGGCATGCTCGGAGTCTCGTTCGGCCGATACGATCATCGCTAAGGTGGGTGGCTCCGATGAACATGTCTTTGCTTAGCATAGACACATAATAATACGGACAATATTGCTATAATCTCTAGGCGATAATCTCTTGTGAAACCCATTTTCTAAAATTTGGATTAATTATTGGATTGATATTATTGATATTATTATTATTATTATTAATAATCAATTTAGGAAATTAAAAAAATCCCTGGATCTTTGATTGAGGCTCAGCCCCAAACCGTTCCCGAGTCCGAATCCATTTTAGGATTATTTGAGTTACTGATTTTCTAAGAATAAAAAAAATATTAAGTAAAAACCCACCAACCCTTCACAAGTCACTCACTCACGTTTTTCCTATCATCTTCACGAACGGCCAACGGCCGAGTCTCCCCTTCCGAAACTCCCGACTCCTCCTTTCCCCTTCCCGTAACTTCCAGTTTATTTTCCCCTATAAAATCCCCATCTTCCTCTCCTTCTCCATCATCCCTCTCATTTTTCCAAAATTTCCCTGAGCCCCAGATCTAACCCGAGCCCCTCGACGACCCTGGCCCGCGGCCTTCCGGTGACCCTCGGCCGTCTGAGGCCAGCGTCCTCCGCCGCTGTCCCCGTAGCCGCGGCGCCCGCCTCCCAGCACCGGCCGACCGCCCCTGTGCAACGCCACCTCGGCCAGACCGAGCAACCTCCCGCCGCTGCTGTTCTCGAGCCCGCAGCACCCCGACCAGCCCATCTCGACCGACCCCTGTGTGCGCTCCGTGCGCCGCTCGCCGTTCGACCCCGAGCCCCGATCCGACCGTCCGTGCCCGGTCCAGCACCTCCCCATGTTCGGCTTGCTGTTTCCGAAGCCGCTGTTTCAGTTTTCTGTGGCCGATCCCGCTGTCCAGCGCTTTTCGCTTCTGTCCCCGAGATTATCCCGCGGCTCTCCGACCATCGAATATTGGATAATTTCTGTTAATCAGAGTAGTTCGTCCCTACCATAGAGTCGATGATGACTCGGTCTCGATCCCGCTCTGGGATTCGATGGTTGCATTTTTAATTCTGACTTCTAAGTCGAAATTGGTTCGTTGGGTTTCCGATTTTAATTTAGAATTTATGTCGTGAATTTCGATTTCGTATTCTGATTCCTATTCGGATTTGGTTCTGTTATTTCCAACTTCGATTTGGAATAGTCCGTTCTGAGAATCGATTTTCAATTTCGAGTTCGATATATTATGAGTTCGGATTCTCGAATTTGGAATAAAAGTCTATATTTAGATCGGATATTTGGTATCTCTAATTGGGATTATTTTGTGTGGTTTGGAATAATTTTGGTGTTGGTTGTTATTTTTCCATTATTGGGTTATCCCAGTTACAGAGGAGATGCTGCCCAATTTCTCCCTTAATGATTTTAAAATATTATTTCAAAATCGGCCTTTGCAAACGATTTATTAAAAGGATTTCCAATCGGTTTTGTTGTTTGGTTTTCAATTATCTTTTCGGGCGACGACCATATCGGTCCAAGGGCTCTAGCGAAATGTAAACGAAACTGGAAGTTTCGGACGTTGAGGCATAAGCTAGAATGCAACATGATATTTTGGACCAAGTCTGAGACTTACCATATTTTTATATTTTAAATTAAATTATTATTTTAGAACGTGTTACTAGCCAAAAGTATTTTGGTGCAGGGCCTCGGCCTGCTGAATGGATTGCTTCTTGGCGTTCAGAGTTCACCAGTATTTTATTTAATTAATTTATGTAATTATTTGTAAGGGCATAAGCCCAGTTTTTATCTTATTTCTGTGGCCCTGTATTTGTGTAGCGTAGCTTTTTAACTTTTTTTTTCTGGTGTTGTTCGTAGACGTGTAAAATATTAAATGCATATTATTTTTGATATAGAAAATTTATAAGATTTTCTAACAATAAATAGATAGTAAATATTACAAGTTTATACAAGCTCACGTTTTCTCATTTAAAGAAAAACCTAGTTTTTAAATATATTACAAAATACAAAGTTTTGCTAAATAATCGGAAGATACAAATTTTTCCAATAAATGTTAACTTGATTTTATTTTGTTAAATTAATGATTATAAATCGCATCGATAAACGTGTTATAACATAAAACTTGACTAGGATAAATTTTAGAGTTTGTAACTAGAACACCTAGATATGGTTCAAATATGTTTCTAAGAAGGGATTCTCAACTGTAGGATTTCGAAGAAGAGTCTGAATCCTTCCCCGGTACCGATTTCAAATCCAGTCATAAACCAAGGCAAGTACGATTATATTTATTTTTCAATTTAATTAATAATTGTAATATTGCAAGATTAAACCACATTGCTACACGGAACTCTCTCCTAGAGTATTGATTGTGGCATTGGGGGAGTAGTGTAGTATTCTATGACCAATACCTTCATATTGCATAATTCTACGAGCTTACTCATTTTCACACGAGGATAAGACGTATCGTATCACTAGGATACTATTGTACAACCCAAGCCGTCATAAGCATTACATACTCAAATCATATTGTTCTTAATTATGGAAAAATATTGTTCAAGTATTTCAAACTATTTAAATTGCAAATTTCTAATTATTAGTTGAATTGTTAGATTTTCATAATTGTACTTTTGCTCCTTTCCTGACTGGATTCCCCACCCCCAATAGGTTCCATTGATGATGCTGAGCTATTGATTAATAGCCCTGAGCTCTACCCAGCTGTGCTGCCAGAGTTCCAATCGGACAATGTTGATCTCGGGGCCGATGAGCCAACTTTCTAGATGATGACATTTCTTTGCTAGTTTTATGTTTGAATTTAAAGACAGTTTTATATTATCAAATGTATCAGATGAAACTTTTTGTTGGACAAAGTTTTAATATTCGTAATTTTAGAAGTTGTGACAAATATATATTGTGTTGTTGAGATTACCTGCAAGTGGATACAGCTTACTACCGCCGTCTCACAATGGTGCAGGCTGGGCATGATCCGATTCGACCCAACAATTTGGGATCGGATCGTGACATCTCTACATGCTAACAAAATGACTCAACGTACCTAGCTAAAGGGAATAATCTCATTTTGTATGCTTGTATAGAACATGGAAAGGAACTTGGAGTTATACTTGAACCTTGTACTGCACCATGCTCGTGCCAACGCACAACTTATATTTTTAGTAGATTTACTTATGCATTCAATAACGAACGATAGGCTTGTCTCTTACAATCGTACCAAAACTTGACAACTTGAATACTTCGTAGACCTTGAGGCAGGAACACGCCCTTGACACCTTTGAATACCTATACAATATTACATTAAGTTATTACGTATGAACTGTTGGCTAACTTGGTTTACTTGGACAGGGAAGATCGTATGGTAAGTATGGTAACTTGCGCGTGTATTTTCTATACGACATTTGATATCGATAACACGAGATAGGCTTGATTGATATGCCGTGAAATTGATCCTAAGGCAAGATTAGTAAGACAATAAATGATAGACGGAGCACAAAAGTCTGCTTGCAGGGTGCGGGAGAACCACGTCGGGTGCGAAGACTTCCCTCGAACATGTTAAGTTGCCGAGCTATCTCTGGAGCCTTGGAGCATTGCAAAGGAACTGAAGTACCATATGCATGACATAATGTTTCGGAATATCACCATGAATCATTCTATCTTGTAAGCCACTTGGCATGCCTTTTATGTTTCAGAGAGAGAGAGAGCTTGAGAGAATTGTAATCTCGAGATAACGCCGCTTATACTACTTCTTGAATATCAATAAAGACTATTAAATTTGTTTCAAATTGTGTTCATTTACTTTCCGCTACAAATGGGGACACTTTGTGCGACTTTGTGGCCTAGCTTAAATCAGTCATTTCTGGGCTTGGCCTTGCACGACCACAACCTAGGCTCGTGCGGCATCATGCCTTAGCGAGGACGATCAGTCCTATGGGACCGGGTCGTAAAAGATTGGTATCAAAGCACGACTTCACTTTCTTGGACATTATTTCGATTCTCTCATTTTTGAAAGTTCGATCGTGGACAAAAGAAGTTTACGCTCTCTCTCGTTGACCCTTGGGATGTTCCATACAATAAGTCTAATACTTGCAAAAACTCGTACGAATACATGGTTGGACGGAATCGATATGCGAAGGCCTTTGTGCCGAACTTTGTCGGACTTGAATTGAAAGGAACCGTGCTAAAAGTTAGCAAATGTTACGCATACCTAAATGACTTTACGTTGACAATAGCGAACGAGTGTACGAGACCAAAGTATAGTCCAAATGGGTCGGCTATGCACACAGCCTTTGGCTAAGTTGTGCTGAGTATCGCGCACCTAGACCTTCTGGTACAAACGAGTTGTGAGCGAGATTGACTATCGCTCGGATGAGAACAGGCAACTTAGAACGCATGTCGATAAAGACGCTATCAGATCAACGATAATATGAACACGAGAATGACTCTTAGATTTTGAGAAACGAACGAACGTATATTAGAACGTGTCGATTATAAATCGAATGACCACTTCGATGACTTATAGAATGACTTGACCACGAGTGGTTTATACGATAGACGGCAAGAGGAATAAAAATGAGTTTTGACGACTAGTCGAGTAGCTCGAATCCTGAGTGGTGTATGGACCGTCTAGTGAACTGTTCGACCAAAATTTGTGGACTTACAGGTAGCAATGAATATATCCTCGAGCGACGATTATCGCGCAAAGCCTTAGTATGAGTACGCTTAGTTGGCCGTGATCTCGAGAGTCTCAAACGAGATGCCGTCGAATGATTAGTAAATGTGTAGTACAAATTACAAACAAGTTAAATAGATTTTCGGAACGATGAAACAAATAGACGTCTTGGTTGAGAAAAACTTGGTGGATCGTGCGAACGATTTCGGAATAGTCAAATTGAGTAAAACTTGCGTTGAAGTAAAGTACTCATAGACAGGATCGATGATTGCATGATTGGAAGATAGCGTGCTTGAACGTTGGTTTGAAGATACGAGAATGACTAAGGACTTAAGTAGCAAATTGAGGAATTAAGTAGCATGACTCAGATTTCGTTGCAAAAGGAAGATCGTCAGGTTATGTACATCATCGATGGTATTGAGGCGTATCAAAGATTGATGTATGATTACTCGGGGGTACTCTGATTTGATGAATGATGATCGTATAAAATGATAGTGTTTCAATGGATGTTGTACTTGGGATTTTAATAGAAATGAATGTTTGGATGAAAGGGAAGTGACTTGATTGTTCGGTGACAACCACAACGACAACGATGTTGTCTTGCGCGAGCGCAACTCTAGCCTCGCACATACGTCACGTCAAATTTGGGATGATCATTCTGTGTGAGAGTTGGCATAGTGATTCATGTCCAGCGAGAATGATCGAACTCGAAATATCATGACATGGCAATTTTGATTGCTTCGATTTGGGGTTTGAAGCGAAGGTGAATTCGAGGATTATTCGGACTTGTGATTGACGATTAAGAAAACTTAAGGATTGAGTAGACACAATCTACGTATCGAAAATGAATTAGTCTAGACTCAATGCAAGAGTTATATCCCAATAAGGACGATTATTCTGTGGAAACGTTGGCATGGTGATTCATGTCCGTCAGTAGACAAGCAGACTTGCGTGAGATTGGGGTAGTTTGGACGACCTTATGATCAACTACGTGAATTGGATATGATGGATAGGTGAATTGTATTAAACAAAATCAAAGAGATAGACTATGACAATGGCTAGTTTGGACGTACGATATTGACATACCGAGGAATTGGTCGAGGGGAATCTATTGTAGCATGACTTTGCTGAACGAATGCAAACTTTGAGCGAAGAGTGTCTTGATGTGAATAAGATGAATATTGCTCGATGTTTAGAAATTTGAATGAAACGAGCTTGGATAGAGTATCCCGTATGAACGAACCATGGTTTGACCATAGGATTAGGACGAACATCGTGCAACGACTTTGCACGATGAACCAAGAACTTGACTTGTAACTATGACCTTGTGAGCTGACCTAGCAGATAGGTGGACAACCCTATGCCGAGTGATTGAACCTATATGACCGACTTTAGAGTATCGTTTGGACGGACGATAGACATGGGGCAACAAGACTTAGAGTTAGGACGTGTAACTGGGAGTGTGCGCTAAAGACAATAATACCAGCCCCAAATGAAGTTAATGAATGAAATCGATGATGCACAAATAAAGTTAGAATAACAAATGTGAATCATTGAGGAAAGACGTACATGGTGATAGTACAATGTTTGGTCGTAAATGGGACTATAGGTACATGGATGTTGGTCGACTCTGCTAGAAAAAATTGTATCGATTTCATACGACGAGAAAGCTTGAGAAACGAATCGGGTCATCTCGAGGATAGAGATAGACGATAGTAAAAGGAACTCGAGTTCGGCTTTAATCGAGTTAGTAAAACGACCGACAATTCAAAACTATCACGAGTAGCTTGTCCGACTTCGCTATCTGTAACGTCCCATTCCCATAATACATAGGACTAAGTACGTCAGCATGCCAGCTGCATATATACGAAGAATACACCAATATGTGGTATCCTCGTATTTGTACATAAGCTGTAAATATTATAGCATGGTAAGACACAATATAAATAATTAAATCTCATCCACAGCTCAACACATAATGTATAATGAGTCTCAATAATAAAAAAGTCAAAGAGATAGCCAGCTGGACATACCCACTCCAAACAACTATGAAAATAGTCTCAACTAAATGGAGTCTAACCTCCTCAAAGCAGTAAAGATGAAGATAAAAAGATGTCCACTACATAGTCTCAGATAATAAAGAAGAAAAACTAAGTATCAGCGGGAGATGCCTCATCATCGTCGTAAGAAGGATCCAAAGCTGCTCCGTACTCCTGGGGATAGTTCTGCTCGTCTAATCCTGGAGAGATCACCAGGTCCTCAGAGGGACGTAACAAGATACATAAAAATATGTCAAAATAACTGAATGTGTAAACATGCAAATATGACACTACAGGATCTCCTAACCATCTATATGAGATGTACTTTGAGGATGACATTCTACGCAGGGGCTATAGGATCAGCAGAGCAAATAAAGAATTTCAGTAAATAGCGCTCATCCGAGTCGCTATCGGCCATGGGCAGAAAGTAGCGCTCATACAGTCACTATATGCCCACAAATGTGTGTAAAAAGTAAATGTAGCCCCTATGCTAGTAGCTGTCCCCTCCCCCCAATGCTTCTATCCATGATGTATCCAAAACCTGTCCAGTTGGCAACTGCTACGGCTTCTAACTCGATACACTAGTAGCAGTTATCTCCTATTTGTCGCACGACCCATACGTTTCGATAGCCAGTCGAGTATGCAGGTTCGTGTCCTATATAAAATCACTCATCACATGATACACATGTATCAAGGCCACAAGAGAGATGAAAATATCCCACACTCATAAGGTGGTCGTCTAACACTAAGTCGATATGCATAATAAAGTATAAAATAACGAAAACGACTAAATCTAGTCGCCTGCACCCATGTGTAACTTGGACGCACAATATAACAAAATGACAAATAAGAGAAAGAAATATGAAATAATAAAATATACTAAAAATAAATGAGCACAATCAGAATCTATGACAAGGTATACTTGCCTGTGGTTCGAGGAAGGCAATCCAACAGTCGCAAGCGGTAGCACCAAAAACTCATAATTCACAGATGACTCCGGATGCTGAAACAAACATCAAAAATGTTTTCGGTGTAAAAGATATCTCTTGGAAACGTCTGTCCGAAAGTCAAATAATGGAACAGGGACAAAAATGTAATTTCAGGTCAAAACGATGTCCGCCGTTGGACCCGCTTTGCAATGAAATATGTGCCATATCTATGGTCTCTAAAGTCATCAAACTACACGTCTATGGATTCAAATTAAGGAGACAAACCCAACGGTATGTCAAATTTTGGATTCAGATGGGCCGTGTACAAAATTGCCCGTTGGAGCGGGTTGCAGGCCCGCCAATTTGGCGTTCCGATCAACCTTCTCAGAATCGGACCAAACTTGGCATATAGGACCAGAAAAATAATAAGGTCTTGCTGGCGTAAGTTTCGTGTCGATCCGACGAACGTGCACGAAGTTATGGCCAAGTTGTAAAGCATCGATACGGGGGTATCTTGACGGATACGCATTGATTTCGTCGCGCACACGCAACGAAATCGAGTTCCGTCAGTTCCCACACGTCGACAATATCCATACGTGCCTTTCGATGTGTATAGTGCACGACCACGTCGCCCAATTTGTCGGGGCATATGCCGTATCGAGAAGTTTTCTAAAGTTTATAGTTTTTAAAAACCATTTTTTCGCACAAGTTTAACATCACGTTGTTCTCTGTACAAATAACGAAATAAGATTCTATAAAAATACGTTCTGTTCTTGGTTATGTTGTCTGCAGCGGTGATTAACTTGTTTCTATTTAGTTCAAAAACTGGCTTACAAGTTAGGGGTTTGGTGTGGTTTCATGTTCTGTTTCTCGGCAGCGATCGTGCAACTTTGCGTCGATTTCTGCGCCGATCTAAGGCACAAGGTCGAAATCCTTAGGGTTTCGAAGAGGGTTACTAGGTTTCTCTATAGTAATTAAGGATCCGTAAAACGATGGAAAATTAAGAAATATATCGATGTTCGAAGTTGGTACCGTGCGGTCGAAAATTTGGGCTTACTTGGTTGGTGCGGTCGGCCCGGGGTGGCTGGTGGCGTTCGCGCGGTATTGCGTCGCTGTCAGCTGCCAGGGGCAGTTCGCTGGGGTGGGTGAAGGTTGGGATTGGCTCTGGTGGCTTCGCAATACTTCGGTTAAGGTTTTCTCGAATTTTTCTTAGCCGCTTATATAGCTGCTCCTAAAACCTATCCAAGTCCGACTCCTATTGGCCGCGGGCACATGTAGTTTGGTATGGATTCGATTTTTACCAACTCATATAATTGATTTCATACAGTTAAGGATTTGACTGGGGATTCAAAGAAGATTTGTTAAATGATTTGAATTAGGAAATGAAGATTTGAATCTTCATTCAAATCTCATAAAAGGGGGTCGAGATATTATGGGTACTGTAGCTTCGACTACATTACCGGCCGCTTCCCTTTTTTTGTTAACACTTAACTATATATATATATATATATATATATATATATATATATATATATATATATATATATATACTCTTATACACTCTTGAGAACAAATAATGTAGCTTATAAAATTCTAAAATATATATATAAAAATATCTAAAATTTCTAATTTATAAAGTAAACTATATTGGATAGCGTAATGCACAAGCATATATATATATATATATATATATATATATAAATATATATATATATATATATATATATAATTACAAAACTAATGACTTAATACTAATTTATATATAACAAAATTTAGATAAAAATATTAAAATAATTAGGAATAAAAGATGGGGGTTTTCATCCTACACAACTTAAAGAAATTTTGTCCTCAAAATTAAAACTAATGCCGGAGGTGCGATGCGATGCAATATTAGGGAATTAACATACAAACGTACCTTGGTCTTCGAACAATTGCGGGTAACGATTTCGGATGTCGTCCTCGCGCTCCAAAGTAGAGTCTTCTGACGAGTGATGCTTCCATGCCATACGAACCAATAGTATGGATTGATTCCGCAACACCTTCACTCGGCGATCGAGGATACCTACCGGTTGCTCTTGGTACGAAAAACTCGGTCCAACTGCGATTTCAGAGTGACCGAGCACGTGACTGCTTTCTGCCACGTACCTCCTCAACTGACACACGTGGAATACGACTCCTCTAGCGACCGTGGCAATGCCAATCTGTAGACAACCTCTCCAACACGTTCCAAAATATCGAAAGGGCCGATGTATCTTGGACACAACTTGCCACGTCCTCCGAATCGAATCATGCCTCTAGTGGGGGGTATCTTCAAGAAAACATGGTCGCCTTCCTTGAATTCCAAAGGTCGACGACGATTATATGTCCACTGCTTCTGTCGATCCTGCACTGCTTATAGGTGGTCTTGTATCTTCTTTACCTTCTCCACTGTGCTCAAAACCAGCTTGGGATTCTTTATCTGTCGCTCTCCGGTGTCGCTCCAACAGACAGGAGATCGACACTTTCTACCATACAATGCTTCAAATGGAGCCATCTAAATGCTCGCTTGATAGCTATTATTGTAAGAAATCTCTACAAGTTGAAGGTAGTCCTCCCATGATCCGCCAAAATCAAGCATACATGCTCTCAGCATATCCTCTAGCGTCTGAATTGCACGCTCTGATTGGCCGTCTGTCTGCGGATGGTACGACGTGCTAAACTTTAAATGCGTACCCAAACTTTCCTGTATACTCCTTCAAAAGTACGAGGTGAACCTCGAGTCACGGTCCGACACGATGCTCACTGGTACACCGTGTAGCTTCACTATTTGCTTCATATACATATCAGCCAAAACTTCCGTGGACTAACCCACTCTAAAAGGTAAGAAGTTGGCTAAGTTGGTAAGTCTATCAACAATCACCCATACCGCATATCGTCCATTAGGACTCTGAAGAAATCTTGTGACGAAGTCCATCGTAATGTGCTCCCACTTCCACTCCGGAATGGATACCGGCTGTAATAATCCGACCGTCCTCTGGTGCTCAGCCTTCACTAGCTTGTTGGCATACTAAACACTTGGCCATGAAACGAGCTATCTCTCGCTTCATTTCGTGCCACCAATAATACTGCCGCAAGTCCCGATACATCTTAGTTCCTCCGGGATGTATAGAGTAAGCCGAACTGTGTGCTTCTACCAACAACTCCTGCCACAACTCTTTATTAGGAACATAAATACGATCACCACATCATAATGTCCCATCAGGATTAATCCTCAATCCCGTCTGCTCTCATGCCTCAGTCCTCTCTCGAAGCTGTCGAAATCTAGCATCCGTAGGTAATGCCGCCTTGATCCTCTCTACTAGCGATGATTGTACTTGGAGGTTGGCTAACACGCCATCTGCTCTAGGCAATACTACCTCAATACCAAGCTTCTTCAGGTCTTCTATCGATTCCTTATGTGTGGTCAAGAAGTGTGCCATGGGATTACGGCTTAATGCATCTGCCACAACATTAGCCTTGCCCGGATGATAATGTAGCTCGATCTCATAATCTTTCATCAACTCCAACCAACGTCGCTATCACATATTCAACTCTTTCTGTGTGAACACGTACTTGAGGCTCTTATGATCAGTGTAGATATCCACATTCTTGCCGTACAAGTAGTGTCTCCATATCTTCAAAGCAAAGATAACCGCTGCGATCTCTATATCGTGGGTTGGATAATTCTTCTCGTGCACCCTCAACTGTCTCGATGCATAAGGTACAACACGACCATGCGGCATCAATACGCATCCTAATCTCTTCCCGGATGCGTCACTGTAGATCACAAATCCTCCTGGGCCCGATGGTAGTGTCAAGATAGGTGCAGTGGTCAACCGCTTCTTCAGCTCGTCAAAAGCGGCTTGACACTCATCTGTCCATACAAACTCCTGATCCTTGCAAGTTAGTCGAGTCATAGGCCCCGCTATTCGAGAGAAATCTTCTACGAACCTTCGGTAATATCCTGCAAGTCGAAGAAAACTTCTCACCTCAGAAGCCGATATGGGAGCGAGCCATACCTTGACTGCTGTGATCTTCTCAGGATTTACCGATATGCCATCTCTAGTAACAATGTACCCAAGAAATAAAACCTCCTTGAGAAAGAAATCACACTTGCTAAGCTTTGCAAAAAGTTGCTTATTCCTCAAGATTTCCAAAACTGTTCGTAGATGCTGCTCATGCTCCTCTTGGCTCTTGTAGTAAATCAAGATATCATTGTGGACACACATAAAAAGAAGAAGAAATGCTATCTTTTCTTTATTGGCACAAGACCCCACAAATTGAGTACATCTGAGAGATCCTGCGCTGAGGATTCCCAAGTACAAAAAAGAATTATAGAGAATGTGACGATGGAGATCGAGCGACAGTTGTTCCTACTCCGTTGACACTCTGATTACACTGTTGAGATCTTCCTCAAAAATCTGAACTGACAGATTCATCGGGGTAGAATTTGAAGAGGTCCATCATTCATACGTTGTTCACATCAGCAAGTGGCAGTCGTATAGTATGTAAAAGGCTGGAACTTCACATGGGCGCATAGGCTATGGTGGGCGCATAATACGCAATGGGCGCATAGGCACATGAAGATAGTGGGCGCATAGGAAGTGGCCCGTGCCTATAAATAGGCTCTGAAGGAGAGAGAAAGTTTATTATTCTCCTCTCTTATAATTTTCATAAAAGACTCTTCATCTTCTTTCTTTAAGAACCATGTCTTCCAAGGTCGCCATGAGATCCGCGAAGGGCAAGGGGGCTGCACCGAGTGGCTCTCCTCCTGCGGTGGCGTCCTCTCCAGTCCAGGACCCGATTTTGGGTGAGGCTACCCCTCAAAAAATGAATTCTCGAGCGTTAATTTCCGACGCTCAGACTTTTCTTCTGCCTGGGCGCATGTACCTAAGGCAACATACTTCTGTGAGCATCATTACGCGCCCACAGAAGTCATACGCCTACGCTGTAGTGTGCCGTGTGCCCATATGTTGCCATGATATGTGGCCACATGCTGTGGCATGTTATGCGCCCTCGTACTGCAATACGTTATGCGCCCACATGTTTGTTTTGGGTGCATAGTCCTTTGGGCGCATAAGAACCTTTCAGCACTTAGTTTTTCCTGCGGATTCTGATAAATTTCTCTTCTGTCCTTGATTTTTGCAGCATCCATGCCGAAGGCTAAGACCGTTGTGAAAGAGGAGATGCTACCTCCTTTCATCAAACAAGAGTCACCGTTTGTTAAGGAGGAGGTGACACCAAAAATTGAAAAAAAAGGAAGAGCTTGCGCCCATCGGTGAGGGAATTACTCCCAAGATTGAAGCTGCTGTAAAGGAGGAGCCCAAGTCTGAGGGTAGTAGCACTGGGAGTTCTGACCCTCCTGCCACGGCCGAGGACCTTAATCAAATAGATCCTTCATATGTGAAATGGTTGAGGGAATGGTATATGCCTCATCACAACTAGGATCCGTGGGTTCCCATAAATGTCCGTATTTTATCTTGGTATTTCTGTCTGTCTTTAGCTGTAGTTTATGTTTCGCTTCTTTTGGACACCAATATAATCCTTTACTTCTTGCCCAGATGAAGAGATGGTGAACTTTTTGGTTTGGTCATGAGATGTAGTCCTGTGAATGTAACTAATTTTGAATAAACAGAATACATTCACTCTATTCTTTGCTTGTAGTATTTGTGGTGCTTGTATTAGAGGGCTAATACAGCATTTGTGTAAAGGGTATCCCGCTGGAGGACTTTTGATGTGGACGTATTATCCGTTTTATATTAAAGTTTTTTTTGAATATAGATAATAAGTTTAACGAAGCTGCTAGTAGAGGTAATATGGACGTAATAGCAGAGGATGTTCTATATCTGACCAGAGGTAATATGGACGTGGAAAGATATATAACGCTAAGTGGGAGTGGATAATTCAGAGGTAATAAAGACGTGATTATCCTTGATGAATGCTTTGCTCATAGGTTATATGGACATGGCAAAACATAATCATTTTACTGGGGTGATAATTATCGAAAAATAATTCAGAGGTAATAGGGACGTGACTTGTTTTTGTCAAATCGAGTTTGGACAGAGTCAAAAACGAAAATGATTCTACTGGGGAAATATTTTGGAGGACCTATTATCCAAGGCGTATTCAAGACACTTGAAATACAGATAATAGTTAGATAATTTTTGAATCACATAAACATCGCACTGTACATTTACATGACTGAACATATGTGAACATTATAAAAAAAGGGTTACACGTAGTATTTCTTCAGGAATTTGCCGTTGATAGGCATCATGAGTAAGTCACCGTCCGGCCTGGTTAGTCGGTACGCACCGTTAGAATACACTGATTCTATGATGAAAGGACCTTCCCATTTAGGCTGAAAATTTTCTTTTGTTTTGTGCGTCATGACCATTGGTCTTCTCACTGCTAAGACTAGATCACCAACTTGGAAGATTCTTTCCTTCATCTTTTTATCGAAGGCTCTGGAAAGACGTGCTTGGTATAGCTCGATACGCTGCTGAGCTAACAAGCATTTTTCATCTAGTGCTTAGAGCCCCTGTAGACGCAAACGGTAGCTTTCTTCGATAGCCAACTCGCTGGCTAAGGCTACTCGAAGAAAAAAAATCTGGATTTCTAGGAGAAGAACTGCTTCACTCTCATAAACCAGAGAGAATGGCATACTGCCTATTGGAGTCTGGACCGTTATACGATAGGCCCATAAACATTCGTCGAGCTTCTCATTCTAATCGTGCTTGTTTGAAGACACGAACTTCTTGAGGAGTTTAATAATGGTTTTATTGAAGGCTTTTACTAGCCCGTTAGCCGCTGGATTGTAGGCAATAGAGGCTACGTTCTAGATTCGATTCCTATCACAGAACCGATAGAATGCATGGCTTGTAAATTATGGACCATTATAATAGATGATCCTGCGAGGTAGGCCAAAGCGGTAGATAACATGATATTTGATAAAATTGATCACGTTCGACGCCTTTACTTCGGTGAGCGGTATAGCTTCCGTCCATTTGGAGAAGTGATCGGTTATGGCTAGGATGCACCGATGTCCTTTGGAGGATGGTGGGCTGATTGGTCCTATGACGTCCATGCCCCAGGCTACAAAAGGCTAAGATACTGCCATCGGGTGTAGAAACTCTGAAGGTTGATGAATAAAATTGGCATGTAACTGACAAGCTCTACACTTTTACATATTCAACAACATCTGCTATCATCGTGGGCCAATAATAACCCATTCGTTTGAGGCAATCTTGTAATTTGGGGCCTGGTTGATGTGCACCACAAATTCTGTTATGAGCCTCCCGAAGTACATGTTTGGCTTCTATGTCTGATAAACACCGTAACAGTAGCCCATCGTAAGAGCGTCGGTACAACATCTTGGTAGATGTATCGTAGTAAAATTTGAGGGATCGTCTTTGGATGGACACTGCTTCCTTCGGGTCCTCGGGGAGGATTCCATAGACAGTGTAGTCTATAAAAGGAAATCTCCAGTCTTTAATATCAACGTTTGTTTCCATTGTATAACTGTGATGAATATGCAAGGCATCTTTCACACAGAATAGTTCTCGACCAGACAATGTGATCGACTACTAAGTATTGGTAGGAACGGTCAAGGAAGCAGCGAGGCCGGCTAGAGCATCTGCTACTATATTATATAGTCGAGGCACGTGCTCGATGAAGAATCCAGCAAAAGTAGACGCCAACTCGATTGTTGCTCTGTGATAGGGGATGAGATCTTCGTAACGAACTTTATAATCCCCTCGGACTTGACTAACTATTAGCTTGGAATTGCCGTACGCTTCTAGATAGTCAACTTCCAGTTGTTTTGCCAGTTGCAAGCCGATTAATAGGGCATTATATTCGGCCACGTTGTTGGTGCATGGTTCCATGAGAGAATATGTACAATGTATAACCAGATGATCATGTGACACGAGCACAACACCTACTCCAGCCACAATATTTACTTTGGGTCCTATTCTTGAAGTACCGTCAAAGAACATTCGCCAAATAGGAATTTCTTCAGTTGCAGTGTTAGACTCTACTACTTCATCGAGGATTTCGTTTTAGAGTTTGGAAGATTCTGGCACCGGATGAGCTGCCAGAAAATTAGCTAATGCTTGGCCTTTTACTGCCTTCTGAGGAACGAAGAGCATATCATATGGAGTCAATAGTATTGCCCATGTAGCTAAACAGAAATTAAGAGAACCCGGTTTAGTCATGAGTATTCTGAGAGGATTGAATTTAGATATGATGTGGATAGCAAATACCAGTACAAGGCATTCATTTTCCACAGGTGTGTATCTGTGCTCGGCACCCACCATTGTGCGGCTAAGGTAGTAGATTTTCTGTTCATGGACGCCTTCATTCTTCTGATCTAATAGGGCACCAAAAGAATGGTCCATAGTACGGACATATAGTAAGAAAGGCTTCCCCATTATTGGAGCTACCAATACTGGGAGTCCTGTGAGATACGCCTTGATGTCGTCGAATGCGCATTGACACTATTCAGTCCACACGAAAGATACACCTTTCTTCATGAACTGAGTGAATGGTTGATACCTTCCAGAAAGGTTCAAAATGAATCGTCAGATGTAGGCTAGCCTGCCTTACAATTCGCGTAGCTCTTTGAGGTTTCTTGGATGATGCATATCGAGGATAACCTTCACTTTCTTCGGGTCAAGATGTATACCCTTTGAAGTGATAACGAAACCAAGGAACTTGCCGCTGGAGACTCCCAGAAAAGACTTGGTTGGATTCATCTTGAGTTGGTGTGTACACATTAGTTCGAATACCGTTCTCACGTCTTGGAGGTGGTTGCACTTGAGACGACTTTTTACTGCGATATCGTCTACGTGGCACTCAACTGTTTTGTGCAAATGATCATAAAAAATTATGTTCATGGCTCGCTGATATGTCGCCCCTATATTTTTCAATCCAAAGGGCATCATCGTATAGCAGTATACCCCCAACGGTGTTCGAAAAGATGTGTGCTTCTCATCGTCGGAGAACATCTTGATCTGGTTGTAGCCCGAGAACCCATCCATGAAGGACATTCGCTCGAAGCCGCAAATATTGTTGTCACGACCCGCAGCCTAGAGTAAGGGCACGAGACGTGGGTACGTCCAGCCTACGCCGCAGTGTCGGCGGTAGAACGCTGTCCTAGGTTACAACATCTAACAATATATTTCTAAGCAGTTTATACTCCCCGAATGGGGTGACATAGCAGAATGTAAACTCAATCACAACTAAGGAAGAAGAAGCACGATATGATATAGAACTCAAAGAAAATACAGATGATCAGAAGAGTCTAAGATAACATCTCAGCAAATATCCAGAATACAAGTCTCAGCTACTGAATATGAAAGAATATATACAACCCAGATCTCAAGACAGAAATAAAGTCTAGCTAACTAGTCTCAAGACAACTTAAGTAAGATAAAGCCTAACTAAGCTAGTCTAGGCAGTAGGGGTAAAGTCGTCAGCTAGAGCTGGGTCCTCCTGAGAGTCCAACTCACAAGTGTCGTCTAGGGCTGCCCCGTAGAAGGTATCCACACAGGCTTCCTCCTCGTCCTCTGTAATATTTTCAACAGGTCCAGTCAGGACAGGAGCGAGCACAATACATCTCAACAGATCATAGCAGGTTAGAATATATAATCATGCAGTAAAGTAAGATACAGGTACTGAAGGAAATACAGTATGTAAACAGAGAGAGAACTGTAATAGAAATATCTACTATAAATAGAGAACTAACAGTGGCTACTGAGTCAGAGTACAATATAGACATGTAAATGGCATTGGAGATTCTGATGCTATACTATGGAAAGATTCTGAGGCTATACTACTTGGATAATATTCACATGTCTACTTCTACTCCCCCGTACCCCCAATCAATACACAAGAATCCAGCCAGGTTATGTTATGATTCCATGTAATGGCCCACAAGGGGTGATACATGGATGCCAATAAATGGGTGATTCTAGGAATGCCCATAAATGGGAGATTCAAGGAGACTTTGTGATCATGAGAGTACATGTCACAAGTGATCAATGAACCAAGAAGCATAGTGATACACAATGTAAGTGAAATGCACAGAACATGTAATATCCGATGCTCCTGTAGGATAACATCTCAAGAAGGGATCCATATAGTACCAATTCGTGTGACCAACGTGACAGTATCAAGTAAAGTAATTTAAAGCAGGAAAATAATTCTAAGCAGGATATGAAATGATCAGAGAATGTACTCGCCTGGTATCCGAGTGTCCGGATGAAATATACTGTCCGAGGAGAGGTGTCTGTCTCCTAATCAGAACAACACAAGTCACAACGAGTCTAAAATGATAACAAGATGCAATTCAATGTATTCTAAATGAATCTAGGTCAATCTAGGCCAAAGTCAACTCTTGGTCAACTCTGGTCAACCCTAGAAGTCAAACTAGGTCAACTATGGTCAAACTAGGTCTAAGAAGTCTAAATTAGTCTATACTAGGTCACACAAGCCTATACTAGCTAGTACACACCACTACAAGGCTATGCAAGCCTGAACCAAGCCTATCCCAACTATATCAAAATATCACAATATAGCTATATGCTGTATAACTAGCATACATTCAAACATGTCTAACTTATTTATCAATATACATATATATATAGATACATTACATTAGGCATTCAATATTACATAGATATACATATGCATATTTTACATACATTACATCATATATATATATATATATATATATATATATATATATATATATATATATATATATATATATATATATATATAAAAAATATATATATATATATATATATATATATATATATATATATATATATATATATATATAGGCTACCTATATTGTATATACATTAACTTTACATATATATATTACATACATATATAGATATTCACATATTATATATACATTGCATATATTGGTATACACATATTACATATATTCATGCATATGCATATAGAGAGAGGGAAGGCTTGTGTGTGTATTCATGAGAGTGTGGTGTGTGTGAGTGACAGTGAGGAACTGTTCTGAGAACAATGAAGGGTGTGTGTAATTAGGCTAGGTGAGTGTCAATGGTACAAGGTGTATAGGTGTGTAAAAGCATGGCAAGGGTGTGTGTGTAGGTGACAGTTGTGTGAGAGGTGTGTGTGTGTGTGTGAATGATGAAGAGTGAATCATACACAGTGTGTGAGGGTGATAATGGTTCATGCCTCAATAGGAATTACCAGTTAGTGGAAAAAACTGGAACACAATATCAGTTATAATGTAAACTAAAACTCAGTTTTCAGTCCCCAACTTTAAAACCCCATTTCAAGTTCAATTATCAACCAAACAACCCCAAAATTGAACCATAGCTAGATTATAAGTAGGAGTACTATATTAGGATATAAACCAATCATTAACATCAGTTAAAAAGGTTAATTTGGCGGCCCAAGTTCGAATATTAAAACTGGAAAAAATGTAGAAAATATACTTGGTGTCAGAAATTTTAGGGGAAATGGGAAATATAATTCGAAAACAATTAAAATGCAAAATTAAAGGTTGGTAATGAAAATATAGAGTGTGCACGTGTCATTTAGTGTCAAAGTGTCACACCACCACTTGACACGACGTGTCCAACACGAATAAACCAATTCAGCATACACAGACACTGCACAGCAGTGCAGTGTCTCGTGTACAAGTGCACACGTGTCGTGCACCCGACACAGGATACTTTGTGTCTCGTGCACACCCCCACGAGTTAGCCCAGTATAGGTCATCGACTAACACATCCTGACACAGGTCCACGTGTCACGGTGTCGTGTCTAGGAGTGCGTATCAGTGCATAAAAACCCGACTGAACAGTTAGTAAAAAACCCAGTGCGGGCTGGAGAACGTGTCTGACACGACACGAGAGCGTCTCCAACTTGGAGGACTTCGTGTCAGTCATTGCCCCTTGGCCCACACCAAGTGGCATGACCTGAGTCGCCGTGTCCGATGAGAAAATTACCCCGAGTGGCAGGACACGCACATTGCTCGCGCGCATGTGTGCACCCGCACGTGCACGTGTCCAAACCGACACGACACGACACCAAATCAATCCCAGTCCACTGGAAAACAACAACCCACACCAAATCAATCATTCCTATTCAAAAATAAATTAAAAATCAAATTGAAATGTCCTTTGGGGCATTTCGTCAAACACCTAAACCCATGGGCTGATACGTGTCCATTTAGGATGCGAAAAGGATACAAAATCCTACAGAAATCTAGGGATAGCTAGGGGACACTTAGATCTTGGTCATTATGAAAAAATAACAGCATCTAATTAAGAGTTTTAGAGATTTACCTATTGGTGTCCAAATGTAAGAAAATCTTCCAATAGAGGGTTTCTTCCTTGCTAGCAAACTTCTTCAAATTGCTCACAAACTGAGAAAAACCTCTACAAACGGCAAGAATACTAAAATTAGGATCTAATGCAATTGATTTGAGGGAAAAAGGAGATAAAATGGAATTTCTATGATTTTATGAAGTTGGAAAAATACCTCTTCCTTCCAAATGAAACTTTCCTAAAGAGGCTAGCCCTAATGGAAGAGAGTATTTATAGGGTGGGAATCCCTATGCTAGGTGTGGCCGGCCACTAATAGATTTGGGTTAGGGTTAGCAAGTGGATTGGGCTTTTATGGGCTTAATCATTAATCAATGGTTCAAAACCATAAGTCATGGCTTATGACTAAAAGCCTTCTATTCCAACTTGAGTTTAATGACTAAACCATAGGTTAACTCTAGTCTAACTAGGGTTACATGACCTAACCAAGTCCAACAAAACTTGGGTTAGCTTCTAGGTTAGCCTACCAAGGTCAATGCTAGTCAAAGTCAACCTAGTCAACCATCATTCAAACAATTCCAAAATAAATCCTAAAAATTCCCATAAATTCAAATAAATTATAATAAATTCAAATAACCTCAAAAATGACAAAAATACCTTCAAACTAGAAATGTGGTAGTGACAAATCTACCCTCCTTAAAAGAATTTCGTCTTCGAAATTGAAAGACGAAATGCAAATGATAAGAATGATAGAAAGTATACCTCACGGTCCAAAAAGATATGGGTAACGCTCGCGTATCTCATCCTCCCACTCCCAGGTAGACTCTCCTGGAGAATGATGCCTCCATGCGATGCGTACCAAAGGTATCACCTGGTTCCTCAGAACCTTCTTCCGTCGATCAAGTATTTCCACTGGCTGCTCTGGATAGCTGAGAGAGGGCCCAACCTCAATCTCCGAATGATCGAGCACATGGCTAGGGTCAGCCACGTACCGTCTCAACTGTGATACATGGAAGTTGTGGACCCCTACTAGTACAGGTGGCAAGTTTAGCCTGTATGCCACGTCACCGACTCTTCCGCTGATAATGAAAGGGCCGATAAAGTGCGGGCTAAGCTTCCCGTCTCCACCAAAACGTATCGTACCACGAGTCAGAGATATCCTCAAGAAAACCTGGTCTCCAACCTAATCACAAGAAAGGTCTCAATTAATTATGATAAACAAACATGATCAATAAAACACAACAAACAAACCTAAATCTAATCCTACTCTAATCTGTACCTCAAACTCCAAGGGCCTCCGGTGGCCATCGGCCCAGTGTCGATGTCTGTCCTGTGCCACGCGAAGTCTGTCCCTAATGAGCTTCACCTTCTCGGCTGTGTCAACAACCATCTCTGGTTCCAGTAAAGCTCGCTCACCAACATCATCCCAAGATAAGGGTGTACGATACCTACGCCCGTACAGAGCCTCGAAAGGTGACATCTCAATGCTGGCCTGGAAACTGTTGGTGTAAGCAAACTCCACCAAATGTAGATGATCCTTCCAGGAACCTCCAAAGTCCAAGACGCACGTTCGCAGCATATCCTCAAGTTTTTGAATAATCCTCTCTGACTCTCCGTCCGTCTGGGGGTGGTATGCAGTACTAAACTTGAGCTAAGTGCCCAAGCTGGTCTGCAGACTCCTCCAGAAATGGAAAGTAAAGCGACTATTCCGATCTGATATGATGCTGACCGGAACCCTATGAATCCTGACTATCTGCTGCATATACATCTCCGCCAGCCTCTTTGTAGATGTACCCACCTTGAATGGAAAGAAGTGGGCCAATTTGGTTAACCTGTCAACGATGACCCAAATCGCGTCTGTCCTTCCTGGTGTACGCGGTAATCCAGATACAAAATCCATAGTGATATGCTCCCATTTCCACTCGAGAATGGACGGTGGCTGCAATAATCCATCGGGCCTCTGCCTCTCTACCTTGACCTGCTGACAGAACAAGTAGCTAGCTATGATGTGAGCTACCTCCCGCTTCATCCCGGACCACCAAACATGCTCTCTCAGATCTCGGTACATCTTGTCGGCACCAGGGTGTATAGAGTACTGAGATCTGTAGGCCTCCTATAAAATCTGCTCTCTGAGCTCTCCACTGGGCACACATACCCTCGAACCGTGCCTCAAAGCACCAACCTCTGCAAGAGAAAACTCGCCATCCACCAATCCTGCTCGAACCTGCTCTCAGAGACACCGCAGAGCAACGTCCTCAAACTGTGTCGCCTTGATCCTCTCCATCAAGTCCGACTGAATTTGTATCCCCCATAACTGTATCTGCACTCCGGGCACGATCACCTCAATCCCCAGGCTCTCCAAATCAGCAAGCAAGTGATGGTCCACGGTCAAACACATGGCTGTCGGATACCTACTCAAGGCATCGGCAACTACGTTGGCCTTTCCTGGGTGATACTGAAGTAATATGTCGAAGTCTTTCATCAACTCTAGCCATCTGCGCTGCCTCATGTTCAGCTCCTTCTGAGTGAACACATACATTAAGCTCTTATGATCTGTAAAAATCTCTACCCGCTCCCCATACAGATAGTGCTTCCATAACTTCAGAGCAAATATCACTGCTGCCAGCTCCAGGTCGTGGGTAGGGTAGTTCTTCTCATGGGGACGTAATTGCCTGGAAGCATAGGCAATCACCTTCCCATGCTGCTGTAAGACACAACCCAGCCCCTTCTCTGAAGCGTCACTATAAATAGTGAATCCCCCTGATCCTGAAGGCAATGTCAGAATTGGAGCTGTCGTAAGCCGCTTCTTTAACTCATCAAAAGCTGTCTGACACTCCTCTGACCAAATAAACTCAGCATCCTTCCGGGTCAACCGAGTCAACAGCTCTGCAACCCGGGAGAAATCATGTACAAATCTCCGATAATATCCTGCCAGCCCCAAGAAACTCCTGATCTCTGCCACTGAAGTCGGCACTGTCCATGCCTCAACTGCTACAATCTTCTTGGGGTCAACTGAGATACCATCTCCAGTCACCACATGCCCCAAGAAGTCCACCCGGTCCAAGAAGAACTCACCCTTAGAGAGCTTCTCGTAAAGATGCTCCTTCCTGAGAGTCTACAGCACTATCCTCAAGTGCTCCTCGTGCTCCTCCTCAGTCTTAGAATATACCAAAATGTCGTCAGTGAACACCACCACAAATTGATCCAGGTACTGGTGGAACACCTTGTTCATTAGGTTCATAAACACTGCTGGTGCATTGTTTAGCCCAAGCGGCATAACCAAAAACTCAAACTGCCCGTACCGCATCCTAAAAGCGGTCTTGGGAATATCCTCCCTCTTCACCTTCACCTAGTGATATCCTGACCTCAGATCAATCTTGGAAAATACCCGAGCCCCGCTCAACTGGTGAAAAAGATCGTCGATCCGCGGCAGTGGGTATCTGTTCTTGATCGTGAGGTTGTTGAGTGCCCTATAATCAATACACATCCGTACTGACCCATACTTCTTCGGCACAAATAGCACTGGTGCACCCTACGGCGACGAACTCGAATGGATGAAGCCTATGTCCTGCAGCTCATCCACTTGCTTCTTCAGCTCCACCAACTCACTGTTGTTTACCCGATAGACATGCTGAGAGATGGGTTTCGCTCCTGGAACCAAGTCTATCGAGAACTCAATATCTCTGTTCGGTGGTAATCCAGGCAACTCCTCTGGAAAAACATCCATATACTCTATTATCAAGGGGTATGGGATCGCCTGCTCCTCAACCGAGACTCCGCAGAAAACTTCAGTGCTCTGCTCCACCTAATGTCTGGAGTACTCAAACTCTGGCTCCCCCGGCGCTCTGAAGAGAACTCTACCCCCTCTGCAATCAATGCTGGCGTGGTGCCTGCTCAACCAATCCATACCGAGTACTATATCACAGTTCGGCAATGGCATTACGAGCAGGCTCACCTCCAACTCACGGCCTCCCAAAACAACACTCCAACCCTTACAAACATCACTCACAAGGATAATGCCACCCCCGATCGTGATCTTGTAAGTCCTAGGCAATGATTCAGCTATGATACCATGTCTAATCGCAAAAGATACTGATATGAAGCTATGCGAAGCACCAGAATCGAATAATGCAAAAGCTGGACTGGAGTCGAGAAGGACCGAACCTGTGATCAACTCTCCTATCACCTCTGCATCTCCGGCCGCCATGGCGAAAGCTCGCCCCTGCTGGCCTCCCCTGGCCTGCTGTTGGTGCTGGACGAACCTCTGTTGCTGAGTCGACAGGGCTGGTCCCTCTGTTGGCCTGCTGGAGCTCTGACTGCTGCTCCCTGAGCTGCTCGTCCCATACGACACTCCCTCATCTGGTAGTTTGCTGAACCACACACTAGACACTGGCCCAGCCTCTTCCGATACTCATTGAAGACATGCCCGGACTTCTTACAGTAAGCACAAGTGATAACCTATCTCTGGCCCTGCTGGTGCTGTCTCGGCTGCTGTTGCTGGTGAACTGGCCTCTGCTGGATCGGCTGCGGCTGGAACTGCCTCGACTGCTGGTACTGAAAGTGAGGCCTCTTGGCCTGGCCTCCGTTGCTGCTGCCCGCAACTGGGTCTCGCCCCCTCTTGAGCCTAAGCTCAAATCATCCTCAGCCAATAAGGCTCCCGTCAAGATCTCCTCAAAAGTGGCATCCCTGTGGCCCTTGGTCAAGGACTTGACCTCCTTGACCAGACCCTATCGGAACCTCTGGGCCTTCGCCGTCTCGCTCAAGCCCTATACGAATCTGCCGAGGCGGCCGAACTCCCCAGCGTACTCATCCACTGATAGGCTCTCCTGAACTAAGCTCTCGAATGGTGACTCCAAGGCTCGAAGCGCTGAATCTGGAAAGAACTTCTTCTTGAAGAAGCCCTTGAACTCCCCCCAGGTCTATCCAGCTACCTCCACCCTGGGGTCTGACTGATACCAGGTGCGAGCAAGATCTTGCATCCGGCTAGCTGTTGCCTCTATCTGGAGATCTGCCGATATTCGGGCTAGGAGGAAGATCTCCACTATATGCTCGATCCACTCGTCAGCATATAGGATCCCCTCTGTCCCCAGAAAGTCTCTGGGGTTCATCTTCTAGAACTGCTCTATCCCCGGTATCCTCGGCTGCTGAACCACTGATCGAGCTGCAACTGTCGTAAGGGCCAACTCTATGTCCCTGTCCTGTCGGGCTTGCTGTCGGTCCATGAACTGATGGAAATAGGAGAACATCTGTGCCACATCCACGTATCATGTAGGTGGTGGCTGCTGGAAAGGCACCTCTGAGATGACTGGGTCCTGCCTCCGAGCCGGTGGAGGCATCCCCCTGCTGCTGCTGCTGGAGCCTCAATACGAACAGAGGTGGCAGGAGCTGCAGTCTCCTGTCTCTGCTGAACTAGATGAGAGGTAGCAGACCCCTCTACAGCATCCCCATGAATGGTACGCTGCGACCGCATCTCCACCATCCTGAAGACAGACCAACAAGAGTATCAATTTCTGATAAAGAAGCGATATAACAAAGGCGGGCAGTTAAAATTCAAAAGAATCAGTTGACAATAAGGATTTAGATGGCAATAAAAGAGTTTTTCCTAATGTGATTGAGTACCTTGAAAACTAATGTCCTATATCCTACTGCAGGCTGTAGTGATACTCTGGTTCGAATACCACTACACTTCCAGTCTAGACCTTTATGGGCCACCACTAAAAACGTGTCACAACCTGTACCCTTGAGTAAGGGCACGAGACGTGGGTACGTCCAACCTACGCCGCAGTATCGGCTGTAGAACGCTGTCCTAGGTCACAACATCTAACAATATATTTCTAAGCAGTTTATACTTCCCGAATGGGGGTGACATAGCAGAATGTAAACTCAATCACAACTAAGGAAGAAGAAGCACGATATGATATAGAACTCAAAGAAAATACGGATGATCAGAAGAGTCTAAGATAACATCTCAGCAAATATCCAGAATACAAGTCTCAGCTACTAAATATGAAAGAATATATACAACCCAGATCTCAAGACAGAAATAAAGTCTAGCTAACTAGTCTCAAGACAACTTAAGTAAGATAAAGCCTAACTAAGCTAGTCTAGGCAGCAGGGGTAAAGTCGTCATCTAGAGCTGGGTCCTCCTGAGAGTCCAACTCACAAGTGTCGTCTAGGGCTGCCCCGTAGAAGGTATCCACACAGGCTTCCTCCTCGTCCTCTATAATATTTTCAACAGGTCCAGTCAGGACAGGAGCGAGCACAATATATCTCAACAGATCATAGCTGGTTAGAAAATATAATCATGCAGTAAAGTAAGATACAGGTACTGAAGGAAATACAGTATGTAAACAGAGAGAATACTGTCATAGAAATATCTACTATAAATAGAGAACTAACAGTGGCTAGTGAGTCAGAGTACAATATAGACATGTAAATGGCATAGGAGATTCTGATGCTACACTATAGAAAGATTCTGATGCTACACTACTTGGATAATATTCACATGTCTACTTCTACTCCTTCGTACCCCCAATTAATAGACAAGGATCCAGCCAGGTTATGTTATGATTCCATGCAATGGCCCATAAGGGGTGATACATGGATGCCCATAAATGGGTGATTCTAGGAATACCCACAAATGGGAGATTCAAGGAGACTCTGTGATCATGAGAGTACATGTCATAAGTGATCAATGAACCAAGAAGCATAGTGATACACAATGTAAGTGAAACGCACATAACATGTAATATCCGATGCTCCTGAAGGATAACATCTCAAGAAGGGATCCATATAGTACCAATCTGTATGACCAACGTGACAGTATCAAGTAAAGTAATTTAAAGCAGGAAAATAATTCTAAGCAGGATATGAAATGATCAGAGAATGTACTCGCCTTGTATCTGAGTGTCCGGATGAAATGTACTATCCGAGGAGAGGTGTCTGTCTCCTAATCAGAACAGCACAAGTCACAACAAGTCTAAAATGATAACAAGATGCAATTCAATGTATTCTAAATGAATCTAGGTCAATCTAGGCCAAAGTCAACTCTTGGCCAACTCTGGTCAACCCTAGAAGTCAAACTAGGTCAACTTTGGTCAAACTAGGTCTAACAAGTCTAAATTAGTCTATACTAGGTCACACAAGCCTATACTATCTAGTACACACCACTACAAGGCTATGTAAGCCTGAACCAAGCCTATCCCAACTATATCAAAATATCACAATATAGCTATATGCTATATAACTAGCATACATTCAAACATGTCTAACTTATTTATTAATATACATATATATAGATACATTACATTAGGCATTCAATATTACATAGATATACATATGCATATTTTACATATATATATATATATATATATATATATATATATATATATATATTTAAAGCAAACTAGGAATTTTATTGAAAAAAGCCCACAGGGGCGGGTACAAGGCCCAAAAGCAGAGCTTGCCCGCAGGAGACAGACCCGTCTGGCTCGACTACACCCATTCGAAATTCAAAACCACAAACGACAAAACAGGGGGGAGAACGAAGCGTCCAGCGCGAGAGGGGGGGCACATGGCATCTAGCGCGGGGCCCGAGGCTTGCTCCGCACGCTCGGCCCGAGGGGGAAGCCCGGAGCCCGGAGCCCGAAGGGTCGGGGGCGGGGCCCGAGGGGAAGCTGGTCCCAAGGAAGCGCCTCGGGCCGCCCGAGCACAGGGTGAGACGTCCGCCGGGGGACGGAGGAGCCATTCGGCGCCGGAGGGAGGGAGCGCCTCGGGCCGCCCGAGCACAGGGGGGACGACCGCCGAAAAACGGAGGAGCCATCCGGCCCGGAGCCCGAACGAGCAGGGGCGGGGCCCGAGGGGACGCGGGTCCCGAAGGGGTGAGGCGTGTCTCCCGAGCGAGGGCCCAGAGATCGACGCCGGGCGAGACGGCCACCGGGTAGGGGGCCGCTAGGCCGGAGAGGGGACGGGGGGGAGTCTCGTCGTCGGAGAAGACACGGCGATCCACTGAGTGAGCCACTGAGACGGGGGGTCCGCTCCGGGGAGGGCCTCGGTGCCGGGGAAGCCACGGCGAGCCACCGAGACGGGGGGGTCCGCTCCGGGGAGGGCTGCACTGCACTGGGGGGGGGGACACCACCGAGGGTCGACGAGCTCGGACAGCGGGGAGGAGGGGGAGGGCCTCGGCTGGGGAGAGAAGAGGAGGGCCCGCACAGGGCGACTCCGGCGAGGGGTAGGAGCTGACGAGCTTAGGGCGGGCCTCTGGAACTGTGCCGAGGGGGCGACGCGACGGCCAGAGGGCGGGCCACGTCGGCTAGCAGAGGTAGCGCGGCCCCCACGCCGACGCGGAGGGGAGACTGGCGCCTCCGAGGGCGGAGGCGTACCAATGAGAGGTGGCCGGCTGGGCGGCGAGGGCGACCCAGTGCCACCGGAGTGTGGAGGGGTCCTGGGAGACCCAGTACCACCTGAGGGAGGAGGGGTCCTGGTGGTAGACTCCCGTCTCCGCCGTAGAGGGGGGAGACGCGGCGGCGGGCATGGCACGGAAGGGGGAGGGGGAACCACGACTGAAGAGGGAGGAGGCGCGACGGGGGAGGACGCTGGAGGGGAGGACAACGAGGGAGAATGGGAGACGGGGAGGAGGCGGAAGTCCTCGGAGGGGGGTGGGAGCGCCGGCGGAAGAGCGGGCGGCAGGGCTGAGGTCTCCTGGATTGGCAAGGACTGCAGGAGAGGCGGATCGGGAGGAGCCGAGCTGGCCCCCTGGGGAACGGCGGCGGGGATCTCCTGGAGTGGGGGTGGAGGAGGTGGGGGGCGACTCAAGGGGGGAGGACGTTGGGCGCGGTGGCGGAGGCTGCGGACGACGGGAGCGGTGGTCCGGGGCCGAGGACGCGGCGACGTCGATGACGTCGATGGCGACGGGGGCGTCGAGAGAACGGGAGGATGGAGGACGAACCGCCACACGTCGGGCAGATCCTGGCCGGCGGCGCCTGGGGGGAAGGGATTCCCCACGGGGGTGACCGGAAGGCTTCCGACCATCCACAGAGGGCGGGGAGGCCGGAGAGAAGGGGGAGGCCGGGGAGAATGGGGGCTCGCCGGGAAGCGGGGCGCCGGAGAGCGGCCGGCCGCCTCCCATGCGCGGGGAGCGTGGGAGCTCCTTCCCACGGAAGCCAAGCCCAAAAACCCATCATGTTTATATATATATATATATATATATATATATATATATATATATATATATATATATATATATATATATATATATATATATATATATATATATAAAAAAAAAAAAAAATATATATATATATATATATATATATATATATATATATATATATAGGCTACCTACATTGTATATACATTAACTTTACATACATACATTACATACATATATAGATATTCATATATTATATATACATTGCATATATTGGTATACACATATTACATATATTCATGTATATGCATATAGAGAGAGGGAAGGCATGTGTGTGTATTCATGAGAGTGTGGTGTGTGTGAGTGACAGTGAGGAACTGTTTTGAGAACAGTGAAGGGTGTGTGTAATTAGGCTAGGTGAGTGTCAATGGTACATGGTGTATAGGTGTGTAAAAGCATGGCAAGGGTGTGTGTGTAGGTGACAGTTGTGTGAGAGATGTGTGTGTGTGTGTGTGAATGATGAAGAGTGAATCATACACGGTGTGTGAGAGTGATAACGATTCATGCCTCAATAGGAATTACCAGTTAGTGGAAAAAACTGGAACACAATATCAGTTATAATGTAAACTAAAACTCAGTTTTCAGTCCCCAACTTTAAAACCCCATTTCAAGTTCAATTATGAACCAAACAACCCCAAAATTGAACTATAGCTAGATTATAAGTAGGAGTACTATATTAGGATATAAACCAATCATTAACATCAGTTAAAAAGGTTAATTTGGCGGCCCAAGTTCGAATATTAAAACTGGAAAAAAATGTAAGAAACATACTTGGTGTCAGAAATTTTAGGGGAAATGGGAAATATAATTCGAAAACAATTAAAATGCAAAATTAAAGGTTGGTAATGTAAATATAGAGCGTGCACGTGTCATTTAGTGTCAAAGTGTCACACCACCACTTGACACGACGTGTCCAACACGAATAAACCAATTCAGCATACACAGACACTGCACTTGTGCACTGTCTCATGCACAAGTGCACGCGTGTCGTGCACCCGACACAGGACACTTCGTGTCTCGTGCACACCCCTACGAGTTTGCCCAGTATAGGTCTTCGACTGACACAGCCTGACACAGGTCCATGTGTCTCGGTGTCGTGTCTAGGAGTGCGTATCAGTGCATGAATACCTGACTGAACAGTCAGTAAAAAACCCAGTACGGGCTGGAGAACGTGTCCAACATGACACGAGAGCATCTCCAAGTTGGAGGACCTCGTGTCAGTCATTGCCCCTTGTCCCACGCCAAGTGGCATGACCTGAGTCGCCGTGTCCGATGAGAAAATCATCCCGAGTGGCAGGACACGCACACTGCTCGCACGCGTGTGTGCACCCGCGCGTGCACGTATCCAAACCGATACGACACGACACCAAATCTTTCCCAGTCTACTGGAAAACAACAACCCACACCAAATCGATCATTCCTATTCAAAAATAAATTAAAAATCAAATCGAAATGTCCTTTGGGGCATTTTGTCAAACACCTAAACCCATGGGCTGATACGTGTCCATTTAGGACACGAAAAGGACACAAAATCCTACAAAAAATCTAGGGTTAGCTAGGGGACACTTAGATCTAGGTCATTATGCAAAAATAACAGCATCTTATTAAGAGTTTTAGAGATTTACCTATTGGTGTCCAAATGTAAGAAAAGCTTCCGATAGGGGGTTTCCTCCTTGCTAGCAAACTTTTTCAAATTGCTCACAAACTGAGAAAAACCTCCACAAACAGCAAGAATACTAAAATTAGGATCTAATGCAATCAATTTGAGGGAAAGAGGAGATAAAATGGAATTTCTATGAATTTATGAAGTTGGAAAAATACCTCTTCCTTCCAAATGAAACTTTCCTAAAGAAGCTAGCCCTAATGGAAGAGAGTATTTATAGGGTGGGAATCTCTATGTTAGGTGTGGCCGGCCACTAATGGATTAGGGTTAGGGTTAGCTAGTGGGTTGGGCTTTTATGGGCTTAATCATTAATCAATGGTTCAAAACCATAAGTCATGGCTTATGACTAAAAGCCTTCTATTCCAACTTGAGTTTAATGACTAAACCATAGGTTAACTCTAGTCTAACTAGGGTTACATGACCTAACCAAGTTCAACACAACTTGGGTTAGCTTCTAGGTTAGCCTACCAAGGTCAATGTTAGTCAAAGTCAACCTAGTCAACCATCATTCAAACAATTCCAAAATAAATCCTAAAAATTCCCATAAATTCAAATAAATTATAATAAATTCAAATAACCTCAAAAATGACAAAAATACCCTCAAACTAGAAATTTGGTAGTGACAATTGTCGATCATTACGTCGATGATCGGTAGAGGGAACTCGTCCTTCGGGCATGCATAGTTCAAATCACGGTAATCGATACAGACTCGTACTTTATCGTTATTTTTCATGACTAAAACGATGTTGGCAACCCATTCAGGGTGTTGTTCTTCATGAATGAATCCACTAGCAATGAGCTTCTTGACTTCATTTTCGATGGCCTCCATGACATCTGGTCGGAATCGTCGTTGTTGCTGCTTCACTTGCTTAGATTTAGACGAAATATTCAGGCGGTGCATGGCGACTTTAGGATCTAGGCCTAGCATGTCTTCATAGCTCCATGCAAAGACATCGATGTATTCTCTTATAAGCTATATAAAAGATTGGCGTTCATCGTCAGATAGACTTTTGCTGATGAAGATTGGTTTAAAAGATAATTCATCTCCTAAATTGATTTGGATGACTTCATCTTCGGTAGGTGGTCCACGTTGTTCGAAGCGTAGCTCCTACCTAGTGTATATCTTTCGAGCCCATTGTTCAAGCTCGATCGATTGGACATCGTCCGTAATTTGGTCAACGGAAACCATGTTGACGGACAGAGTTGCTTTGAATATGTCGCCAATGTTGGAGTCTGAGTCCAAGAGGGAGGAGTCAGAAGAATGAGAACAACGATCTGATTCATCATCTGATCTTTCGGGAGTTGTTGGAGGAGTGACACAGTCCAAACTAACACCGTTTCGTTGATAGTAGTTCTCGGATTTGCCGGGAGGAGCAAAGTGTCGTATTGGCAATCATCGTCCCCGACCGTATTTAACCCCTGGTCGCTTTTGATGTCATATCCCATGTTCTGGATGATATTCTTGGCCTGCCAACTATATCAAAAAAGTTGCATTTTTCCATAGTCATAGTCAGCTTCCATTTTATGCTTGGTAGAAGTAGAGTCTGGAACGAACTTGCTCTCGCCAATTAAATGACCGAAGATGATTAGTTCTTTATCCTTCTTTCTGGCTGGAATGATGAAGTAGTGGATATCTTCTGGGTAAACTATTTTCTGCAGGTGAGGCATTGTGATCGACATGCAGAGGTGTGGTCCTATGCCGTGCTCTAGAGCGTATATCGTATCTATGTAGTGGTTTACAGATTGATAGACATCGGGTTAATTCAAAGATATACATTTACTAAGAAAATATGCAAGTTCTTCTTCAGGGATAACATCATCTGCTGAAGGTACATTTTTATGAGTATTGATATACTTATTGATAGGATCATCATCTGGAAGAGGAGCCACGGTCTTGGCCAAGTTCACCACATAGGGTAATTCTTCAGGATTGGGAGGATGAACATCAGCAGGTTCCTACCGGGGTGTCTTGCGGAGAGTGATGGTCAATGGTTTGACCTTGTCAGGGTTCCTCTTTTTCATCCAGATTGTGAGAGGCTTCGGAGTACTTTTTGGAGTAGTACGTTGTAACGCCCCAGTCCCAAAATACGTAGGACTAAGTACGTGAACATGCCAGCTGCACATATACGAAAAATACTCCAATATATGGAATCCTTATATATGCACATAAGTTGTAAATAAAATAATCATAGGCCAGAGTAACATAATCTAATCTCATCACAGCTCAACACAGAAGATAATAGAGTCCAAACATATAAATAAGAGTATCAAAAGATAGCCGGGTGAACATCCTCACTCCAAACAGTTATGCAAAATAGTCTCACAAGATCGGAGTCCAACCTCCACAAAATAGAAAGAAAAGAGATGAAAAAATAATGTCCACTAATGTCTTAAATAAAGAATAGTCTAGAAATCAGTAGAGACTGCCTCTTCATCAATGTAGGATAGCTCCAACGCCGCTCCGTACTCCTGTGAAAAATCGTCTAACCCTGGAGAGATAACCTGGTCCACAGAGGGACGTAGCAAGATACAAGAAAACACCATGCCATATAAACTGTGATAATAATAATAAGAGAAAAAGGTGTGCATGCAATCGGGCTCCTGACCATTCTACTGTGAATATGCAGTTGAGATACAATCCTTCGACGCATGAGACCTGGCTGTAAATGGGATCGACATAGTTCCCGTAAAGGGCACCAGGGGCCTACGTCCATAACGCTCTGGAAGCGTCAGAGGGCACCATGTGCAAGGGACTCTGTCCATAACGCTCTGGAAAACGTCAGAGGGCGCATGGAGCCTGCATCTCCGGAGGAGCGCACAGGTAATCAGGGAAGTGCAAAGAAGCCCATACGTCAGGTATTGTTCTCCCCACCCAATGCCTAGTATCATCATCTCCATGACTGATATGAACCTCTAGTAACCGCCAAGTCTTCTAACATGTAATTCTATTGGCAGTTACTCCTATCCGTCGCACGCTCCGTACGTATCGGTGGCCAGCCGACTACGTGGGTACGTGTCCTACATGTGACTCACGACACATGGTAAAGCAAGTGTCAAGGCAGTATGAGATATACCAATACCTTATCATCATTGGGAGGCCACTAGACTCAGTTAATGCAAGAGAAATAATAAAAGCGTAAAAAAATGACCGATAGAGTCGCTTGCACCCAAGTATGACTTGGACGCACAGTTTAAATATCAAGAATAAGAAATGCTGAAAATAACAACTAAAAATAAGAATATAATAATCATATAGTAGGGTGGCAAGGTATCTTGCATGATGGTGCAAAGTAGTAAGTCCAGGTAATCATAATGTCAACCAAGAAACGTCACAATCTCCAAACAACTCCGGACGCTGAAACAAACATAAAAAATGCACTCGGTGTAAAAGATATACCTAGGAAATGCTTGTCCAAAAGTCTAATTCTGGAACAGGGGCAAAATCGTAATTTCGGGTCAAAACGATGTCCGCCGTTGGACCCGCTTTGCACCGAAATGCGTTCTAAAGTCTATGGTCTCTAAAGTCAACAAACTACATGTCTACGGATTCATTTTGAGAAGAGGAACTCAACGGTATGTCCAGTTTTGGATTCCGATGAGCCGTGTACAAAATCGCCCGTATGAGTGGGTTGCGTGTCCGCCAAAATGGGTTCCGATTCGACCTTCTCAGAATCGAACCAAACTTGGCACACGGGACCAAAATTTTGATTCGGACCCGTTGGCGTAAGTTTTGTTTCGAATCGACGATTGTACACGAAGATAGGGCGAAGTTGGCAAATTGGCGATACGGGGGTATCTCGACGGATACGGACTGATTTCGTCACGCACACACGACGAAACTGAGTTCTGTCAGTTCCCATACGTCGGCAACGTCCATATGCGTCTTTCGATGCGTATAGTGCGCGACCATGTCACCCGGTTTGTCGGAGCGTATGCCGTATCGAGAAAAATTCAGAAATTTAATATAAATTAACACATGTTTTTCCTCAACTTCAACATCAGTTTACTTTTTACACGTTAATCGAAACGACGATCCAGAAGATGCATTGCGATCTCGATTATGTTTTCTTTTACTTTTTTCAATTAGTTTCTACAACTCCTTAATGCGCAGCAAGAAAATTGGCCAACAAGTTGTCGTTTTACAACAGTTTTTAGTATTACAAAAAACAGGTTTTTCTTCAACTTCGTCTCAATTTTTTTGAGCAATTTGATGGGTTGTTTCTAAATCCACTTGAAGGATCTCGAAGAGGGTCAAGTCTACTTTCCATAAAATCTTACGGATCAAAAATCGGTGCTACGAGTAAAAAGTTACGTCGTAGGGAAGTAGGGTACCTTGAGTGGGAAAACTGCTCCGTAGGTGACACAGGGCTGACTTCCGTTGCTCCGTTCATCGCGCACAAAACTCTGTAGCTGGTGAAATGAACTCGTAGGAGAAGAGGGTATGATCAGCCGCAACTTTCGTTTTGGAAGTTTAGGGTTTTGAGGTTTGTGGAAAAAGTTATATATATAACAAGTTACAGCTAAACCTAATACTAATGGGTTTCAGATTCCCGATTTCCCCCAACCTACTGTACTCGTGTGTGTGTGTGGGGGGGGGTGGGGGGGTTTGTTTTGCTGCTGACGCAAGGTGGGCCCGCTCACTTAAGTGAGCGTCTGCAGCTCCCTTTCCTTCTTTTTTCCCCTTTCTTTTCTTTATCCGAAAAGTTATATATATATATATATATATATATATATATATATATATATATATATATATATATATATATATATGTATATATTTTTTAATATATATATATATATATATATATATATATATATATATATATATATATATATATATATAAAAAATATATATATATATATATATATATATATATATATATATATATCTTACTTTTAGCTAGCAAAATTCTTAAAAATTACAAATAAATTCCTAAAATCCTAGAAGTAATTATATTCCTTATTTAATAGAAATACTAACATGCACACATATAATAATATATATACACACATACATTAATTATACTAATAAAATAATAGTAAATAAATCCATAAATAATGAAATGCCTAATATAAATTAATTAAATTATAAAATCAAATATAAATTATGGGGGTTTACATCCTACCCAACTTAAAGAAATTTTTTCCTCGAAATTAAACTAAGGTAGGGGGGTCGAATGCATTGCAAGAATGAACTATTAAGGAACTAACATAGGCAATACATACCTTGGTTGTCGAACAAATGCGGGTAACGATTTCAAATGTCGTCCTCGCGCTCCCAAGTAGACTCCCCTGGCGAGTGATGCTTCCAAGCCATGTGAACCAATGGAATAGATTGATTCCGCAACACCTTCACTCGACGATCAAGAATGCCTACTGGTTGCTCTTCGTACGACAAGCTAGGTCCAACGGTGATATCGGAGTGATCAAGCACATGATTGTTGTCCGCCACTTACCTCCTCAGCTGAGATACATGGAATACGTCATGCACTCCCTCTAGTGACGGTGGCAAGGCCAATCTATAGGCAACCTCCCCAACACGTTCGAAGATATCGAAAGGTCTGATGTACCTTGGACTCAACTTGCCACGTCCTCCGAATCGAATCGTGCCTCTAGTGGAGGATATCTTCAAGAACACATGGTCGCCCTCTTTGAACTCCAAGGGTCGACGACGATTATCTGCCCACTGCTTCTAACAACCCTGTGCTGCTCGCAGGTGGCCCTGAATTTTCTTCACTGTCTCCACTGTGCTCACGACCAACTCGGGACCCAATAGCTGTCGCTCTCCTATGTTGCTCCAACAAACAGGAGATCAACACTTCCTACCATATAATGCTTCAAACGGAGCCATCTGAATGCTCGCTTGATAGCTATTGTTGTAGAAAAACTCGATAAGATGAAGATGGTCCTCCCATGAACCACCAAAGTCAAGCATACACGCTCTTAACATATCTTCTAGTGTCTGAATAGTACGCTCTGGCTGGCCGTCTTTCTGAGGATGGTATGCCGTGCTAAACTTCAATCGGGTGCCCAAACTCTCTTGCATACACCTCCAAAAATGCGAGATAAATCTTGAGTCACGGTCCGACACAATACTAACAGGCACCCCGTATAATCTCATAATCTGCTCCATATACATCTGTGCCAATATCTCTGTCGACTGGCCCACTCTAAAAGGTAAGAAATGGGCTGACTTGGTAAGTCTATCCATAATCACCCGTACTGCGTCACGTCCCCTAGGACTCCGAGGAAAACTCGTGACGAAATCCATAGTAATGTGCTCCCACTTTCACTCAGGAATGGATAGCGGTTGCAATAATTCGGACGTCCTCTGGTGCTCCGTCTTTACTTGTTGGCATACCAAGCACTTGGCAACAAAACAAGCTATTTTTCGCTTCATTCTGTGCCACCAATAATACTGTCATAAGTCGCGGTACATCTTGGTTCCTCCGAGATGAATAGAGTAAGCCGAACTGTGAGCCTCTGCCATAAGCTCCTGCCGTAGCTCTCCATTGGGAACATAAATGAGATCACCACATCGCAATGTCCTATCGGGGTGGATCCTCAATCCTGTCTGCTCTCCTGCTTCAGTCCTCTCTTTGAGCCGTCGAAATCTAGCATCATTGGGCAATGCTGCCTTGATGCGCTCTACCAATGATGATTGCACTTGGAGGTTGGTTAATACGCCGTCTGCTCCAGGCAATACTACCTCAATATCAAGCTGCTCCAAGTCTCTAATCAACTCCTTCTGCGTAGTCAAAAAGTGCGCCATGGGCTTACGGCTTAATGCGTCTGCCACGACATTAGCCTTGCCCGGATGATAATTGTTACGACCCGCACCCACTGTGAGGGTACGAGTACGTGACAGCGCCCAGCCTACGCCGCAGTATCGGCAGTAGAACGCTGTTCTAGGTCACTATCTAACCAACCAATCACGCAATTATATAATGTACTTATCAATATATCAACTCCGAACAGAGGACAAGTATAGATATAATGTAATCTCAATCACAGTCTAAGCACGATATGATAGCACAGAAGATTATACTTAAGACTAAATAACAGAAATAAAACCAACAACTAAATAGTATAATCTCAGAAAATCTCAACTACATGTCTCAACTTATATATACAACTTCAGTTCTAAAACATGAAAACTAAAACAAGACAAACTAGCTAAACTCCCGATCACTCCTGAGTGTCGGTGCCATAGGTAGCTAAGCCATCCCCTGGTCTGTAACAAGTAGGGCATGTGTCCTCAGGGCAATCATCTGTAAAATTTACAACAGGTCCAGTCAGGATAGGAACGAGCACATCTCATCTACAAAACCCAAGTAAATGACAGAGAACTATAAAGCAGTTATAGACAGTTGTATTGATGAATATGACAGTTTATATTCAGGTGATGGTAAGAAAGACAGATAAAGTGCAAGGAAAGTAAATAACTAAACAAGAGAAGAATCATAGTAATGAAGACTGTAAAAATAGAACTAGCTGAACCAGGGTAATATGATATAAAGTCCAGACAACAATGTAAGATAAGTGTAACTCCAATGTAAGTCCAGTACAAGATGAATCCAGTAAGGGACGATTCCAGTCATAGTGATCAATGATTCCAGGGTGGGTCCAGCCTATACTCTAGCAGTGTGTTTTAAAATACCGAGATCGACATGTAAACGGCTATAGGTAATCCGGCACATCACACACCTGGCCGGGTGTGAGATGGCTATCATTCCAGTTTGATTCCTGTAAAAGGGTGATTCCAGAAATGGGGTATGTCTACATGTCTTACTCTAGTATTTCCTCTCCCAGCAAGTGAATCCAGAAATCCGACACAATGATTCAAGATGAGTCCAGCCAAATGTGATGATACCAGCAAGTGATTCCAGGGTGATTCTAGTAGGTGATTCCAGTAATAGAAGCCAAATTTGATGATACCAGTAATAGAGGCCAGACAACATGGTATGTGTGTCGCATACATGAATCCAGAAATATCCATACGTGTGGTAACAGAGAATCACATACAACTAACTAGAACTGAAGTACAGTAATTGACAAATAAATAAGAAAACTATCAGAGAATATACTCGTCTGATACTCTGAAAAGAGTAGTGTAATGTCAGATGTCTGTACCGGAGTCACAATATCCTAAATAGAGCAGTACAGGTTATCATATGTTTAAAATAAGACAAATAATGTTTATGATGCAATCTACATGATTTCTAGGCCAATCTAGGTCAAAGTCAACTTTAAGTCAAACCTGGTCAACTGTCTAGGTCAAACTAGGTCAAAGTCAACTTTAAGTCAAACCTGGTCAACTGTCTAGGACAAACTAGGTCAACTGGTCATACCTAGACTCAATGTTGACTTTTAATCAACTCTAATAAAAAAGAACCATTTGGTTAACTTGGTCAAAAGTCCACTATTGGTCAACTAGACTATTTGGGTCAAAAACTCTATGTCATATTACATATCCTAGTATACCACACAAGGCCTATATCATATTTATATACATATCACATATATACATTACACATACACATAACCTTAACCATGACTCAACTACCTCAACACATATATATCTACATAGTTATACATATATATACCTTACCACTATTATTGCATATCTATATATAAGTCATATACAATCATCCTATAATCTCTCATGAAACCATACACACATACCTATTCCATAGCTATACTCTAACCTATATATATCCTAGGCTCACAAATCACATACATACCTTACCTACTAACTATTGTTTGATATGTAAACTAAATACTAAAAAGATAAGGAAAACTGGAATCCAACTAAGACTAATATCTAACACTATACTCTAGGTAACCCATGGACTCTCATGTAATCCTTCTAATACACTCACACACACACATAGCCTCAACTAATGCAATGCAACCCAGCCAAGCCAAATTTGGCCTGCTGTTAGCTGCTGCAATGCAAGCAACCAGGCTAATTCCCTCTATCCCTCACACTTGCTGCTAAGCTAAAACCCCATATGACCAATATCGTTACCTATATATTAGGTATCACACACAAGACTCTCTATTAACCCACCTGAATAAGGCTCTTTACTGCCCTGCAAAGCCAAGGCAAGCATCCCTGCTGCTGAAATGCACTGCAACCAGGCCAAGCCAAAGCTGCTGCAACCATGTAAATGCAAACCAAGGTAGGGCAATACATGCCTGCTGCTGCAACTGAAATACAGGGCAAAGCATGGCCTGCTGCATTGCTAAGGCTTGCTGCTGCTTGCTGCTATACTGCAAAAGCCAGGCCAAGCCAAGGCTTAGGATGTATAGTTCCTTCCTACCCCTAATAAAATCCTAATATGAAACTAACTCCCATATCCTAATCCCCCTGTACACACACCAACCCAAATACCACTGAACCCTCAAATCAAAGTGAAACATTAACCCACAATCTCAGGAACCTGAGAATGGAGTCAAATATTTCAGAATCCAATCCACCTTCACTGAGTTCAGCCCAACAAACCAACATCACATCAACATCTCAAAGCATAACTCAGGAATCCAATACCCTTACTGAAAATAAGTAAAACAAATCTAAGAACTACAACTCGAAACCAAATAGGAAATGAGGATAACATGGATTCTCAGTTAAAAGAGAACTGGAAACCAAGTAAAATCAGCTGCCAACAGGAAAAACCAATCTCCAATCCAAATTTTAGTTAAACAGTGTACAGACTCATTGTGCAGGAATTTAAATCATGGGTTTATAGAAGCATGGAAAATAATAAAGAAAGAGCCATGCGGCCAGGAAACCCCATGCGGTTCAGAAAGCCCATGCGGCTTAGAGAACCCATGCGGCTCAACGCGTCTATGCGGCTTTGTGATCTCCATGCGGCTCAGAAAGGTGCCACGTAGCATACAAGCGACGCTTTCTGCATTAATTGCCTGGACGGCTGACAGCTCTGACAAGACGACAGCCCTGACACAAAGACGTAAGTATGACTCTGTCATAATGACAGACTCCTAGGAAAATGAAGGAAATCTCTGACATAAATCCCCCGAGATCCAGAAAATGCCACGCAGCCTAGACACGTGGAAAGTCATAGGCGGCTCGAGTGGAGACCTCCCATGTGGCTCGAGCGGAGACTCTCTATACGGCTCAGGCCGAAGTTGCCCTATGCGGCCCAGATCGAAACAACCCTATGCGGCTCAAGCAGACGCTCCCCCATGCGGCTCACGAGGATCATTTCCATCCGGCTCATGAAAGAGTTATCCGTTATGCGGCCACATACGTCTATGCGGTCCAGATTATCATGTGATTCAATGGGTCGGGGACCACTCTCCAACAGCCTTGACACGTGGCCGGGCTTATGCGGCTCAATCCTCATGCGGCTCAGATCCCCTCAGTGGCTTCCAGTACATGTGTCATAAAGCTAATCAATTCCCCAGATTTACTGCAATCAAGGATTGGGTCAAATTCCAATAATCTGGGACACGTAGCAGGAGAATGAATTAAACTTATTCATTCAGATTCGCAGACATCAGCAGATCATCATAAGGGAGATTTATTCCAATCAGCATTAATTACTGAGAGGCTTTGGTACAAACTACATTAGTGGCCCAGATTTATTACACTCAAAACCAATGGCCTAGATTGATCAATCAACAGGCCGCCGCCACTTTAAGGGACAATCATTGTAAACCCTAATGATGGCATTCCCTTCTTATAAATAGCAAGGTGCCATTCCCTTGCGAAGAGGTCCTTTTTCAAGATCAGAGAACACCAGAACATTTGGAGAGAAAAAGCAGAGAGAGAGAGAGAGCATTTCTTCAATGCCAAGCAATCTTCTGGAGCCAAGGCTGCATATCGATCGTCCAAGGAGTAAGGCAGAGCTGCCGTAGCTTTTCCGAGCCTCTATCGTCACCCCCCAGAATCTAAAATAAACAATTATACTAAGACTGATGTACCTAGCCTTTCGTCCCTAGGCTTTCGTTGTACAAGCGAGTTTGTAACTTGAAGTAAAAGTCCTGTCCTCCGATAATTATTCTGCTCTTTTATATTTCATAGCAAATACGAAGGCGACTCTGCTGGGGACAAACTTCTCCACGGCTGAGGAGTTGGTGACGCAGTCGGAAGCAGCCAAGCTTGGCTCCACGCAACAGAAGATGGTCGTCCGTTTCGACCAACAGGCGTTTGAAGAAATGCTCTCTGAAGGAAGTGCCGGTCCGATCCCGAAGAGAACCCGCACAAAGAAAGGCCGCTGCGAGTGGAGGCCAAAATTATTTGCTCCTCCACAAGCTCTGGACGGGATACTTTCTGCTACCCAAGACGGCAAAGGCGACTCTCATACGGCTCCACTTCGAGCCGTAGAGCACTCTACTGTCCCTAATTCCGGCAGAGGAAAGTACTACGATGCTAGACTTGTAGGGACAAAGAGCGACTCTATGCGCCCCAAGAAGAAGTCGAGCACTCCTGTGGCCAAATCTGCCGACCACATGCAGAAAGCTCATGCGGGTGAAACTACCAGCCGTATGAAGAAAGTTTATACGGCCAGGTTATCCAGGCGCATGAAGAAAACTCATGCGGCTGAGACTCCCAGCCGCATGAAGAAAGCCTATGCGGCTACGTCTGCCAGCCGCATGAAGATTGTTGAGGACGGCAGCATGACGCCTACCCCGCGCGGCTCTGTCTTCGACCGCCTGTCTTATGGTCCTGATCTCTTGTGCTCCCAAGAAGAAATGTCTGACTCTCTCCAGCATCACCTAGACTCTTCCTACTACGTGCCTTTACGTACTAGAGCGAAGAAGTCTAGGGTAGCGCGAGCTTGGCACGTTCGGTCCGCTGATCCTGTCTCTGATCATCTGAGCGTCCCACATACCGTTATGCGGGCCTCAGATGGGAAGTTGTACAGAACCACTCGAGTCTAGCCCCCGGCGGCAAACGGACAGAGAGGTGCACAAAAGTCTCCCAAAATCCAGGGAGCAAGCATGGTCGATCTAGACCCGTCTGACTTGCGTGAGGCCATCCTCCACAAACGCAAGGAAAGCGAAGACGCATCGGGGTGCAAAAAGTCCTCCCACGGACGTCACTGCACCCAAATCATCGTCAACTGTTGCTGCAGTAATACGACGGTACGAGAAGACCGGCAGTCCGTCTTTCAAAGACTGCAACAGCCGTCTTCAGAAGACGAGGCACTTCCCGTCGTCTCCTGCAACTCTGCTCAGAAAGTCCCCGCTGATCGAAGAGAAAAGAAGACAAATGTTCCCAGCCCGAAGATTTCAACCACTGCAACAAAAAGACTGTCGTCTAAGCGGATGCCCACCACCGGAGTTTTTCAAGGTACTCGTTCTAAGACAAAATCTGCTACAGTGGGAGATTCGTCGTCCACAACGCAGGGGGTTGCTAGGACTGGGGGTAGCACTCCTCCGAACCTCCACAATAATCCGATGTTCCAAGAAGACGAGTCAGGGGAGGCAACACTCCCATCGGATTCAGCGAACCCCGACGTCTCTGAGGACGTCCACAACTTCCAAGACGAGATGAACTCAGAGACTGGGGGTACTGTTCCTTCCGAGTCTGAACCAGAAGAGAACATACCCACATACCCCGATGACTTCTCACTACAGGGGTACGATTCGGAGGGCGCTTCCTCCACCGCTCCGTCCATCTCTCCTCACGTAAAGACAGTATTTATGACAGACAGCAGCCAAGGAGGTTCCAGTGATCGCCAACGCATCGACAGTCTCGAAGCCATATTGCTTGCTTTGGTCAAGTCTGTGGACGAGATTAAAACGGCCCTTCCAACTCTGCAAGGAGGGACGCCTGGCCAAACAAGCGCGGGTCCCATGGTCAATGCGGACTCGAATTCGACGACACCAAACCTGGGCAACGATCCTCCTGAAACAACGGCCCCCACCGCCGTGGACGAAGCCCGCGAAGCGAGAAGAGAGGTCCAGGAGCTCCGCGCCATGTTTCACACTCGAGAAAATTCTCAAGACCTCAGAATACGACAACCGTACCCTGCTGTCTGGAGGGACGTTCCATTCCCACCAAGATATAAGTCGTTCAATATTAATCTCTATGATGGCAAGGGGTCGCCTTCGACTGGTACCGCAACCTGCCAGACAACTGCATCCACTCCTCCGTCGGCTTCAAGCGCATGTTCTTGGAGAGGTTCTACGAAGTAGGGCAGGACATTAAAATGTCCACCCTCATGGACGTCGTCGAAGGAGAGAAAGAGCTGACAAGAAACTACATCGAGCGGTTTTGCCAAACCGTAATAAAGCTGCCATCTGGAAATCTGGATTCCTCCTTGATTGAGATCTGCCAAAAGAGATTGCTCCCAACAATCAGTCTCTGGATGGGCAAAAGTCAATCAAGGACTAGAAGACGTTCATCATCAATACCATAAGCGTCGAAGAACGATTGAAGAAGGCTCGTCAATTGGGACTGCACATCTCGGATGGAGAGAACAAGGGCAAGCGTCCTAACAACGATAATGGAGGTAGCCCCTCCAACAACCGGGACAGCAGGGGTAAGCAGGCTATGGTGGCTGACACAGCATAGAAACCTGAGCTAAAGCCGGCAGACAAACAATGGCCGTAAATCACTTACTCCTTCGAAGACGATCACGTTAAGACCATCTTAGACATGCTCATACAAGGAGACAGAATTTAGCTACCCCCACCAAGACGAGAACCGCGGCAGGCAGACATGGAGAACCCGTAGTACTGCTATTACCATCACTATGTTCATCATGCCACACACGACTGCTACCAGCTAAAACGTATAATTCGGCAGCATCCCTCCGACGGAAACTCAAGACGGTGTGGTCCCCATCCCTCTGGCGACAATGGAGATTGCTAATCTTCCACCTCCCCGAGATCAGGCTGCTGGTCTAGTGCCACTCACCACATCACGAGGGGAGGTCATGTGGATCCATCCAGACTTGGTATCGGAAGTGACTCAGCCCACATCGTTTTCCACCTGCAAGAAGAAGGGTAAAAAAGTCAGGTCCTGCCACACAATCTCGGCAGATATCGAAGAAGCTACAGTCGTCGACACGCGGTCTGGGGCACAATCCGAACCCGTAGCTGACAACTTGGCTGAAGATCATCAGCCCGCTACAACCGACGCTCCGGGACCGGCTCAGCCTCCAACGACCGACAAGCCTAGGCCGAAGGAGACTCGCTTTGACAAATTCCTCTGAAAAGAGGCATCACAAGGGCTAGAGAAGCCCTACAACTTCGACATCTTAGCGCAATTAGCCAACACACCGGCCAAGTTGTCATTATACGAGCTTCTGAGACTCTCCAAGGATGTTCGTGCGGCTTTGAACGATGCACTCCAAAACGCCGACGCATACCTGGCGCAAGTCAACCTCACGGAAGAGAACCCGCCTGCAGATCTCCAAGACAGCGCCTATACGGGAGAGATGCCCAACATCGTGTTCACTCCGCAGGACATGCTCATCAAAACCAATCTGCACGATCGCCCACTATACTGCACAGGGTACATCGGCGACGTAAAGGTGGATCGGATGCACATTGATCATAGCTCTTCCATAAGCATTATGCTGAAGGGTCTGCTACATCATTTCCGTATCGTAATGCATCGCCTGACATCTACGAGCACCGCCATCAGCGGTTTCAATTCGGGCAAGAGCTACCCAATTGAGAAGATTCGTCTGAAGTGTCAGATTGGCGATATCCAATCAGAAGTCACCTGCTACGTCATAGATGCAGACACTTCTTACAACATCCTCTTAGGGCGCCCTTGGATACATGATTATATGATCGTGCCTTCCACGTTGTACCAGTGCTTCAAATATGTCGACAAAAACGGCTTTGTGAGAACGGAATTCGCTAATATCGATCCCTTCAAAGGGGTCGAATCTAACTACTCAGACTCCTGTCTGTACGAAAAGTCGAAGAAGCATCTTGGTGAAGGAGATGTGCAAGCTCGTACCGAGACAGCCACAGGGTTAGAAGAACCTCTGATGATCCACCTTCAAGCTCGCAAACCTGGCAAGTCCGTACGCCTTACAGCCACTCTGCGTAAGGACGCAATCAGCCTCTCGGCACAAGAAGAGCAAATGATAATCCGACTGCCAAGGTCCGGCCAAATGCCAAGACCCTCGACGGAGCCACTAACAATCAGGCTGTCGAGAGTCGGTCAGCCACAAACGGAGAAGCTCAATCCCTCCGACAAGCCAATGACGATACGCCTTCCCAAGAAGGGTCGTCACCCCGATGCAAGGCCTGGAACTTCTAGCGAACCAACCACACCCCACCCAGTATCGAGTACCAAGCTGGGGGTCGTTAGTCTGCCAACAACTCCACGCTCTGCTCCACCAGCTGAACCGCTGACGATCAAGCTGCCCAGGTCGTCATCTCAGTCTTCGTTTATACAGGGGGTAGCCGAAGAGGAACCGGAGCTAGCCAAGTATGTGGCTGCCCACACTGATGTTCCCTCTGCAGATGATGTAATCCCCCTAGAAAAGATACCTTACTTCATCAATAAAGGGTTATCTTTGAACTACTTCGAGCTTAATAAGCTTTGTACAATGTATGCTATGGAACACGGTATAGGCACCCACCTACACACACAGGTGACAAATGTGTACACCGCAATCCAGCTTACTCCAGTGGAAGATGCTTACTGTATAATCGAGGGAGGGGACCATCCAATCATCTTCGGCCGGAAGGACGATCCGCATCCCTTTACCATAGAAGAAGTCGACCTTGGATCAGATGCCGAGAGACTGCCTTTGTATCTTTATAGCCCCCAATCCAAATATCTCATGCAGAAACAGGGGTATGATCTGGAGACGATGCCAGGCTTGAACTACGGTGCAGGACGACGATTACCTTTGAAGCCACCTGTCCCGGCTGGCAAACCACGAGACTACTATAGCAAAACTCGATGTGGATTAGGGTATGTAACACCCACGACGACCCTTGAGAGTTCAGATGAAGAATGTGACTGGCAGTCACAGTCAACCGGGTCACCAACTTCTGATTCGGATACCAACATCGGAGACATATTCAGGCAAGTCTTGTCAGCCAACATGGCATTCGCCGACGCTTATGAAGAAGATGAAGACATCCCTAAAATCCTCGAACTAGAGCCGTGGGCCCAACAGCTAGATGCACAATGGGAACAACGGTTCGAACATAGAGAACCTCCTACTGAAGATGAGGTCATACAAGTAGATCTCGGTAGTGAATCTTCTCCAAAACCGATCTTCGTCAGCAAAAGCCTAACAGACGAAGAGCGAGAATCGCTGCTGGAACTTGTCAAAGAATATATTGATGGGTTTGCCTAGAGTTATGAAGACATGTCAGGGTTAAATCCCGATATTCCTCTTCATGAACTCAACATCCGGCCGGATACAAAGCCAGTCAAGCAACAACAGCGACGCTTCCGCCCAGGCATCATGGATGCGATTGAAACCGAAGTCAACAAACTAATAGCCAACGGTTTCATTCGTGAGGAACAACATCCGAATTGGGTCGCCAACATAGTACCCGTCCTCAAGAAGAATGGAAAGATTCGAATTTGCATCGACTTTCACAATCTGAACGAGGCATGCCCCAAAGATGAATTCCCCCTTCCTATCACAGACATCATGATTGACAACACCTGCGGCTTCGAACGTATGTCATTCATGGATGGCTTCTCGGGGTACAACCAAATCAAGATGTCTCCGGACGACGAAAAACATACGTCATTCCAAACACCGATTGGCACATACTGCTACACAGTCATGCCTTTCGGTTTGAAGAATGCCGACACCACATATCAAAGAGCCATGAGCATCATCTTCAGAGACCACTTACGCAAGACGGTGGAGTGCTATGTTGATGACATTGCCGTCAAGAGTCGCTGCAAGGGAGACCATCTGCAGGATCTGAAAACGGTATTCGACCTGATACGAGCACACAATTTGAAAATGAACCCTACGAAGTCCTTCCTAGGCGTATCCAGTGGGAAGTTCTTGGGTTTCATCATCACCGCCCAGGGTATCCATGTGGACCCTGAGAAGACGAAGGCAATTATGGAGATGAGTCCCCCGAGAAATCTCCACGAACTCAGAGGCCTTCAAGGGAGGCTAGCTTACATCAGAAGGTTCATTTCTAACCTCTTCGGGCGATGTCGACCATTCACCCACCTCATGAAGAAAGGCGTCTCGTTCGTATGGGATGAAGAATTTCAGCGGGCCTTCGACAGCATCAAAGAATATTTTTTGAACCCTCCAGTCCTGGTGGCTCCGGTTGCTGGAAAACCATTCCTGCTCTACGTACGAGCAATGGAACATTCCCTCGGGGATCTGCTGGCATAAAACAATGATGCAGGCCATGAGCAAGCCATATATTACCTCAATCGAATGATGATTGGGCCAGAGCATCGATATACTGCTGTGGAGATAGAATGCCTTGCCCTGGTGTTCGCCATTCAGAAGATGCGATACTATGTCACTGGACAAACAATACATGTGATCTCACGAGTCAACCCTCTCAGGATCCTCATGACTAATCCAGGGGCACTCAGCTCTCACCTTGCTACATGGGCAATATTATTGTCCCCTTATCATATGATCTTCATCCCGCAACAGGCTGTCAAAGGTCAAGCCCTGGCGAACTTTTTGGCGGCCCACCCGGGCTCGAAGTCGTCCAGAATATATGAAAAAATCCCAGATGAGGTCGCCGACTCGCTTGCAACCTCTCACGATGGTATATGGCGGATGTTCTTCGACGGCGCTTCAAGGACCGGGCCTAAGGGTAACATCATCGTCGGAGTCGGGGTGGTGCTAGTCTCCCCTTCCGGATTGGTGATCAACTGTACTTACTCCCTCACGGAACCCTGCTCTAACAATGTGGCCGAGTACAACGCTCTGGTCATTGGCCTCCAACTTACAAGAGAGTTGGGGGTAGAATATCTTGAAGCATACGGCAATTCTCAGTTAATCGTCAATCAGATCCGGGGCTCATACGAAGTCCGCCACGAAGACATAATCCCCTATCACCAAATAGTGATCGACATCATCTCGTCGTTCGAGGGGTTCTTTATCGAACATGTTCCCAGACTCCAAAATATCGAAGCCGATGCCTTAGCAGGCCTGGCCGCTTCCCTAGCAGTGCCAAATCATACTCATCAATCGGTAGATGTGATAGGCCACGAACTGGTCTGCCCCAAGAACAATGTTCAATTCGTGGCAAGTTATTCTGCTCAGGCGATTGATGATGCCCCAGATTGGAGACAACCATTCATCGACTTTGTCATCTATGACATCCTACCCGAGAACCCAAAGGAAGCTACCTCCATCAGACGGCGTTCTCTCAGATTCTTCTACAATACAGAGACGAAAATGCTGTATCGTCGATCCTATGATGGATTATTGCTTCGGTGTCTGTCAAATGCAGAAGCCAAGAAAGCCGTACGAGAAGCTCATGACGGTGTCTGCGGGGCCCATCAGCCTGGCCCTAAATTGTAAGACCGTCTTCGCCGAATGGGTTACTACTGGCCCACGATGTTAGCAGATGCGATAGATTACGCAAAAAAGTACAAAGCCTGCCAAGTCCACGTGGACTTCATCTACCAGCCATCCAAATTTCTACATCCGACAGTAGCATCCTGGCCATTCGAAGCATGGGGAATGGACATCATCGGTCCGATCGCTCCACCTTCCTTTCGAGGACATCGCTTTATACTCGCAATCACAGATTACTTCTCCAAATGGGCGGAAGCTATCCCACTTACAGAAGTCAAAACTTTGAACGTGATCAGCTTCCTCAAGCACTACGTCATCTATCACTTTAGACTGCCCTGAAGGATCATCCACGACAATGGTCCGCAGTTTGCAAGCCACGCCTTCTATCGGTTCTACGACAAGCACCGTATCCAAAATATTGCTTCGACGCCATACAATCCAGCAGCAAATGGGTTGACGGAAGCATTCAACAAAACCATCATCAAGTTACTCAAGAAGTTCGTATCGTCCAACAAACGCGACTGGAACGAGAAGCTTGGTGAATGCTTATGGGCGTACCGTACCACGGTCCGAACAGCTACTGGAAACACACCATTCTCCCTGGTGTACGGGAGTGAGGCAGTTCTTCCATTGGAGACTCAAATACCCTCACTCCGCGTCGCCCTCACTTATCAATTGACGACGGAGGATAACTACCGACGCCGACTACAAGAGTTAGAGGCCTTAGATGAAAAGCGCCTCCTAGCTCAGCAAAGGATCGAGCTGTACCAAGCACGCATCTCTGGAGCCTTCAACAAGAAGGTTAAAATCAGAACATTCCAGGTGGACGATCTCGTTCTGGTAGTCCGGAGACCGATGGTCATGACTCACAAGACCGCCGGCAAGTTCCAGCCAAAATGGGAAGGCCCATTCATCATCGAGGCTGTATTCTCCAACGGTGCTTACCGCCTCGTAAAACAGAATAGAGACTTGCTCATGTTGCCCGTCAACAGCAAATTCCTGAAGAAATATTATGTCTGAACGACACAATCCAGATTATTGAGTCATGTAACCGCTGGTGCCGCTGAAATCACAACCACAACATTCCAGATCACCGAGTCATATATCCGCTGGTGCCGCTGAACTCATATCCACAAATATTCCAGATTACCGAGTCATATACCCGCTGGTGCCGCTGAACTCACATTTCAATATTCCAGATTATCGAGTCATGTACCCGCTGGTGCCTCTGAACTCACATTCCAATCACTCTCTCAGATAGTAAGTCATGTATGATCATACCCCTGAACTTTCTTCCTGGAAGAGATCCTCCCTCATGATCTACTACCCGTACTCCCAGTGCACAAAAAGGATAACCGATCCACAAATTTCCAAAACGGCCATGTCCTCATTACCTTTGAGTCGTTTTACTTTTGCCAAAAACAAACCACCCCTTGCATAGAACTTCTATGTCCTCATTGCCTCTGAGTCGTTCTATGTACCCTCCTTCATTGAGCCCACTCCTGCCATGTCCTCATTACATCTGAGTGGGAAGGCTCCGTCGAAGAAACCTTCATGCTTGCCATGTCCTCATTACCTCTGAGTAAGCATGATGATTCTCTTTCGACTTATTATCTGTACCCACAACCGGAGTACGCCAAGGATAATAGGTCCACAAATATTCCCTGCTGAGCCCACTCCTGCCATGTCCTCATTACCTCTGAGCAGTAAAGCTCCACGGTAAAACCTCCATACTTGCCATGTCCTCATTACCTCTGAGTAAGTATGTTGGTCCTCTCTCGTCCTATTTCCCGTACCCTGAACCAGGGTACGCCAAGGGTAATAGGCCCACAAATGTCCTCTGTTGACCACAAATATCCTCTGTTGATTCCACTCCTGCCATATCCTCATTACTTCTGAGTAGGAAGACTCCACTACAAAACCCTAATACTTGTCTCTGAGTAAGTGTGTTGGTTCCCCTTTATCCTATTATCCGTATCCTAAATCTAGGTACGCCAAGGATAATAGGCCCATAAATGACCTTTGCTAAGTCTCTTAGTACAGGCCCATCATTCCTCACCATGCCCCGGGAGCCCAGCTGCTCCATGGCATTCTATATCCCGATACCTGGAACGTTCACGACCATCTCGCCGTGAAACTGTTCTAAGTATCACCAGTCAAACTTGTTACTCTACCTAAAACCAAGGTATGCCAAGGGTAACAGGTCCACAAATAAGCCCTCCATCCGGGGTAAACATCACCGCAATACCACAAGCATGACAAACAATGCGATTGAAGGGTAGAATAAAAAGTACTCTTTATTTGAAAGAAGAAAAAAGTATTACATCTTTTGGGATCACGTCCCTCTCAAAAAGAAAAAAATGGAGAGAAAAAAAAAGGAAACAAAAGAAGAAAAGGCCGACTATAGTTCGGCTTTACACAACTCCAAGAGGCAGTTTTTTACCAATACAGTCCCCCGCTCAAGCCTCTGTTTAGCTCGGCGCTCGACCTCCTGGGACAATTGCTCTGCGTCATTCAGATACATATACGCCTGCCAGTCGTTCTCTATCTTCTTCAGGGCAAGTTCTAGGTTGGCAGAAGCCCTACTAAACTTGTCAGCCTCCTGAATGGCAATCCCTTTCTCAGTACGAACAGCTTCGAGCACAGACTCCAAGAAGGCCAGCTTTCTCTGGAGTTCAAGGGTCTGCTCCCGGGTGTCGGTTACCCCGCGGGAGGCAGCCGCTTTACGAGCCACGCAATCTTCAGTTCGACGGCTCCATTGATCGTATCTTTTCTGTATCTTTTTTAGTTTAGCACCCTAGATTGCTTGTGTGTTTTGATACCCTATGACCGTTTTGGTTTAGCATGACTAGTATACCTAGATGAGACTTTCACTACCACCGTATGCCATGATCCTATATGTCATCCTTTTAAATCGTATGATTGTTTAAGTTCTGAGACTTTGATTGTGGGGGGTTTGACCTAGAAGGAGTATGAATATTTTAATTTCGAGGACAAAATTTTTCTAAGGTGGGTAGACTTGTAACACCCAGTTTTCTAAAATGAGGGTAATTTTGAAATTTTGTAATTTTAATCATTTATTGATTTGACATATAAATTATGATATAATTTTTGGTAATTTTTAAATTATTTTAAAACTATTTAAAATCATGACTTGTGATTTTGATGTTTTGCTAGTGAAACCCTAGAGACTGTTTGACCTAGAGCCTAACCATATGATTAGGATGTTTTAATGTCATTTCTGGCCTAAGAATATTTTGCATTTGACCTCTTAGAATTATTTTGATATTTATTGCGTTGGTGATTGTTGATTTTGACCTTTGATAGGTATGATTTTGTGATGGTTTTGTGTCCGTAGCGGACACGTATCAGTTTTTATTTACAAATGTTTGATGTGCCTCAAAGAGATTTTTTTATTGCTGATTTTTTTGAAAAGTATTTGAATGAGATTGTTTTCTTCATGTGTTTCCTGTGATTGTTTTGTTTTAATTTCGAGGACGAATTTTTTTTAAGGTGGATAGATTTGTCACCCCCAGTTTTTAGAAACATGGATATTTTTGTCATTTTATATTTTTGAATATTTTTGAAATTTATTTTATTATTTATGATATTATTTTGGGGTTGAAATTTATTTTATTATTTATGATATTATTTTGGGGTTATTTGAGTCGGGTTCGAATTTCAACTCAATCTGACTTGAAACGGGGACCCGGGGGTAGTTTGACTCTAGTGGGACCCACACACTAGTTAGGCATGGCCCACATGATATTAATTTTAGTCCACATGATATTAATTTTAGTTATTAGTTAGACTAATTATTTACGGATAGGTTTAGTTTAATTAGAGACTTAAACTAGACTAAATTGACCTCAACCTTTAACCCATTCCTAATTTAAATCAAATAGATTAGTGGAGGGCATTTTGGACATTCAAATAGGGGATACCTCACCCTTTTTGGGTAGCCACTTATGGGGGGGATAAGGAGTGAGTCACTCCTTCATTCAATTGTTTTCATCCACTTTCTCTCTCTTGTTCTTCCCTAAATTAATTTAGAGATGAACCTCCATTGATTTTATCTCTAAATCAACCCCTTCTTCCACCAAATCTTCTTTATTTCTCTTCTACTCCATGGTTAGAGGGTGCTAGCCAAGTTTGGGAGGATTCGAAGCTCGTTCGTGTCCTTTTGGAATCTCTACGTGTCGGTACCGTATCGGAAGGCTTTTCCTTTGAATCTCTCTCCCGGAAGGTATAATCTCTGTTCTAACATCCCTACATGCATATAAAAATAATTTGAACCCATAGAAATGACCCCCATGGTTGTATCTCCATTTTGTGTCCATTTTGTGTCCATTTGGAGGTCATAGGCGTGTCCTTTGTGTTGTGGTTGTGTCCATGTGGGAAAACCCCAAATTTGGACACACTATGTGTTGTTGTTATGTATGAATGAATTATTACATGTTTAATCTCATATTTTTGTATTGGAGATGTGTTCTATAGAGTCTCATATATATATATATATATATATATATATATATATATATATATATATATATATATATATATATATATTACTGTAGAGAGTGAGTTCTTGATATATTATGTTATATACTTGTGTTTCTTTTGTCTCAAACTACCTAAATTCGTCATAATTTTTATCCACGTTTTTAGTAGCTAGAGCAACTTAGAAATGTCATAACTTTTAGCTTAGAACTCTGATTTATCTCCCGTTTTTTTAAAAGAAGCATATCGAAGTTAGCTTTCCAAATATATATTTTAATAAGCCAAATTCCTTCTTTAACTTTCTGTAGAATTATTTGAGTGTCAGCTGTACGAAAGACGAACGTGTTTCGGTATTTTTGCGATTTCGGGAGCTTCCGGACACGAAAATGCGATCCGTTTAAAGTTTCGAAAAGCTAACACAAAGATATATAACATACTTTAGTCCTATAATTTAGTGAATGTCCAATTGGTACAGTATTGATTTTAAGTAGAAGAGTGATTATACGATATATGTATTTTGTGTAACCTATGAGCCTATATAGCATGAATTTTAAATGAATATAGAGTATGTAATACATGATATGTTAGATGAATGAAATGATATATATATATATATATATATATATATATATATATATATATATATATATATATATATGATATATTCTCTTTACATTAATGTATATATATGGTTGAATGCAAGCATGTAGGAATGCAATTAATATAATGCATATAAGCAATGCATGAATAAAAGAATGATATACAATGTATGCATAAAAGTATATAATGAATGCTAGATATGAATGCAAGATATATATGTAATGATAGATATAAATGCATAATGTATAAATATTGTAATGCAATATATAATGATAACATGTATGGTAATGTAGAGTATATGATGCAAGCATGAATGAATGGAGGAAATACATGTATATAGGTAATATAGAATGTAATATATGAAAGAAATGAATGATAATATATAACATGATATGTAAGGTAATGCAATGTATGAAATATATGATGCGTGCATGTTTGTATGTCTCTATGTTAATGTATGAAATGATATGAATATACAATGTATGCATATGTATAAAACATGTAGGTAATGCATAGATGCATAAATGAAATGAATGTTTACAATATGTTAATATAAATACAAGTATCTAATATGCATGAATGTAAGTATAATATAATACAAGTATACATGTATGTATCATGTAAATGTAATATACATGATATGTATGTATGCATGTATACAAGGTAAGTATGTATGTATGTATGTATTTCTATAAACTGAGTTAACCTATAACCTTTTACAGACATGCATTCATACACCCTTTGATATCATGTAACCCATGTCACATACACCTACCTATCACTAAATTTTAGAACATTAACACATATCCTTTCACACACATGCCAAACACACACATACTCACTTACTCGTTTACCTCTCTTTCTCTCTCTATATATATATGTATGTGCCTATATATATAGCTTTCCTATATATATCTATGTATATGAATATGTGAATGTGAATAATATATATACATTATATGACTAAGTTTGTGTGCCTTGTTAGCTTATGGTTTAGTTTTGTGCTTGGTTTAACAAGTGACTTAGGCTATGAGTTAGTAGCTATCTTGGATACTTGTTTGCATATACTTAGTTTGTTTAGACCTAGAATAACTTGTTTGACCTAATTTAGACTTGTTAAACCTAGTTTGACCATAGTTGACCTAGGTTTGAATTTCAGGGTTGACCAAGTTGACCAAGAGTTGACTTTGGTCTACATTGACCTAGAATCATGTAGAATGCATAATAGAACTTTATATTGCCATTTTGGACTTGTTGTGACTTGTGCTGTTCTGATTATGAGCTAGACACCTCTCCTCGGACATTATATTTACTTTGGACATTCAGACACCAGGTGAGTACATTCTCTGATCATTTTATATCCTGCTTAGAATTATTTCCTGCATTAAATTACTTTACTTGTACTGTCACGTTGGTCACACGGATTGGTACTATACGAATCCCTTCTTGAGATGTTATCAACTATACGGATCCCTTCTTGAGATGTTATCCTTAGGGAGCATCGGGTACTACATGTTCTGTGCGTTTTACTTACATGACGTATCACTATGCTTCACAGGTTCTTTGATCACTTGTGACATATACTCTTATGATCACAGAGTCTCCTAGAATCCCCATTTTTAGGACTACTATGTACCACCCTTCGGAGGCTTACCACCCTTTGGGGGCTTACCACCCTTCGGGGGGTACCACCCTTCGGGGGGTACCACCCTTCGGGGGCTGTTACATAGAATCATAACAAAACCTGATTGGATCTTTGTGTATTGATTGGGGGTACGGAAGAGTAGAAATAGACATGTGAATACTATCCAAGTAGTGTAGCATCATAATCTCTTCTATAGTGTAGCATCAGAATCTCCTATGCTATTTACATGTCTATATTGTACTCTGACTCACTAGCCACTGTTAGTCTTTATTTATAGTAGATATTTCTATTACAGCTCTCTCTCTGTTTACATACTGTATTTCTTTCAGTACCTGTATCTTACTTTACTGCATGATTATATTTTCTAACCTGCTATGAACTGTTGAGATGTATTGTGCTCGCTCATGTCCTGACTGGACCTGTTGATAAATTTTACAGATGGCCTGGGATTGCCTGCTAGCCTAGAGGAGACACAGTAGAGGTTGTTTAGATAGTTATTTCATTTTGTCTGGAGTTGTATTTACTTTGTGAATTACTGTATTTGAGTTTTGAGAAGTATTTCTGGGTTTATGTATCTTTGACACTTAGACTTCTATCTCCTGTATCTCTTTTGGATTTCATGTTTTATCTATCTTTATCATGCTCTACCTTAGATGTGATTGAGACTGTATCTGCTATGTCACCCCCATTCGGGGAGTATAAACTGTTTAGCAGTATTTTGTTAGATGATGTGACCTAGGACAGCGTTCAACCGCCGACACTGCCGCGTAGGCTGGGCGTTGTTACGTTCTCGTGCCGTTACTCTAGGGTGCGGGTCGTGACACCGAGGGAGTATCCTTAGAACTGGCCGTCCCTGTCACCAGGGAAACGAATTCTATACGAAAAGAGGCATGGATAGCAGCTAGCTCCTCCTCCGCCGCCCGGAGAGCCTGGATACTTGGGAGAGCGGAAAGGTTAACTCCCGAAACCCTATTCGCAGAGGACGGCGTGACAAGCGTCGTCCCTTGCTCCAGCTGCGCTATCACCAAGGCTCTCAAACTTGACCCAACTGGAGGCCCCTCAGTATGGGTTGGAAAAAAGGGAGGCACACGTGCTTCCATCAGATCCCCCCCGGTAGACTCCGCTCTGGCAATATCCATCGCCGACAATAAGGGGGTAGGACCTGCGTATCCACAGCAATCATTAATCCACGAAGGACAAGGTGATTGGGCAGATAGGCCTCCTCACAAGTTAAAAGGTCGGTATATCTTACCAGGGGAAGAGCCCGAAGGATGCAGCTCGTTCGAAGCTAGCATGGCCTCCCCATCCGCAGCTTCCGATTCAAATTCAACTGGTTTTTCGACCCCAGCCACCCTTGAAAGGGAGTCAACCAGGGTAGTGTCAGCCTGTTGAAGTTCAAATGTCTCAGGGATGGGCGCAGTAGAGCCCCCATCCCCCTGGATTGAGGTCCCAGCAAGGTGAGACCCCTCTGCCGCCTCCGGAAGAACCCCAGCAGAAATGATAGTAGTACACACATCACTGACCAAATGGGACAAGACCGGATCGACCTCGACAATCGGGTCCTGAGAAGCAAACTCATCTGACGCCTACAAAGAGCAAAAGAAAATGATTAGGCCATAGTTTGGAAAAAAGAAGGAGAAGGTAGCTGCAATTCAAATCACCTCAAAAGCAGCGCCAGCATCATCAATAAATAGCCTGCGGCGTCTTACCGTAGCGCGCTTCGTGGAGTGGGATCTGCTATCATCAGTATACACACACCTGCTCCGTTTATGCGAAGGAGCGGGCACGGCAGGTGGTTGATCCTCCACCACCTCGTCTGGACCAGTAGGTGGCTGACCCGCCACCCTTTCTTCCGACATAATAGGAGGCTGGTTCCCCACCTCCTCGTCCGAAGAATGCGACGAGTCATCGGCAGCCTGCTCGTCATCTTCTTCGTCTGCCGCAGTGGACTCCGAGTCCGGCACGGGAACCCTGTTCGCCCCTCTCTTTCTCTTCCTCGAACCCTCTGGCTTTTCTACCAAGCCGGTCCCGACAATGAAACTGGTATTCATGTCAAAGTTTACGAGAGATTTGCTCGCCGCAACGTGATAAAGAGCCGTCATGTACAGAATATCTCCTTGCACATTAGCGTCAGGGACTGAGAAGCTAGCCCGGGTATGAGCAGCATTGTAATAATGCCACGCCCGGATGCCATCAAGGACGCTGCCTTCGAAGCCCAGACAAGCACTGGGGCAGTCAAGGAACAGCTGACTATATCCGAATTGGCAAGAAAACCTGCTAGGCAGATAAGGCTCCAAGTATACGTTATTTCGATAACGATATACTAGGTGCGCCGGGCGAATGTTGCGCAGCCATAGAAGCATCTTCTCAGATAAGAGCTGGGGAGGTTCAATACCATCAACGTGTACCCTCCTCACTTCTCTAGGGGTAAACTGAGGAAGAGACACAAAGAAATCGGGCCCGTCAAGTCTTGCCAATGCCCTCCGACAAGCCGGCATGGTGTCATACTCCCAAGATTGATGGCGGTATCGGAAAAGGAAGACGTCATTAGCAGTGACATCATCCTCTGGCCCGACCCTCATCAATGACCAGTAATGCATCAATAACCACCCCATAAGATAGTGGTATGGTAGCTCTATCCATTCGAAGTCCAGCGTCGTCTCACGAGCAATGACTTTGGATGTAAAGGCACGGAGGCTGTGGTGTATACTACACACCATAGCCGGAAGAAGGGCCAGTCTTACTTTGAAGACCAGCTTCACAGCCGGGAGAATGAAATGGCGGCTGATCCTTTCAGTAGAACCTGTCCCTCCCAAGACTACGCAGTTTCGTAGCCATACCATCAAGAATCCGGCCAAGATTGCTTTCTCGGACATTTGCTGGGTATCGTAGTGGAAATAACTAAAAGAGTCAGTGCGGCTCCCAAACTTGTCACGGGTGGACCTTAACTTTTTAACCTTCAACAACATGTCCTTCACCTCCTCCGGGGTTTGAGGACTCCGAGACGAAACCCGACCGGACGGACGTAATTTGAAAAGATACGCGACCCAGGCCGTGGTATGGGGGGCATTCCCTTCTGAGCTATTCTCTTTCTTGATAGCAGTCTGGTGGCAGATGCTATGGTGGCACAACAATTCTCGGTACACAGCAACGAAACCAGGAAATCGTCGATCCAGGTCATCGAATTCCTCGTTCGTTGGCGTATATACTTCAAAGGCCTCGCCTCCCTACGACAGCTTAGAAACAGCATGCATCTTATGGAGAGCGAGTCCCAACTCTCCCCCGGGCGCGAAGAAAGTCCACGTACGCCGGCTATACATCTCCAGAAGGGCCATGAACAGCGGCTTGTTAATGGGCAATCCGTAACAGGTGCCCCGGATGGCGTAGTAAAGGTTAATCTCCCGAAGGAGTTCCTCGTAGTTCCTCAGGATCCATGAGAAAAGATTGGCCCATGTGGGAATGGGGTTTGTCCAATTCAGCAGCGACAACCTGCCCACAGGATAGGACCCCTTGCGAGCGAGCTGATTCAGGAAGGTGTCAGCTCGAGTAAAAGTGAAGTTAGGACCAGACACATTTATAAAAGTACCAGGAATCAGCCCCATCACGCTCCGACTAACTGAATCCTTGCCTGCACACGCTGAACCCGTACGCCTGTTATAGTGGATGTTGCCCACAAACATCCCCGATTGGGTGGGAGTTAGGGAGCCCACCATTGTCCTGTCCAGCAGTACCATGTTAAACCATAAGAGGAGAAAATGCCGCTCCATCTCGGGGATATAGATCTCTACCCCGTCTACAGAAAAGTCCCAGTTCTCAGACACGTCCAGCATTTGGGAGTTCTTTACGGAGAAAGCATCCCCGAAGAGGAAAGCTGGTTTCAGATATTCTCCGTCCAGTTTCCCCGAATTCATCATAGTGCAAAGAAAATGGAAAGGCTGGTTATTGATGACAGCCACCCTCTCCAAAGGCTCATTAGAGGGAAGTTGGTCTGTCATACGTCGAATTAGATCGTCAAGCCGCACACCCATGGCAAACTGAGCTAAACCCACTAGAAGCTCTTCGGCCGGGTTGGTTGGGAGGTTCACTAGAAAAACACAAAAGAAACAGGATTAAAAGAATGGTTAAAACGAAGCCACTTAAAAGTTTCTCAAAAAGAAGTTCTTATGGGCCTATGCGGCTCGGATCGACGAAGCCTTATGCGGCCCAATTTAGCTGGGTTTCATGCGGCACGGCCTTGATAGAGACTATGCGGTTCGGGTCAACACAGCTTCATGCGGCCCGATTTAGTCGGGAGTTCCGTGTGACACTGATTCGATGGCCTATGCGGCTCAGATTAAGACTTATGCTGTTCTATCTCGCAGAGGAGTTTACGCGACAGGATTTAGCAAAATTCTATGCGGGCCAGTTTGTCAGGAACATATGCGACTCCGGACAAAGAAGATTTTACGCGGTTCATATCCAAAAGTAGTCTTGCAACTCAAAATCCTTCTCTCATGCGGCTCATACAGTAGGAATGTCCTATGCGGCTCAGATGCGAAAGGGTCATGTGGCCCATACAACGCATGCGGCTCCATCATCATTAGGCTTGAGCCATCCAAACGATGAAGGCTTGTGCATAAATCATGCAACAGAGCCATGAGTTCTTAGGGTTTAAAATGTTCAAAAGAGATCCTTACACTTGAGAGCAGGGCGAACATCAGGATGCACTTCGGGCACGACGGCCGATGAGGAAGCCGCCTTCTTGCCTTTTACGGCGGCGGAGACGGCCTTGGAAGATTTAGGAGCCATTTGCTTCGACGGTCGGAAGAAGAAGATAAGGAAGAAGAGACAGCAGATAGTTGAATGAAGGAGAGAGCAAAGGAATCCCTCCAACCAAACTCATCCATATTTATAAACAAAAGCGAGGCGTTCGATTCCCATGCATACACGAAGACCGACTCTTCAGTTATCGAGGTGAGCCGCCTAAAATTAAGGCCAAACTCCTGGGATCCCGCACCGAAAAGTAGCCTTTAAAACTGACAGCAAATCAACATCATTTAATGCAAAGGATTGCCATACATGGCAACGTTGACGTGGCATAAAGCCCATGCGGCTGAAACTTTCATGCGGTCAAGACATCTATGCGGCTAGGACCTCATATGCGGCTGGAAAGAGCTTGTACACAGCCATGCTTCTTGTTCAAAGTATTTCAATTTTGGAAATTGAAAACTTTGAAGGGGGTCTTGTAGAAGCATGGAAAATAATAAAGAAAGAGCCATGCGGCCAGGAAACTCCATGCGGTTCAGAAAGCCCATGCGGCTTAGAGAACCCATGCGGCTCAACGCGTCTATGCGGCTCTGTGTTCTCCATGCGGCTCAGAAAGGTGCCACGTAGCATACAAGCGATGCTTTCTGTATTAATTGCCTGGACGGCTAACAGCTTTGACAAGACGACAGCCCTGACACAAAGACGTAATTATGACTCTGTCATAATGACAGACTCCTAGGGAAACGAAGGAAATCTCTGACATAAATCCCCCGAGATCCAGAAAATGCCACGCAGCCTAGACACGTGGAAAGTCATATACGGCTCGAGTGGAGACCCCCCATGTGGCTCGAGCGGAGACTCTCTATGCGGCTCAGGCCGAAGTTGCCCTATGCGGCCCAGATCGAAATAACCCTATGCGGCTCAAGCAGACATTCCCCCATGCGGCTCACGAAAGAGTTACCCGTTATGCAGCCACATACGTCTATGCGGTCCAGATTATCATGTGATTCAAAGGGTCGGGGACCACTCTCCAGCAGCCTTGACACGTGGCCGGGCTTATGCGGCTCAAACATCATGCGGCTCAGATCCCCTCAGTGGCTCCCAGGACACGTGTCATAAAGCCAATCAATTCCCCAGATTTACTGCAATCAAAGATTGGGTCAAATTCTAATAATCTGGGACACGTGGCAGGATAATGAATTAAACTTATTCATTCAGATTCTCAGACATCAGCAGATCATCATAAGGAAGATTTTTTCCAATCAGCATTAATTACCGAGAGGATTTGGCACAATCTACATTAGTGGCCCAGATTCATTACACTCAAAACCAACGGCCCAGATAGATCAATCAACAGGCTGCCGCCACTTTAAGGGACAATCATTATAAACCCTAATGATGGCATTCCCTTCTTATAAATAGCAAGTTGCCATTCCCTTGCGAAGAGGACCTTTTTCGAGATCAGAGAGCACCATAATATTTGGAGAGAAAAAGCAGAGAAAGAGCAAAGAGAGTATTTCTTTAATGCCAAGCAATCTTCTGGAGCCAAGGCTTCATACCGATCGTCCAAGGAGTAAGGCAGAGCTGCCGTCGCTTTCCCGAGCCTCTATCGTCACCCCCTAGAATCTAAAATAAACAATTGTACTTAGACTGCTGTACCTAGGCTTTCGTCCCTAGGCTTTCTTTGTACCAGCGAGTTTGTAACGTGAAGTAAAAGTCCAGTCCTCCGATAATTGTTCTGCTCTTTTATATTTCATGGCAAACAAGGTTCAGTTAACAGTATGTGTAGGAAATAGCTTCTCAGATTTTTAGTGCAGTTGTGTGTGTGTGTACATGTGTAAATACAATGTGAAGTGTGTTCTATCACAGGTTAGAGTGTGTGAGGGATATTACAAATAGTGTAAGGGAAAAAATAGTGTGTCAGTCCAGTTTGTGTGTGTGTGTGTAACTTCATGAGGGTGTAAAGTTCTCAGATTTAAGGAGTGAATGATCAAGGTGAAAAAATATTTAGTTATCACATGTCCCAAAACCCCAAATGACAGTGATGTGTTTGTGTGATACATGATGTGGTGTACACTTGACAGTTTAGTTTAGGTTCAGTTATACACAGGAGTGTTAAAAGCCATTTGAAATCCCACAAACCAAATTCAAAACTCTTCACCATTGAACCCAAACATGAACCTATTTTAGCATCAACAAATTATTACAATTTAATATTTAATCAATTCACAAACTCAAAAAATTGTACTGGACTGAACCAATATTCAGAACCTATTCCCAAAAATCAATTCACATTCGAAAAATGATTAAAACTCCAAATAAATGGTTGATAAACGTGTGTGAACATAATATGGTGTTATACAGGTTGTCTCGTGTCCACGAAAGTGGACACGACGTGTCCAAAACATGAGTATCAAAAATACAGCATAGGAAGCCTCGTGCAGAGGTACAAGGCGTGCAAGGACACGACACACGACACCGTAGGTCTTGTGCTCGTGTCCTAGGGTGCACCAAGGATAGGGCTACGTCCTCGAGTGTCTGTATTGTGTCTACGACACGCGTGTCCTGAGCACGAGACATGTACCAGTGGTCTCTGATCGCGCTCGTACGGCCAGTGCAAAACCCGTGCGACCATGGTTTCTCCCAAACAACTGCACGAAATTCAATGGGACCTTGAGGGCATGCTCGCAGACATTGCCCCCATGAGCTCACCAAATTTTGTACAAAACCGAGCTGTGTCGTGTCCGCTGCGAAGCTCGAGTCGCAGGACACTCAACCGGGCCAGCGTGCAGCGTGTCCAACACAAATTTGGACACGATAAAAACACGGATTCATGCTCATTCAAACACGAAATCAATACATATATATAATACAACAAATCCATTCAAATACTTTTCAAAAATATCAATTTTTAACCCTTTGTGGCATTTAATCAAACACTCAACAGTACAACTGATACGTGTCCGATACGGACACAAAATTGACACGACTCGACACCACACCTATGCTAGCAGCTAAGGGACTCCTAGGGCTATGCACTCATGCAAAGAAATTAAATTTTAATGGTGATTGTGAGGGTTTACCTATTGGTTGAACTTCCAATAAAAAGCTTCAAAAGAAGGAAATCTCCTTGCTAGCCAATATCTCCAAATTGATTCAAACCTGAGATTTCTCTCCATGAACATAAAGTAGGGATCAATTAGAACCCAATGCAAAAGATTTGAGCCAAAAAGGAATTAAAATGAGGAAGTTATGGATTGGGGAAGAAGGCTCTTTACCTCTTTCTTCAAACTTGTAAAAATTTAATAAAAGAGGCAAGAACAAGGAGGAGATTATTTATAGGGAAGGGGGAGCCCTAGTGGCTGGTTAAAAAGTGGAAAATTAGGGTTAAGGCTTAGTCTAATAGCTATGGGCCAAGTTGCACTAGTCATGGAACCAATTTTTAGGTCTCAAGCCTATGGAACAATTCACCAATCCTCCTACTCCAAACTTGATCCGAAGTGTCCTAACTTGAGTTGACTTAAGTTAAACTAGGGTCAATACCATGTTAACTAGGTCACCAAGTCAAAGTCAAAATCTAGGACAGTCTATTAAGTTGCAGCTAGTCAAAAGTCAAAATCAATAATCACCAGTGCAATAAATCATAAAATAATCCAAAGAGGCCAAATGACCAAAATATCCCTAGGCTAAAAATGATAATCAAATCATCCTAAATACTTGGTTAGGCTCTAGGTCATGCAGTCTCTAGGGTTTCACTAGCACCACGTCAAAATCACAAGTCATGACTTAAAGCAGTTATTAAATAGTTTTAAAAAATTATTAAAAAAATCACCAAAATTCATAATGTGAAATAAATATCAATAATAATAATTATAATTATAAAATTTCAAAATTACCCTCATTTGGAAAACTGGGTGTTACAATCCTAGCCCCCTTAGAGAAATTTCGTCCTCGAAATTTAAGTCGGTCGTACTCCTTCTAGGTCAACCACCCACAATCAAAGTCTCTAAGCAATTTCTAACTCATACAATTTGAAGAATAATATATAGAGTCATAGTCAACCATAGCAGTTGAAGGTCTCGTCTAGATAGATTAGTCATTTTAGATCAAACAGTCCCATGGTATCAATATGCAAGCAATATAGGGTGTTCTGCTCGAAAGATAAGGGAGCAACGAATCATTAAGGGGTGGGACAGTCTACCATCCTACATGAAACTGGTAAAGACAACTAGGAATTAATTATGAAGGATTACCATTCCAAAGATGATCAAAATCGAAAGTTTAAGGCACGAGTGTCAATAGCATTGAAATCCAATAATACAATATATAAAAGAAGACTTAGTCCCGGCACGATCTAAGTTGATCAATTTCAGGATATATCGAAGTTTGGGCAAGATGGAGGACGAGGCCATTGAAGTCTGAGCACGAGTATCCAAGATTTGATATCCATGTCACAATTGAATTAATTCAATTGAATAAGACGCCAAACACTAGATGATGAGGATGATGACCTGGTCGACTGGTCACGATCAAAGAATTAGAATTTAAAGGATGATGCAAGGATATAGAAATAAGTCAATTTCCACCTTTGGATATGGAAACTAAACGTGACATCACCTTGGGTTGATCTATCAAGTACAGTGCCTTTTCTTTCTGAATATGTGAAAGGCGAAACAATAAAGGGTTCAAAGACGATGCTATTAAGTACAATACGTGGTTCATAGGCGATGGAAATAATTAAAAAGAGAATTGCCAAAGCTGTTGTAGATGAGACTCTAGGGCAAATTTAACTGTCTCCCTCCACATAGAATAATATATGAAAAGTGAACCAAAGTGCAATAGGTTGATCAGACCATCATGCACCGGTTCTGATTAGACATATGTTAGTGGGTGCCAGCCCCCAATAAAATATGTCATGATCAAGCTTGAATAAGATAAGCTTGCAAAACTGGTGCTAAATTAGCAACATAAGATAGACAAAATATAAGTAAGGATAACGATGAAGGAAGTTAATAGTCTAAGATCCTTTAAACATCAAGGAGTGAAAGTGAATCAAAACAAGAGGAAAAGGATTTTTAAATCGAAGTTCATAATGAGATTATCAAGGGTCATCCTGGAATCTCTCAAGTAGTCCTAACTGTGATTGAGTACCTCTCCGTTAAAGCCTACCTCTCAATCCTATCGCAGGCTCGCAGCAGTATGACTAAGTCGTCGTACTACCATGATATCGTACTAACGCGACTCTCGGCCTGCATGGGCCACCACTAAAAATGTGTCACGACCCGCACCCACTGTGAGGGTACGAGTACATGACAGCGCCTAGCCTACGCCGCAGTGTCGGCGGTAGAACGCTATTTTAGGTCACTATCTAACCAACCAATCACGCAATTATATAATATACTTGTCAATATATCAACTCCGAACGGAGGACAAGTATAGATATAATGTAATCTCAATCACAGTCTAAGCATGATATGATAGCACAGAAGATTATAATTAAGACTAAATAACAGAAATAAAACCAACAACTAAATAGTATAATCTCAGACAATCTCAACTACATGTCTCAACTTATATATACAACTTCAGTTCTAAAACATGAAAACTAAAACAAGACAAACTAGCTAAACACCCGATCACTCCTGAGTGTCGGGGCCATAGGTAGCTAAGCCATCCCCTGGTCTGTAACATGTAGGGCATGTGTCCTCAGGGCAATCATCTGTAAAATTTACAACAGGTCCAGTCAGGACAGGAACGAGCACATCTCATCTAGAAAACCCAAGTAAATGACAGAGAACTATAAAGCAGTTATAGACAGTTGTATTGATGAATATGGCAGTTTATATTCAAGTGATGGTAAGAAAGACAGATAAAGTGCAACAAAAGTAAATAACTAAACAAGAGAAGAATCATAGCAATGAAGACTGTAAAAACAGAACTAGCTGAACCAGGGTAATATGATATAAAGTCCAGACAGCAATGTAAGATAAGTGTAACTCCAATATAAGTCCAGTACAAGATGAATCTAATACAAGATGAATCCAGTAAGGGATGATTCCAGTCATAGTGATCAATGATTCCATGGTGAGTCCAGCCTATACTCTAGCAGTGTGTTTTAAAATATCGAGATCGACATGTAAACGGCTATAAGTAATTCGGCACATCACATACCCGGCCGGGTGTGAGATGGCTATCATTCCAGTTTGATTCCAGCAAAGGGTGATTCCAGAAATGGGGTATGTCTACATGTCTTACTCTAGTATTTCCCCTTCCAGCAAGTGAATCCAGAAATTCGACACAATGATTCAAGATGAGTCCAGCCAAATGTGATGATACCGGCAAGTGATTCTAGGGTGATTCCAGTAGGTGATTCCAGTAATAGAAGCCAAATATGATGATACCAGTAATAGAGTCCACACAACATGGTATGTGTGTCGCAAACATGAATCCAGAAATATCCATACGTGTGGTAACAGAGAATCACATACAACTAACTAGAACTGAAGTACAGTAATTAAGAAATAAATGAGAGAAATATCAGAGAATGTACTCGCCTGATACTCTGAAAAGAGTAGTATAATGTCAAATGTCTGCACCGGAGTCACAATGTCCTAAATAGAGCAGTACAGATTATCATATGTTTAAAATAAGATAAATGATGTTTATGATGCAATCTACATGATTTCTAGGCCAATCTAGGTCAAAGTCAACTCTAAGTCAAACCTGGTCAACTGTCTAGGTCAAACTAGGTCAAAGTCAACTTTAAGTCAAACCTGGTCAACTGTCTAGGTCAAAGTAGGTCAACTGGTCACACCTAGACTCAATGTTGACTTTTGGTCAACTCTAATCAACATGAACCATTTGGTCAACTTGGTCAAATGTCCACTATTGGTCAACTAGACTATTTGGGCCAAAAACTCTATGTCATATCACATATCCTAGTATACCACACAAGGCCTATATCATATTTATATACATATCACATATATACATTACACATACACATAACCTTAACCATGACTCAACTACCTCAACACATATATATCTACATAGTTATACATATATATACCTTACCACTATTATTGCATATCGATATATAAGTCATATACAATCATCCTATAATCTCTCATGAAACCATACACACATACCTATTCCATAGCTATACACTAACTTATATATATCCTAGGCTCACAAATCACATACATACCTTACCTACTAACTGTTGTTTGATATGTAAACTAAATACTAAAAAGATAAGGAAAACTGGAATCCAACTAAGACTAATATCTAACACTATATTCTAGATAACCAATGGACTCTCATGTAATCCTTCTAATACACTCACACACACACATAGCCTCAACTAATGCAATGCAACCCAGCCAAGCCAAATCAGGCCTGCTGTTAGCTACTGCAATACAAGTAACCAGGCCAATTCCCTCTATCCCTCACACTTGCTGCTAAGCTAAAACCCCAAATGACCTATATCATTACCTATATATTAGGTATCACACACAAGACTCTCTATTAACCCACCTGAACAAGGCTCTCTACTGCCCTGCAAAGCCAAGGCAAGCATCCCTGCTGCTGAAATTTACTGCAACCAGGCCAAGCCAAATCTGCTGCAACCATTTAAATACAAACCAAGGCAGGGCAATGCATGCCTGCTGCTGCAACTGCAATGTAGGGTAAAGCATGGCCTGCTGCATTACTAAGGCTTGCTGCTGCTTGCTGCTACACTGCAAAAGCCAGGCCAAGCCAAGGCTTGGGCAGTATAGTTCCTGCCTACCCCTAATAAAATCCTAACATGAAACTAACTCCCATATCCTAATCCTCCTGTACACACACCAACCCAAATACCAATGAACCCTCAAATCAAAGTGAAACATTAACCCACAATCTCAGGAACCTGAGAATGGAGTCTAATATTTCAGAATCCAATCCACCCTCACTGAGTTTAGCCCAACAAACCAACATCACATCAACATCTCAAAGCATAACTCAGGAATCCAATACCCTTACTGAAAATATGGAAAACAAATCTAAGAACTACAACTCGAAACCAAATAGGAAATAGGGATAACATGGGTTCTCAGTCAAAAGAGAATTAGAAACCAAGTAAAATCAGCTGCCAATAGGAAAAACTAATCTCCAATCCAAATTTCAGTTAAATAGTGTACAGACTCAATGTGCAGGAATTTAAATCATGGGTTCAGTTAATAGTGTGTGTAGGAAATAACATCTCAGATTTTCAGTGCAGTTGTGTGTGTGTACATGTGTAAGTATAATGTGAAGTGTGTTCTATCACAGGTTAGAGTGCGTGAGGGATATTACAAATAGTGTAAGGGAAAAAATAGTGTGTCAGTCCAGTTTGTGTGTGTGTGTGACTTCATGAGGGTGTAAAGTTCTCAGATTTAAGGAGTGAATGATCAAGGTGAAAGAACATTTAGTTATCAGATATCCCAAAACCCCAAATGACAGTGATGTGTATGTGTGATACATGATGTGGTATACACTTGACAGTTTAGTTTAGGTTCAGTCATGCACAGGAGTCTTAAAAGCCATTTGCAATCCCACAAACCAAATTCAAAACTCTTCACCATTTTACCCAAACATGAAACTATTTTAGCATCAACAAATTATTACAATTTAACATTTAATCGAATTCACAAACTCAAAAAAATTGCACTGGACTGAACCAATATTCAGAACCTATTCCCAAAAATTAATTCACATTCGAAAAATGATTAAAACTCCAAATAAATGGTTGATAAACGTGTGTGAACATAACATGGTTTTATACAGGTTGTCTCGTGTCCACGAAAGTTGACACGATGTGTCCAAAACATGAGTATCAAAAATACAGCACAGACAGCCTCGTGCAGAGGTGCAAGGCGTGCTAGAACACGACATACGACACCGTAGGTCTTGTGCTCATGTCCTAGGGTACGCTAAGGATAGGGCTACGTCCTCGAGTGTCTGTATTGTGTCTACGACACGCGTGTCCTGAGCACGAGACACGTATCAGTGGTCTCTGATCGCGCTCGCACGGCCAGTGCAAAACCCGTACGGCCATGGTTTCTCCCAAACTACTGTACGAAATTCAATGGGACCTTGGGGGCATGCTCGCAGACATTGCCCCCATGAGCTCACCAAATTTCGTACAAAACCGAGCTGTGTCGTGTCCGCTGCGAAGCTCGAGCAGCAGGACACTCGATCGGGCCAGCGCGCAGCGTGTCCATTACGGATTTGGACACGATAAAAATACGGATTCGTGCTCATTCAAACACGAAATCAATACATATATATAATACAACAAATCTATTCAAATACTTTTAAAAATATCAATTTTTAACCCTTTATGGCATTTAATCAAACACTTAACAGTACAACTGATACGTGTCCGATATGGACACGAAATTGACACACCACACCTATGCTAACAGCTAGGGGACTCCGAGGGCTATGAACTCATGCAAAGAAATTGAATTTTAATAGTGATTGTGAGGGTTTACCTATTGGTTAAACTTCCAATAAAAAGCTTCAAAAGAGGGAAATCTCCTTGCTAGCCAATATCTCCAAATTGATTCAAACCTGAGATTTCTCTCCATGAACATAAAGTAGGGATCAATTAGAACCTAATGCGAAAGATTTGAGCCAAAAAGGAATTAAAATAAGGAAGTTATGGATTGGGGAAAAAGGCTCTTTACCTCTTTTTTCAAACTTGTAAAAATTTAATAAAAGAGGCAAGAACAAGGAGGAGATTATTTATAGGGAAGGGGGAGCCCTAGTGGCTGGTTAAAAAGTGGAAAATTAGGGTTAGGGCTTAGTCTAATGGCTATGGGCCAAGTTGCACTAGTCATGGAACCAATTTCTAGGTCTCAAGCCTATGGACCAATTCACCAATCCTTCTACTCCAAACTTGATCCTAAGTATCCTAACTTGAGTTGACTTAAGTTAAACCAGGGTCCATACCATGTTAACTAGGTCACCAAGTCAAAGACAAAATCTAGGACAGTCTCTTAAGTCACAGCTAGTCAAAAGTCAAAATCAATAATCACCAGTGCAATAAATCATGAAATAATCCAAAGAGGCCAAATGACCAAAATACCCCTAGGCTAAAAATGATAATCAAATCATCCTAATTTCATGGTTAGGCTGTAGGTCATGCAGTCTCTAAGGTTTCACTAGCAGCACGTCAAAATCAAAAGTCATGACTTAAAGCAGTTATTAAATAGTTTTAAAAAATTATTAAAAAAATCACCAAAATTTATAATGTGAAATAAATATCAATAATAATAATTATAATTACAAAATTTTAAAATTACCCTCATCTGGAAAATTGGGTGTTACAATCCTACCTCCCTTAGAGAAATTTCGTCCTCGAAATTTAAGTCGGTCGTACTCCTTCTAGGTCAACCACCCACAATCAAAGTCTCTTAGCAATTTCTAACTCATACAATTTGAAGAATAATATATAGAGTCATAGTCAACCATAGCAGTTGAAGGTCTCGTCTAGGTGGACTAGTCATTTTAGATCAAACAGTCCCATGGTATCAATATGCAAGCAATATAGGGTGTTCTGCTGGAAAGATAAGGGAGCAACAAATCATTAAGGGGCGGGACAGTCTACCATCCTACATGAAACTGGTAAAGACAACTAGGAATTAATTATGAAGGATTACCTTTCCAAAGATGATCAAAATCGAAAGTTTAAGGCACGAGTGTCAATAGCATTGAAATCCAATAATACAATATATAAAAGAAGATTTAGTCCCGGCATGATCTAAGTTGATCAATTTCAGGATATATCGAAGTTTGGGCAAGATGGAGGATGAGGCCATTGAAGTCTGAGCACGAGTATCCAAGATTTGATATCCATGTCAAAATTGAATTAATTCAATTGAATAAGACCCCAAACACTGGATGATGAGGAGGATGACCCGGTCGACTGGTCACGGTCAAAGAATTAAAATTTAAAGGATGTTACTAGGATATAGAAATAAGTCAATTTCCACATTTGGATATGGAAACTAAACGTGATATCACCTTGGTTTGATCTATCAAGTACAGTTCCTTTTCTTTCTGAATATGTGAAAGACAAAACAATAAAGGGTTCAAAGACGATGCTATTAAGTACAATACGTGGTTCATAGGCGATGAAAATAATTCAAAAGAGAATTGCCAAAGCTGTCGTGGATGAGACTCTAGGGCAAATTTAACTATGTCTTCCTCCACATAGAATAATATATGACAAGCGAACCAAAGTGCAATAGGTTGATCAGACCATCATGCACCGGTTCTGATTAGACATATGTTAGTGGGTGCCAGCCCCCAATAAAATATGTCATGATCAAGCTTGAATAAGATAAGCTTGCAAAACTGGTGCTAAATTAGCAACATAAGATAGACAAAATATAAGTAAGGATAACGATGAAGGAAGTTAATAGTCTAAGATCCTTTAAACATCAAGGAGTGAGGGTGAATCAAAACAAGAGGAAAAGGATTTTCAAATCGAAGTTCATAATGAGATTCTCAAGGGTCGTCCAAGAATCTCTCAAGTAGTCCTAACTGTGATTGAGTACCTCTCCGTTAAAGCCTATCTCTCAATCCTATCGCAGGCTCGCAGCAGTATGACAAAGTCGTCGTACTACCACGATATCGCACATAATGCGACTCTCGACCTGCATGGGCCACCACTAAAAATGTGTCACGGCCCGCACCCATGTGAGGGTACGAGTACGTGACAGCGCCCAGCCTATGCCACAGTATCGGCGGTAGAACGCTGTTCTAGGTCACTATCTAACCAACCAATCATGAAATTATATAATGTACTTGTCAATATATCAACTCCGAACGGAGGACAAGTATAGATATAATGTAATCTTAATCACAGTCTAAGCACGATATGATAGCATAGAAGATTATAATTAATACTAAATAACAAAAATAAAACCGACAACTAAATAGTATAATCTCAGACAATCTCAACTACATGTCTCAACTTATATATACAACTTCAGTTCTAAAACATAAAAACTAAAATAAGACAAACTAGCTAAACTCCCGATCACTCCTGAGTGTCGGGGCCATAGGTAGCTAAGCCATCCCCTGGTTTGTAACATGTAGGGCATGTGTCCTCAGGGCAATCATCTGTAAAATTTACAACAGGTCCAGTCAGGACAGAAACTGAGCACATCTCATCTAGAAAACTCAAGTAAATGACAGAGAACTATAAAGCAGTTAGAGACAGTTGTATTGATGAATATGGCAGTTTATATTCAGGTGATGGTAAGAAAGACAGATAAAGTACAAGGAAAGTAAATAACTAAACAAGAGAAGAATCATAGCAATGAAGACTGTAAAAATAGAACTAGCTGAACCAGGATAATATGATATAAAGTCCAGACAGCAATGTAAGATAAGTGTAACTCCAATGTAAGTCCAGTACAAGATGAATCTAATACAAGATGAATCCAGTAAGGGACGATTCCAGTCATAGTGATCAATGATTCCAGGGTGAGTCCAGCCTATACTCTAGCAGTGTGTTTTAAAATACCGAGATCGACATGTAAACGGCTATAGGTAATCCGACACATTACATACCTGGCCTGGTGTGAGATGGCTATCATTCCAGTTTGATTCCAGCAACGGGTGATTCCAGAAATGGGGTATGTCTACATGTCTTACTCTAGTATTTTCCCTCCCAGCAAGTGAATCCAGAAATTTGACACAATAATTTAAGATGAGTCCAGCCAAATGTGATGATACCAACAAGTAATTCCAGGGTAATTCCAGTAGGTGATTCCAGTAATAGAAGCCAAATATGATGATACCAGTAATAGAGGCCAGACAACATGGTATGTGTGTCGCATACATGAATCCAGAAATATCTATACGTGTGGTAACAGAGAATCACATACAACTAACTAAAACTAAAGTACAGTAATTAACAAATAAATGAGAGAACTATCAGAGAATGTACTCGCCTGATACTCTGAAAAAAGTAGTATAATGTTAGATGTCTGCACCGGAGTCACAATGTCCTAAATAGAGCAGTACAGGTTATCATATGTCTAAAATAAGACAAATAATGTTTATGATGCAATCTACATGATTACTAGGCCAATCTAGGTCAAGGTCAACTTTAAGACAATCCTGGTCAACTGTCTAGGTCAAACTAGGTCAAAGTCAACTTTAAGTCAAACCTGGTCAACTGTCCAGGTCAAACTAGGTCAACTGGTCACACCTAGACTCAATGTTGACTTTTGGTCAACTCTAATCAACATGAACCATTTGGTCAACTTGGTCAAAAGTCCACTATTGGTCAACTAGACTATTTGGGTCAAAAACTCTATGTCATATCATATATCCTAGTATACCACACAAGGCCTATATCATATTTATATACATATCACATATATACATTACACATACACATAACCTTAACTATGACTCAACTACCTCAACACATATATATCTACATAGTCATACATATATATACCTTACCACTATTATTGCATATCTATATATAAGTCATATACAATCATCCTATAATCTCTCATGAAACCATACACACATACCTATTCCATAGCTATACACTAACCTATATATCCTAGGCTCACAAATTACATACATACCTTACCTACTAACTGTTGTTTGATATGTAAACTAAATACTAAAAAGATAAGGAAAACTGGAATCCAACTAAGACTAATATCTAACACTATATTCTAGATAACCTATGGACTCTCATATAATCCTTCTAATACACTCACACACACACATAGCCTCAACTAATGCAATACAACCCAGCCAAGCCAAATCAAGCCTGCTGTTAGCTGCTGCAATGCAAGCAACCAGGCCAATTCCTTCTATCCCTCATACTTGCTGCTAAGCTAAAACCCCACATGACCTATATCATTACCTATATATTAGGTATCACACACAAGACTCTCTATTAACCCTCCTGAACAAGGCTCTCTACTGCCCTATAAAGCCAAGGCAAGCATCCCTGCTGCTGAAATGCACTGCAACCAGGCCAAGCCAAAGCTGCTGCAACCATGTAAATGCAAACCAAGGCAGGACAATACATGCCTGCTGCTGCAACTGCAATGTAGGGCAAAGCATGGCCTGCTGTATTGATAAGGCTTGCTGCTGCTTGCTACTACACTGCAAAAGCCAGGCCAAGCCAAGGCTTAGGCAGTATAGTTCCTGCCTACCCCTAATAAAATCCTAGCATGAAATTAACTCCCATATCCTAATCCCCCTATACACACACCAACCTAAATACCATTGAACCCTCAAATCAAAGTGAAACATTAACCCACAATCTCAGGAACCTGAGAATGGAGTCTAATATTTTAGAATCCAATCCTCCCTCACTGAGTTCAGCCCAACAAACCAACATCACATCAACATCTCAAAGCATAACTCAGGAATCTAATACCGTTACTGAAAACAAGTAAAACAAATCTAAGAACTATAACTCGAAACCAAATAGGAAATGAGGATAACATGGGTTCTCAGTTAAAAGAGAACTGGAAACCAAGTAAAATCAGCTACCAACAGGAAAAACCAATCTCCAATCCAAATTTCAGTTAAACAGTGTACAGACCCAATGTGCAGGAATTTAAATCATGGGTTCAGTTAACAGTGTGTGTAGAAAATAGCATCTCAAATTTTCAGTGCAGTTGTGTGTGTGTACATGTGTAAGGACAATATGAAGTGTGTTCTATCACAGGTTAGAGTGTGTGAGGGATATTACAAACTGTGTAAGAGAAAAAATAGTGTGTCAGTCTAATTTGTGTGTGTATGTGTGACTTCATGAGGGTGTAAAGTTTTCAGATTTAAGGAGTGAATGATCAAGGTGAAAGAAGATTTAGTTATCAAATATCCCAAAACCCCAAATGACAGTGATGTGTATGTATGATACATGATGTGGTGTACACTTGACAGTTTAGTTTAGGTTCAGTCATACACAGGAGTGTTAAAAGCCATTTGAAATCCCACAAACCAAATTCAAAACTCTTCACCATTGAACCCAAACATGAACCTATTTTAGCATCAATAAATTATTACAATTTAACATTTAATCGAATTCACAAACTCAAAAAAATTGTACTGGACTGAACCAATATTCAGAACATATTCCCAAAAATCAATTCACATTCGAAAAATGATTAAAACTCCAAATAAATGGTTAATAAGCGTGTGTGAACATAACATGGTGTTATACAGGTTGTCTCGTGTCTACGAAAGTAGACACAACTTGCCCAAAACATGAGTATCAAAAATACAGCACAGGCAGCCTCGTGCAGAGGTGCAAGGCGTGCTAGGACACGATACACGACACCGTAGGTGTTGTGCTCGTGTCCTAGGGTGCGCCAAGGATAGGGCTACGTCCTCGAGTGTCTGTATTGTGTCTACGACACGCGTGTCCTGAGCACAAGACACGTATCAGTGGTCTCTGATCGCGCTCGCACGGCCAATGCAAAACCCGTGCGGCCATGGTTTCTCCCAAACCACTGCACGAAATTCAATGTGACCTTGGGGGCATGCTCACAGACATTGCCCCAAGGTGGCTTGAACTGCGACTTTGGTGTAAAAATTACACAAGGGGACCTCTGATGGTGGCACGAACAGTTCCATCGGGTTCGGGACGGTCGAATTAGTTAGGGTGGACAGGGGGTTGTGCAGAATTTGTGAGGGAATAGGAGGATAATCAAAGAAAACTTTATATACAATATATATATGAGTTTCAAAAAATATTTATAGAAATATATTCTATTAGTCAAAATAAATATAGGCTAGATACACCAGGTGTCTTGCCTGGTAGGACGCCTGGTGTGCTGCGATAACCATGGTGGCTTGAACTGTGACTTTGGTGTAAAAATTATACAAGGGGACCTCTGATGGTGGCACGAACAGTTCCATCGGGTTCGGGACGGTCGAATTAGTTAGGGTGGACAGGGGGTTGTGCAGAATTTGTGAGGGAATAGGAGGATAATCAAAGAAAACTTTATATACAATATATATACGAGTTTCGAAAAATATTTATAGAAATATATTCTATTAGTCATAATAAATATAGGCTAGATACTTAATGCAGAAGTCTGACAGAGCAATATTTTATTAGATAAATATTCTAAAAAAAATATATTTTAGGATATCCCACCTTTTGTAGAAATACTTTTTAGTATTCAAAAATAGATGTTAATATTGAATAACATACCTAGGGTTCAAAATCCAATTTTTTGAAAATAATATAGGACAAGGCCTAGCACAATATTTTTATTACAACATAATATGAAAATATGAATATATTTATTTAAAACTAACAATAATGCTTACAAATAAATTAACCCCTAAAATATTCGTCAATTTTTTAAGGTATAATAACTATTATACTTTTGTAAAAAAAATACGTGCATACATATATATATAGTTTGTTCCAAAATTCATTTCAACTGAAATAATACTAAGATATTTAAATTACATCAATTATCTCTTATAACACAGAACAAGAAAATACTAATAAATAACAATAATAATAATAATAATAATAATAATGAAATAATAATAAGAATAATAATAATAATAATAATAATAATAATAATAATAATAATAATAATAATAAATGATAAAAAAAATATCTACGGCTCCTTCGATTTAAACACACACAGAGAGAAAGAGTATAGAGAGAATATGAAAGAGAGGGGAAAATGTCGGGGGAGAGCTCAGAGGAGCTGCGGCGGACGGGACGGAGTTCGGGCGGCGGAGAGAGGTGATGAGGGCGGAGGAGATGAGCGGCGGTCGGCCGGAGAGGATATGAGGCAGAGGGTTTGAAAGCGGGGCGGCGCAGAGGAGGCGGACGCGGCGGTCCAAAGGGCGCGCGCCGGAATGAGGTAGAGTGGGGGTTTTGAGGCAGAGCAAAGGGAAGACGCGGCGCCGGAGGCTACAGACGGCGGGGGGCCAGGGCGGTGGCAGCGTGCGGAAGGCCAGGGCAGTGGCGGCGTGCGGGCGAGGACGCGACGGCTATGGCACGCCGGTCGGAGTGGGGTCGCGCGAGCGGTCAGCGCTCGACGGAGAGGGCGGCGGACCCGTGCGACGGCTGATCTGGCCGAAGAGGAGGTGGGAAGAAGACGGGGGTTCGTCGGGGGCTGTGCGCGGGGCGCGGCCGAGGACGGCCTTGGTCGGCGTCGGCGGTGGTGAGTCTGGGTTGTGAGTTTTCCTTTCTTTCTTTTTTTCTTTTTTTTTGCTCGATGGGTTTTTGGGGAATACGGCCGAGCTTCCGGCCGGTGGCCGCGGTGAGGGTGGAGATGACAGTCGTGGTGGATGATGGCTGGAGGCCGGTCGGATTTGGCCATGGGTCTGGGCTTAGTCTCTAGTGGTTGAATAGGAGCGGCGGAGGTCCTGCCATGGGGGCGGCCGAAAGTCTGGAGGTAGTGGTCGTTGAGTCGACGGGGAATGGTGGAGGTGGTGGTCGGCCAAGTTATGGTAGGGTGGTTGTGCTAGTGGCGGGTGGCCGGGACTGGTGGTTCTGGTAATGTCGTTGGGGTGTCGCGGTGGTTTTGGTTGTTCGGGTGGCCGTGCCTCTGTGGTGGCGTTGGCGGTGGTGTTGAGGGACGGTGACGGAAAGAGGCCAGGGTTGCAGGTGGCGGGATGAACCTGGTGGGCGGGTTGGTTTAGGATAGGGATAGGGATATTATGTGGGATTTGGGGATTATGTGTCGGGGTTGTCGACACCGCGGAGAAGAATTTGTATTTGTAAAAATGATGGATTAAAATTTGGATGGACACAGACACGATGCACGTAGATTTGTGGAGAAAATTTGGTGGATCATAAAAATTGGAGGAGTACCTGCCTATTTATAGGATGTGGAAATTTTGAGTCGTGTCAATTTCATGTCCGTATCAGACACGTATCAGTTGTACTGTTGAGTGTTTGATTAAATGCCACAAAGGGTTAAAAATTGATATTTTTGAAAAGTATTTGAATGGATTTGTTGTATTATATATATGTATTGATTTCGTGTTTGACTGAGCACGAATCCGTGTTTTTATCGTGTCCAAATCCGTATTGGACACGCTGCACGCTGGCCCGGTCGAGTGTCCTGCTGCTCGAGCTTCGCAGTGGACACAACACAGCTCGGTTTGTTAAAAATTTGGTGAGCTCATAGGTGTGGTGTCGAACCGTATATATATTGTATATAAATATTTTTCGAAACTCGTATATATATTGTATATAAAGTTTTTTTTGATTATCCTCCTATTCCCTCACAAATTCTGCACAACCCCCTGTCCACCCTAACTAATTCGACCGTCCCGAACCCGATGGAACTGTTCGTGCCACCATCAGAGGTCCCCTTGTGTAATTTTTACACCAAAGTCGCAGTTCAAGCCACCATGGTTATCGCAGCACACCGGGCGTCCTACCAGGCAAGACACCTTGCCATTCGTTGTTTACTTATTTTAGCTCATACTTCATGCATTATTTATTTTTTTATGCAAAATAAACTGTGATACATGGCATAACCTGTTAGAAGTTACTATTCATTTATATTTCCTGCTGTGTATTATTTTTTTACAAATTAAACCTAGATTTAAGAGACCACCTTGTGTGTTGCATTCATTGGCCTTGACACGTTGTATCACGAAGTTGTGTGTCGCATGTAGGACACAGAAGTGCGTGATTGGCTGGCCACCAGTACGTACAAGTCGTGCGATAGCAATAACCGCTAATAGAGATTGTATGCTAGTTTGACTTAGCGGTTATAGTAGTTTTGTGTTGTGGATACAACACAGTAGGCATTGGGCGAGGAGAACAATTCCTTAGCGTATGGGCTTCGATGCACTTCCTTTGTGACCCGGACTCTCCGTTGGAGATACGGGGTTGATGACCCATGATTACTGACGGCCACTGACGATTCTACGAAATGTCATGCTATTACTGATGGGACCTCTGGTGCCCAAGGGGGGACCATACCGATCCTATTCAGCCAGGGCCCAAGCGTAGGAAGGATTGTTCTTAACTACATTTCACTTAGATTGGTTAGGCACCTTTATCCGTTAGGTACGAATACTTTTGGTTTGGGTACTTGTATCTGATCGTGGCTTGGAATAATAACTTGTCGCAGATTAGTTCATCACATATTATCTTTGTTTAGTTGTAGGTGTGACTTACTACTTCGATGAGAAGGTATTGAACCTTGTTGGGGTCCGGATACCATATTGGATTCTTAACATGGAAAGATATGTCGCCGTGAATTAGTTTACCATCTCCTATCCTTGTTTGGTTAGGGGGATGGTACGCTCGTTCAGTAGGTGCGTATTGGACCATGTTATAAATTCAATTGACTTATTTATTTGAGTAATATTTATTCAGTTTATATGGCATGATATTATGTGTCTTGTTACGTCCCTCTGAGGACCTGGTTATCTTGCCAGGTGTGTGCTATTGTCTTTTGCAGGTGCTTTAGCTCTAGCCGTGCTCATTACTATTTCTTGAGGATGATTGCACTTGGATCGTCTTCGCTTCGCTCGCCACTCATTTCATTTTTTATGTACTTTTCCTTATTTTATTGGTAGTGGATTTGTCTCCGCCCAACATATTGTATCAAGACAAATTCATTCTCATTATATGATATCTTTTATTCATTTATTCTGTGTGGATGAGATTAGTTATGGTTCTACTGTATTTTACAACTTATGTATTCATACGAGGATTCCATATATTGTAGTGTACTTCGTATGAATACAGCTGGCATGTCTATGTTCCTAGTCCTACGTATTTTGGGACTGGGGCGTTACAGGGCTTAATCTAATGGCTATAGGCCAAGTTGTACTAGTCATGGAACCAATTTCTAGGTCTCAAGCCTATGGACCAATTCACCAATCCTCCTACTCCAAACTTGATCCTAAGTGTCCTAACTTGAGTTGACTTAAGTTAAACTAGGGTCCATACCATGTTAACTAGGTCACCAAGTCAAAGTCAAAATCTAGAACAGTCTCTTAAGTCGCAGCTAGTCAAAAGTCAAAATCAATAATCACCAGTGCAATAAATATAAAATAATCCAAAGAGGCCAAATGACCAAAATACCCCTAGGCTAAAAATGATAATCAAATTATCCTAATAACATGGTTAGGCTGTAGGTCATGCAGTCTCTAGGGTTTCACTAGCAGCACGTCAAAATCACAAATCATGACTTAAAGCAGTTATTAAATAGTTTAAAAAAATTATTAAAAAAATCACCAAAATTCATAATGTGAAATAAATATCAATAATAATAATTATAATTACAAAATTTCAAAATTACCCTTATTTGGAAAACTGGGTGTTACAATAATGAAGCTCGATCTCATAATCGTTCATCAACTCCAACCAACGTCGCTGGCGCATATTCAACTCTTTTTGTGTGAACACATACTTGAGGCTCTTATGATCAATGTAAATATCCACCTTCTCGCCGTACAAGTAGTGTCTCCATAGCTTCAAAGCAAAAAATAACCGCTGCGAGCTCTAGATCGTGGGTCAGATAATTCTTCTCTTGCACCCTCAACTGTCGCGATGCGTATGCTACTACACGACCGTGCTGCATCAATACACATCCTAATCCCTTCCTGGATGCGTCGGTATAGATCACAAATCCTCCCAGGCCCGATGGTAGTGTCAAGATCGGTGTTGTGGTCAATCGCTTATTTAACTCATCAAATGCGGCTTGGCACTCGTCTGTCCATACAAACTCCTGATTCTTACAAGTTAATCGAGTCATAGGCCCCGCTATTCAAGAGAAATCTTCCACGAACCGTCGGTAGTAACCCGCAAGTCCGAAAAAACTTCTCACCTCAGAAGCTGATGTAGGAGCGGGCCATGATTCGACTGTTGTGATTGTCTCAGGGTCCACTGATATGCCATCACCAGTAACAATATGACCAAGAAATGATACCTCCTTGAGAAAGAAATCACACTTGCTAAGCTTCGCAAAAAGTTGCTCATTCTTCAACCCTCCCAAAGCTATCCGTAGATGTTGTTCATGCTCCTCTTGACTCTTGGAGTAAATTAAGATATCATCTATAAAGACTACTACAAATTTTCCAAGTACTGGTGAAAGATCTTGTTCATTAAATTCATGAAGACTGCGGGAGCATTGGTCAAACCTAAAGGCATGACCAAGAACTCATAGTGTCCATACCTGGATCGAAAAGCTGTCTTTGCAATATCTTCCTTTCGAACCTTCAATTGATGATAGCCTGATCGTAAGTCAATCTTGGAGAATACTTTAGCTCCACTCAATTGATCGAATAGATTGTCTATATATGGCAAGGGATACTTGTTCTTCACCATCACTGCATTCAATACTCTGTAGTCGATACACATGCGCACTGTCCCGTCTTTCTTAGGCACAAAAAGAATGGGTGCTCCCTACGGTGATGCGCTGGCATAAATAAAGCCCTTCTCCAATAAGTCATCAATCTGCGTCTTCATCTCTACCAACTCCTTGGGTTCCAGACGATATACTCGAGATGAAATAGGCTCGGCTCCCGGAATAAGCTCAATAGTAAACTCAATGTCTCGATCAGGTGGCAGTCCTAGCAATTCCTTGGGGAATACATCCTCGAACTCGGTGATAATAGGGTGCTGAGGGATGTCAGGCATCATCATATGAGTCCTCGATGTGGGTGCATCACAACTCTCTCTGTCTTCTTTGGTGAACTCAAACTCTATCGCATTCGGTGGTCTAAAGATAATACTGCTCCTATGGCCGTCTATGAGAGCAAAATGCTGGCTCAACCAGTCCATTCTAAGAACCACATCAAATGTCGGCATAGGGAATATAAGAAGTCGGGCCATCATCTCTCTGCCACTTATCACTACAGGACAAAGTCTACAAATACCACTAACAAGGTACAACTCCTCCTCTAGTGAGGATTTTAACATTCTTAGCTAAGGGTGTGATGGAAATGCTGTGCCTAGTGGCAAAACTAGTGGCTATGAATGGATGAGTGGCTCCAGTATCAAATAATATAATAGCAGGGAAAGATGCAACTAAAACTATACCTGCTATAACCTTTGCCTCTGTCTCTATATCCTCAACAGCAAGTGAGAATACCTGCCCATAATTCTGTCATAGGCCCTGAGCTTTGGCCTTGTTGTACTGTACGCCTTGAGAAGGCAATGGCGGACGAGGTGCTCCTGCTACAGGCCGTGGTGCTGGAAGAGCTGGCGCTGTAGGCCTCGGGTTCTGCCGAGCATGTACTATCGCCTATTGCTCCGGATAGTCCATGAGCATGTGCTGATTGGATCCACATCTCAAGCACAATCCAAGGAGAGTCCTACAGTCGTTCTGGAGAAGTCCTTGCTTTCTACAGTAATGGCAAACGGGCTTCTGGTTAGGTGAGGGCCTCTGCTGGAACTGTCCTGTACCCTCCTAATAGGTCCACTCTGAGTAGCTCGAGCTGGTGTAACTGCTGGTGTATGACGTCTCGATGTCTGCTGCTGTTCCTTGCGAAGAATCTCCTAAGCACGAGCTTCTTCTAGGACAACTGAATGGGAGACTCGAGACTGGGTAGTCGTATAAGACTTGAGCTCTGGTGCAAGCCCCTGGTGAAATCTCCTTGCCTTCACTAACTCCGTCGGAATCAATCCCGTACGAAATCGACTCAAGCGATTGAACTCTGAGTCATACTCATCAACTGTCATATTCCCTTGCTTCAGATGAAGGAACTGGTCATAGAGACCATCTCGAACATTAATAGGGAAGAATCTCTCATAAAATGCATCATAGAACTGCTTCCAGGTGATTCCAGTGCCTAATCGTCTCTCATCCGCCTTCCACCAGTGGTGAGCATTATCTTCTAACAGTAGGTCCACTGCTGTCATCCAATCTCGAGCTAGCAACTGGGATGCCTTCAGTAGCTTCTCTGTACTAATAAGCCACTGTGACACCTCTAATGGCTTCTCCGTTCCTCTAAAGGCCTTGGGATTCATATCTGTAAAATTCTTGATAGAGCCTTTATAAGGATGCAGAGCCGGTACTGGTGCTGGTAGTAGAGGTGGTGGTGGTGGTCTAGCCAATGCTGCCATCATTGTCTGTTTCATCAGCTCAATCTGCTGCCACTGAGCCTGCATCATGGCGTACATAAACTGAGAAGTAGGGCCATATCAGTCGGTGGAGGAGGCATCTGAGGTCCCAACTGTGGAAGAAATTGCTGAGGGAATGGTGGTGGTGGAGGCAGTGGTACATTCCCTTCTGGTGGCATGGTAGTAGTCTGCCCAGCCTGGCTGCCTGGGGGTGCTACGATATCTGGGTACTCCATCGTCGGTGTCGTAGTAGGCTGCGACTGTCCTGGCTGGTATGGTGTCGCTAGAGTCATGGGAGGATTATGTCTCTCCAGAGTAGCCTCTTCACCATACGTGAGGGCCAAGGCAAAAGTGCGTCCACTTCTTAAATGCATACTGTTGGCACGAGGAAGATAAGTTGATATGAGGAAAGATTAGATATAAGGTAAATCAAATAATCAAGGAAGTTTCAAAAAAATTAGAAGTCAAGAGGTAGTAGTAGTTCTGGATGAGATATTCCTATTCCTATATGCAGGCTTGTTGGGCACAGTCATGTAACCCAACAATATTAACGTAGACCTGCATGGGCCACCATAAAAACATGTAACGCCCCAGTCCCAAAATACGTAGGACCACGTACGTGAACATGCCAGCTACACATATACGAAGAATATTATAATATATGGAATCCTCATTTATGCACATAAGCTGTAAATAAAATAATCACAGGCCAGAGTAACATAATCTAATCTCATCACAGCTCAACACAGAAGATAATAGAGTCCATATATAAATAAGAGTATCAAAAGATAGCCGGGTGAACATGCTCACTCCAAACAGTTATGAAAAATAGTCTCACAAGATCGGAGTCCAACCTCCGTAAAATAGAAAGAAAAGAGATGTAAAAATAATGTCCACTAATGTCTCAAATAAAGAATAGTCTAGAAATCAGTAGAGACTGCCTCGTCATCAATGTAGGATAGCTCCAACGCCACTCCGTACTCCTGTGGAAAATCGTTTAACCCTGAAGAGATAACCAGGTCCTCAGAGGGACGTAGAAAGATATAAGAAAACACCTTGCCATATAAACTGTGATAATAATAATAATAAAAGAAAAAGGTGTGCATGCAAGCGGGCTCCTGACCATTCTACTGTGAATATGCAGTTGAGATACAATCCTTCGACGCATGAGCCCTGGTTGTAAATGGGATCGGCATAGTTCCCATAAAGGGCACCAGGGGCCTACGTCCATAATGCTCTGGAAGCGTCAGAGGGCACCATGTGCAAGGGGCTATGTCCATAACGCTCTGGAAAACGTCAGAGGGCGCCTGGAGCCTGCGTCTCCGGAGGAGCGCACAGGTAATCAGGAAAGTGCAAAGAAGCCCATACGTCAGGTAATGTTCTCCCCACCCAATGCCTAGTATCATTATCTCCATGACTGATATGAACCTGTAGTAACCGCCAAGTCTTCTAAAATGCAATTCTATTGGCAGTTACTCATATCCGTCGCACGCTCCGTACGTATCGGTGGCCAGCCGACTATGCGGGTACGTATCCTACATGTGACTCACAACACGTGGTAAAGCAAGTGTCAAGGCCGTATAAGATATACCAATACCTTATCATCATTGGGAGGTCACTAGACTCAGTTAATGCAAGAGAAATAATAAAAGCGTAAAAAAATGACCGATAGAGTCGCTTGCACCCAAGTGTGACTTGGACGAACAGTTTAAATATCAAGAATAAAAAATACTAAAAATAATAACTGAAAATAAGAATATAATAATCACATAGTAGGGTGGCAAGGTATCTTGCCTGATGGTGCAAAGTAGCAAGTCCAGGTAATCACAATGTCAACCAAGAAACGTCACAATCTCCAAACAACTCCGGACGCTAAAATAAACATAAAAAATGCATTCGGTGTAAAAGATATACCTAGGAAATGCATGTCCAAAAGTCTAATTCTGGAACAGGGGCAAAATCATAATTTCGAGTCAAAACGATGTCCGCCATTGGACCCGCTTTGTACCGATACACGTTCTAAAGTCTATGGTCTCTAAAGTCATCAAACTACATGTTTATGGATTCATTTTGAGGAGAGGAACTCAATGGTATGTCCAATTTTGGATTCCGATGAGCCGTGTACAAAATCGCCCGTTTGAGTGGGTCACAGGCCCGCCAAAAAGGGTTCCAATTCGACCTTCTCAGAATCGAACCAAACTTGGCACACAGGACCAAAATTTTGATTCGGACTAGTTGGGTAAGTTTTGCTTCGAATCGACGATTGTACACGAAGTTAGGGCAAAGTTGGCAAATTGGCGATACGGAGGTATCTCGACGGATACGGACTAATTTCGTCGCGCACACATGATGAAACTGACTTCCGTCAGTTCCCACACGTCGGCAACATCCATACGCATCTTTCGATGTGTATAGCGCACGACCATGTCGCTCAGTTTGTCGGGGCGCACGCCGTATCAAGAAAAATTCAGAAATTTAATATAAATTAACACAGGTTTTTCCTCAACTTCAACATCAATTTACTTTTCACACATTAATGGAAACGACGATCCAGAAGATGCGTTGCGATCTTGGTTATGTTGTCTTTTACTATTTTCATTTATTTTATACAACTCCATAATGCACAGCAAGAAAATTGGCCGACAAGTTGTCGTTTTACAACAGTTTTTAGTATTACAGAAAATAGGTTTTTCTTCAACTTCGTCTCGATTGTTTTGAGAAAGTCGATGGGTTGCTTCGAAATCCACTTGGAGGATCTCGAAGAGGGTCAAGTCTACTTTCTAGAAAATCTTACGGATCGAAAATCGGTGCTACGAGTAAAAAGTTACATCATAAGGAAATAGGGTACCTTGAGTAGGAAAACTGTTCCGTGGGTGACGCGGGGCTGACTTCCGATGATCTGTTCGTCGTGCACAGAACTCCATCGCTGGTGATTCGAACTCGTAGGCGAAGAGGGTATGATCAGCCGCAACTTTCGTTTTGGAAGTTTAGGGTTTTGAGGTTTGTGAAAAAAGTTATATATATAACAAGTTACAGCTAAACCTAATACTAATGGGTTTCGGATTCCTGAATTCCCCCAACCTACTATACTCGCGCGCGGGGTGGGGGGTAGGGGATTTGTTTGGCTGCTGACGCAGGGTGGGCCCGCTGACTTAAGTGAGCGGCTGCAGCTCCCTTTCTTTTTTTTTCATTTCTTTTCTTTATCCGAAAAGTTAAGTATATATATTTATTTATTTATATATATATATATATATATATATATATATATATATATATATATATATATATATATATATATATATATATATATCTTCCTTTCAACTAGCAAAATTCTCAAAAATTACAAATAAATTCCTAAAAATTCTAGAATTATTTATATTCCTTACTTAATAGAAATACTAATATGCACACATATAATAATATATATACACACATACATTAATTATACTAATAAACTAATAGTAAATAAATCCATAAATAACGAAATGCCTAACATAAATTAAATAAATTATAAAATCAAATATAAATTATGGGGGTTTACATACGTCCTTTGACTCGGATAATCAGGGGACCATCATTGGAGGATGAACTTGCTTCAGCTTCATTGTCAGCTTCGTTACCGTCATCCTTGGGGGGCTGAGATTGGTAAAGTACCGAATCTTCGTAGTAGGCCTCGATGCCCTTAAAAAGATCGACATCGGCAAACTCCGTCTTCACGGTACTGTCGCTGTTGACGTACTTGAAACACTGGTGAAGTATGGAAGGAACGATCAAGTTGTCGTGTATCCATGGACGTCCTAACAAGATGTTGTAGGATACATTGGCATCGATCACATAGCAGGAAACCTCCGTTCGGAGATCACCGATCTGGCACTTGAGATGGATCTTGCCCAGCGGGTGGCTTCGACCAGCATTGAAAGCCATGATAGTTGAGTTGGTTGCGGATAGTTTGTGCAGAGGGATCCCCAAAATTTCAAGCAAACTTCTAGGAATTATGCTGAGGGAGGATCCTGGATCGATATGCATACGGTCCACCTTGATCGCCCCGATATACCCTGTATAGTACAGGGGTCTATCATGACGATTATTTTTTAGTAACATGTCCTCATATGAAAAGGTGATGTTGGGCACCACTTCCATAGTACTGTGGAAGTGAGGACAGGAGACAGGGTCTTCAGCGGGGGCTTTGTAATGCCTGTTGTTCGTATTACATATTTTGGAATACGCGTACGTATTTTATTGTATGTCTCCTTGCTTGGTTTATTGGGTATTTTCATTTGCTTGGCCATGGTTCATCTTGGTTCGGTTCGGCTTGTGTTGGTTAGGCTTGGTTCGGTTTTGGTTGAGAACCAACCCACCTACCTACCACCACTAACCACATTTATTAACCCATTCTCCTTTTTCTCTCCTCATTACTCTTCTTCTTCTCCTCCATTAACTTTTTCACCAACCTGTGATAGATCTTAGGCAAGTGCATCTTGATTCATGAAGGAACCCAAATTTTATTGTTCCATTCTCTTCTTCACAGCATTTTATAATACTTTAGCACTTGGCATTTTTACTTTCCATGGATCATTGCTTGTAGATCTAAGTTTATCTTATTTTTTTGGATTTCTTGGGTTTTGATCTATGAAATCTTGTTATTATTAAGTTTTGATGGTTCCATGTTGTCGAAAAATTCATTCTGTACCAATTTGACCTATGGAAGTTCAGATTTGGACTCTGGATGAAGGTTTTATGGAGCTTGGAAGCATTGCTTCATGGTGCTCTTCTTTTCGGAAATTTGGAGAAGAAGAACAGTTCCAGCCGCACATAGTTCCTGCCGCATGAACTTAGCCGCATAGCCTTATGCGACAAGTTCCATTTCTAGCCGCATGCACCAACTCAGCCACATGAAGACAGTATGGCATTTCAGCCGCCTGACTAGGACGAACTCCCAGCCGCATGGGACCGAGCCGCATGGCACTACTTGAACCCAGCCGCATAAAGCATTATTGAGCTGCCGGAGACTCAGTCATGTCCGGCCGCATAAGGCCCGATAATTCCGGCCGCATAAGACTTGGCTTTCTGGCCGCATAAGCGCAAGCCCGCCCAGCCGCATGGACTTCTTCCCTCACTGTCGCATGTGCTCATCCCTTCCCAGCCGCATGGGGTATTCCCCTTCCGCTGGCCGCATGAGAACCCCACTACCTGAGCCGCATAAACTCGAATTCTGGGCCGCATGAACCCGCCTCGATCCAGCCGCATGGACTCATTTCTCTGAGCCGCATAGCTCCTCCCGTGCCCTACCCTGTTATTTAATTATTATTATTTTATTATTATTTATAACTCATGTCTTGTAACCTTCAGTATATTTGAACCTTTTAATTAGAATGCTTGTACTATGTTATCCTGTACTTGTAACATGAACACGACAGTGACCCGTAGTGGTGCAATCTGGACAAGTAACCTGACATGACATGATAGTGGCCCGTCGTGGCGCACTCCTGACAAATAACCTGACATGATATATCCTGATAAGCTATTGTGATGGCTCCATGACATGACATGACCTATATGAATAGCCTGGATACCGTGGATGATTGTGCTTGTATAAATGGACCAGTCTTGTCTTGCATCATGTTTAGGATAGGGCCCCTGAGTACCACGGTCAAAGGTACCTACTGAAATGGACTAAGGCTAATAACTAGAATAACACAGTAGTCATGAAGAGATTTTCCAGCTACAGGCAATCCCGTTACCTGGAAGCGCCTGGGATCTGTAGCCTGCTGTCGAGTAGGGCACATTTCCAGCACACTGTCATGTGTTGCACCCTTTAAGCTACTTAAGGGTACATGCGTTTCCTGGACGATGTACCCACCTGAATTCAACCACTAATTTTCGACCTGGGTAACCTGGATGGTCTCCAGGGCTTGTGGCTGTGGAATAATCTTGCTGCATCTTGTTAGTAACTAGGCCTGTGATAACCCTAGTTAGTTTAAAGTATCAAGCCGTACTTATTGCTTGGCCGTAATTGTTGAATGAGGAACAACCAGTCTAGTCTTGTCTTGATCATGTACAAGATTGTTACATGTCCTAATTTCTTATGTTAGCTGCCGATAAATGGTGGGAAGCCAAGTTCCGTTCAGATGAAGGGTTACAACCCCGGTCCTTATTTGGTTTACGGGTTGTAACTTGGTTATCTGAATAGTTCCATGGTTATCTCGTCGTATATCATCCTGGTATGCTTTCCTCATTTCCAGCTCTTACTATTTATCTATACTTGTGTTAATTGTTGGTTTTAGTTCCTAAGTAAAGCTTCCTTTGTGGCACTTGCTCTTTCTGGGATCTGACCCAGCTGGTTTTGTATGGCCAGATTTCAGAGCAGCACCAGAGGATTTACCGACCTTCCAGTCCAATGGTGACCACCAGGCGTAACCACGAGTGGGTTTAATTTTTATATTCCACTTTATTGTAAAAATATTCTTTTAAGGCGTTTAGCCGACGAGCACCTGTTTAGCTCGATTGCATTTATTTACTGTCTGCCTATGGCTGTAACATGATTGACAGGTCCTAGGGTTGATCATGTATGACTAAACTCTTGCTAGTCCTCACATTTTGTAATGACTAGCTTCATGATCAGATGAATATGTATTGTTTGGAACACCTTACTATTGTATATTTGGTGATCTTATATCTTGTAACATTTACTTACTTGCTTGTGATTGAGACACTAGGCTGGTTCTTGACCTTTAGAGACTGTTGGCTTGTAGTTAAACCCTCATGTATCTAGACAGTCGTAACCGTATAGCGAGGTAGATTGCACTTCAATATACGTAGCTGGCTATGTCTGCCCCCGCTCTCCAGTATTCTGGTTCTGGGGCATGACATGGTTTAAGTGGTGGCCCATGCAGGTCTTGTAAATCAAGATATGTGAGGGTTTACCGAATAGATGTCTCAATCAGTACTCGCCATTGATCTCTGTTCGTATCCTCTGAATCCCTGGATTCTGACCTGATCAACGTGCTTGTATCGTTGATTTGTCTTGGTCCTTCCTTATTGTTCCCCTGTCATCTTCTTCAGCGGCATTGTTCCTGTGACCTGCCGATCACAAGGCAGAGCACCTCCCGTGGACCAGCACAACCTGGGGATCAAGCCAGCAGCATATCAGGAGTTAGCGTCCAGAGTTATGCCTACGGAGTGGTCCAGAGCCAACCAGTTCAAGCAAGTTCCAGCTTGTAGAGCCTGATAATGGCACTTTGGTGGGTCTCATCAGGACCGTGAGAGCTTCCAGGATCGTCAGGGATATGTCTTACACCCAGGCAGTGGACAGATGCTGTTGACCAGAGACGGTCACCCAGGGAACAAGCGCGCCAACAGTTCAATCAAGCTCTGAACCCTCCAGTCTTGATGGCAGCGAAGATACTATCGGCTGCAGATGCTTGGCTTCAGGACACAGAGGTGATTCTAGAAGCTGCCAGGACCCCAGAGAGCGAGAAGGTGGCCGTAGTATGCATGTAGTTGTTAGATCTTGCCCGCAGCTGGTGGGCGGCGCAGGCTGTTAGTTTAGTGGCACCCATTGCTTGGGCAGTATTCAGAGAGAGATTCCAGACCAAGTACTTCGATGCTGTAGCTCGTTACGATCTACAGATGAGGTTCACCAATCTGAAGCAGATGGACAGGACGGTCGACGGATATGCGGCCGAGTTTTCCAGACTCAGTCGGTTTGCTCCCACCTTGGTGGCAACCGAGTATGATGGAGCTCAGCGATTCCAGCAGAGGCTCCATCTCGAGATTTTATTGGCAGTAGAGAAATTTGAGCATCAGACTTTTGATGCAGTCTTGAGAGCAGCTAGGAGGCATGAGTGTACCTCCCAGAGGATCGTGGATAAGGCCGGAGGTCGGAAGAGATCTCACGGCCAGATGAATCAGTCTTCAGCACCAGCCCCGGCAGTCAGGGCTTTGACTATTGGAGCTCCGAGGCGGGCGGCCTCAGTAACGTCGATTCAATATTCAGCCCTGACGTACCCTCAGCAGCAGAAGCAGAAGCAATCTTCCGCAGTGGGATGTTCTCATTGCAAGAAGCCAGGACATGTGGTAGCAGAATGTCGCAGGGCGCAGGAATTGTGCCTGGCTTGTGGAGCCAGATCATAAGGTTGGATCATGCCCGAATAGGGGTAGTTCATCATTGTCTAACCTTTTTAGCTCTTCAATGAGAGGACCAGCTCCAGTCCAGCAGCAGCAGTATAAGCCTCAGAGGCCCTTGCCGTCTCAGTCCCAGGTATTCCAGCAACAACACCCCCAGCAGTATGCACAAGCCCAAGCCCAGATCCAAAGCAGGCAGTGAGGAATTCAGCAGAGGGGACCAGCACCCAAAGGGCATGGTCAGGCTATGGTGATGACCGCAGAGGAAGGATTGGCACCAGGAGAGGTAGTGGCAGGTACTATTCTCGTAAACTCCTTTCCAGCTTCTGTATTATTTGATTCTGGTGCATCGCATTCATTTATGTTTGCACGATTCGCGACACAGGATAGGATTGGAGCCCGAGTCATTATCAGTGAGGCTCAATATACTTACTGGTAATGGCCTTGTGGAGTAGATCGAGTGTTTTCTCGTGTCGGATCGTAGTTAGCGGTAGAAAGTTTCCCGCTAGATTCATAGAGTTTCCCTATGGCCGACTATGATGTAGTCCTAGGCATAGATTGGTTGAGGAACCAGTATGCTAGGATAGACTGCCATATTGGCAGAGTTGTCTTTAGTATCCCCGGCGAGCCAGAGTTTTCTGTTCTCCGAGGCACAGTGGAAGCCATTCTCCCCAGCATTGCGGATGGCAGTAGCAGCAGTGCAGTTACCTCGGATAGTTGAGAGTTTCCAGATGTCTTTCCAGAGGAGCTTCCAGGATGCCGCCAGAACGGGAGATTGAGTTCACTACAGACTTGATTCCCGGGACAGCACCAGTATCAGAGAGAGTCTACAGGATGGTACCGTCAGAATTGGAGATATTGTACAAGATAATTGAAAAAACTCAGAACCAAGGGATTCATTCGTGTAAGTGGATCGCCTTGGGGAGCCCCGATGCTTCTTATGAAAAAGAAGGATGGTACGTCCAGATTATGCATTGACTATCGTACCTTGAACTCAGTGACAATCAAGAACAGATATCCTCTCCCAGGATAGATGACATGTTTGATCAACTCAGAGGAGCGGCAGTATTCTCGAAGATTGACTTGCGTTCAGGATATCATCAGATCAGAGCCAGAGAGCAGGACATCCCTAAGACAGCTTTCAGATCCAGATACGGGCATTGGGAGTTCCTTGTTATGCCCTTTGGAGCAACCAATGTGTCGGCTGTATTCATGGACCTCATGAATCGTATCTTCATTCCTTATTTGGATCAGTTCGTGATCGTGTTTATAGTTGATATCCTGGTCTATAGCAAGAGTGAAGCAGAGCATGAGCAGCATCTCAGAGTTGTTCTCCAGATTCTTCGTGAGAACTAATTGTATGCCAAGTTTAGTAAATACGAGTTCTGGCTCGATCGCATTTCATGCTTGGGTCATATCATCACCAGAGGAGGAGTAGAAGTAGATCCCCAGAAGATCGTGGCTATAGAGTCGTGGCAAGTGCCTAGCACAGTTGCGAAAGTTTGCAGTTTTCTTGGATTGGCCGGCTACTACCGGCGATTTGTTTCGGACTTTGCTCGAATTTCAGCGCCCTTGACCCAGTTGACCCGCAAGGATGCACGGTTTGGTTAGACAACAGAGTGCCAGGATTCTTTTAAGAAGTTGAAGCGAGGCTTGATGACGACACCTATTTTCACGCTTCCAGATGGGACCGGAGGATTTTCAGTATATTGTGATGCTTCAGGCAGAGGTTTGGGATGCATTTTGATGCAGCATAGGAAGGTAATAGCTTATACGTCACGTCAACTTCGTGATCATTAGAGGAATTACCCAACCCATGACTTGGAGCTGACAGCGGTAGTATTTGTACTTAAGTTGTGGAGGCACTACTTGTATGGAGATAGGGTGGAGATTTTTACCGACCACAAGAGCCTGAAGTATGTTTTCATCCAGAAGGATCTTAACATGCGTCAGAGGAGATGGCTGGTGCTTCTTGGGATTATAATGTCAACCTGCAGTATCATCCTAGGGAGGCCAATGTTGTAGCAGATGCATTGAGCAGGAGAGCCGGAGTATATTTCCTAACAGCGCAACCAGAGCTGTTAGCAGATCTTCAGAAGATGGGTATAGAAGTTGTTCTCCCTTCCAGTATGGTATTGATGGCCGGTATGCGAGTTCAGTCCACTATAGTCGAGAGCATCCGGATGGCGCAATTAGCAGATTCCAAGTTTCAGCATCTTAGAGCAGAGTGTGAAACAGGACGGCGACCAGAGTTGTGCATTCATAAAGATGGTACACTTCGACATAGTAAGCGTCTTTGTGTACCTAGCGGAGATATCAGACAGGACATCATGGCAGAGGCTCACAGCTCACAGTATTCCATTCATCCCGGTGGTACGAAGATATACCGTGATATTCGTCAGCACTTTTGGTGGAATGGCATGAAGAGGGAGATAACCCGATTTGTCTCTCGGTGTTTGGTTTTCCACAGGTTAAAGCGGAATATCAGAGGCCAGCAGGACTTCTTCAGCCCTTACCGATTTCCAAGTGGAAGTGGGAGCATGTGACCATAGACTTCGTGACTGGATTGCCTAGATCCACGGTTGGCAGAGACGCTATTTGGGTTGTCATAGACAGGCTCACGAAGGTGGCCCACTTTCTCCTATTCAGAGTTGGTCAGTCGACGGCTCAGCTAGCAAAGATGTATCTCAGGCAGATCGTCAGGCTTTACGGTGTGCCAGTTAGTATCACCTCGGGTCGAGATTCCAGGTTCATGTCGCACTTCTGGCGTAGCTTGCAAGAGAGTTTGGAAACTCACCTCCAGTTTAGCTCAGCTTATCACCCGCAAACGGATGGTCAGTCGGAATGCACGATCCAGACCCTTGAAGATATGTTGCGGTCCTGTACACTTGACTTTGGTGGTTCGTAGAAAGATCACCTGCACTTGGTGGAGTTCTCGTACAATAATAGCTTCCAGGCCAGTATCCAGATGGCACCGTTCGAGGCACTGTACAGTAGGAAGTACAGATCCCCACTAGTCTGGGATGATGTTGGAGAGAGGCAGATGCTTGGTCCAGAAATAATTATTTGCCATTAAAATTGTTTGATTGAAAACTTTAACACAAACAGAACAGTGTTACAATATAGGACTTAGATGTAGTCCTAGGAGTACACTTTTGTTTAATCTGGGTCCTTAGTGCCAATGGAGCGAGTGGTAATGCGTTGACTCCATTGACGGGCTGATGACGGTTATTGGTTCTCTGAAGGTGTAGATTGCTCTGGAAGCTGGAGCTTGCCGAGAGGAGGAAGACGTTGAGTCTCTGTCTCTGTCTCTCTGGTGATTCTCTGTATGTTCGTTGTGGATTCTGTGCGTTGTCCCCTTTTTCCTCAGATGAGAAGAAAATGATCCCTCTATTTATAACTGGACTGGTTGGCTGCTCATGCGCACATATATAGGATGCGCCGGTACGTGGGGACGCCACGTGGAGATTGCTGATGGAGGCGCATGGATGACGCGCCCTACTCGAGGGGTTAAATTCTTCATACTGCTGTTGTGAGCCGACACGTAGCAGAGGAGAAGATTTTTCTGTTGCTGAAATCTTGGATGAGTTGAGTCAAAGGACACGTGTCATCGACCCATGGCTCGAAGATCTCGGATTTGGTGGGGAAGTGATCTGGTGAGCTGCGCCTTAGATTGGACGCAGGAGGAGGCTGCGGTTCATAACGTTTAGGAGTTACAAACCGTTCGGGGCGCATGGCTTTTGAGGCACATGCAGGCGACTTTCCTTCTGTCTTTTGGGATCAGAGAGCAGTCTGAAGCGCATTGCTTTTGAGGCGCATATAGATTTGGGCGCATGGCTGCAGAGGCACATGCGGATGATTGGGTGGCCACGTGGCAGTAGCCGTCGGAGTAAAGTCATGATGATGCTGACGTTGCCGACGCTTCATTTTCTACAAAAGCTGTCAACCGTTCAGACTTGGGGAGGCGTGCTGCCAACTCTGTCAGTTCAGCATTTAATGTTGGTGACATTCGATGGATAGCTGAGTGGGCGCGTTGGTTGACGTTCTACTAGGCGTATGGGGACGTATGGGGGCGCATCCTCTGTGATGCGCTCGGTACAGGGCGCATCTGTGGGGGGCGCTTGGTGTTTGAAGGGGTGTGATGCGCTGTCCAGCCGGCGCATCCGACACGTCTTTAATGATGCGGCTGTTTCGCTTCTCGAGTGCTTTTAAATAGCCGTTTGGCTGAAGTCGAGGCGTCCGGTTCATCCATTTAATGTGAGTTCATTGCACGGAATTCGGAGAGCCATCCACTTGGCACGTGGGTTTGATCTGCCCGGCCTATAAATAGTGGCATAGAGGGAAGGTTTGCTTCTCGTTCCCTCACGTTCTTCCGACATGAACTTGGGTATTCGGGTGCATTCTGTTGACGAAGTGTTCCCGAGGGTGAAGATGAGACGCCATGTCGTCGTTGATGCACTTGAAGGTGACTGTTACATCCAAAAGACGGAGTCGAGGGCTTCTGAGGCAGGCGGAAGGTGCCTGTTGCATCCAAAGATGGAGATGCTCGGGCCTCGTCTCCGTTGTTCTGGAAGGGCCGTAGATCGGAATGGCAGTGCCCTGACCGTCTTCCTTTGGCTTTGGAGGCTCTTTCTCTGGATGGGGGTGTTAATTGCCACCCTCATCCTGCTCGGCCAGGTGAGCCTGGCTGGAAGAGCAGCACATAACTGGGCTGCTGAAGGGATGCACATAACTGGGGATGCACATAACTGAGCTGCTGAAGAGATGGTGGGATGCGCCTGGTTGGAGGCGTATGGTATCTGCTGCGCCTAACTGGCGGCGCATGGTAACTGCTGCGCCTATCTGGAGGCGCATGGTGGCTGCTGGCTGTAGACTTAGGATCTTTTCTCTGTAGAAATTCTCCTTTGTACAACCTTTTCTAGACATGTAATAGACTTTTGTATATAAATAAAAAGTCCTTCTTCAAATGTCTATACTTATTGACTTTGCTGTGAAGTGTTCTATCCGAGTTCTGGCGCATGTAGTGTCTGGAGCATGGGCTTTCTGGTTGCGAAATTCCATGCTTCTACAAGACCCCCGTCAAAGTTTTCAAAACTTTTGAATAAGTTTTGGAATACTTTGAATAAGAAGCATGGCGATCAGGGCGCATGGTTGTTGGGCGCATGCTCCTCTCAGTTAATGTATATGATGATGCCTTGGTAACCGAAAAGATTAATGATGATCTTTTGGTTATATTTGCTGTTATCTCTTCACAGAACCCGAGGCGACGGCTGAGATCACTCGTCATCGGTTCACGCGTGCGACCACGGCCTATAAATAGGTGAGAGATGGAGAGAGAGAGAGTTCTTCTGCTCTGTCCCTTTGCCTCCTTTAGAGTTCTTCTTCAAAACCCTAACTTCTTCCTCTCTGAGAGAATGGCTCCCAAGACTCCTCGCGGCGGTGCTGGCAAGGGAAAGGAGAAAGCGAAGGAGTTCGTCGACAATGATGCACCTATCACCCTTGCGACTCCAGTCGACGTTCGTCCCGAGGTGTCGGGTGGGTATCGTCTCTTTCACACAAGTTTTGGGCCATACTGTGCCCTAACTCAAAGCTGCCAACGCGTATGGACAATCGCTGACGCGCATGGGTTTTATACCCTGATGATGCGCCAAAGCCTTCGCTGACGCGCATGGGCTCATGCCTTGATGATGTGCCGAAGCTCCAATGCTGACGCGCATGGGTTTACACCCTGATGATGCACCAATCTATTTGACACCTTTTGTCTTTTTGCCTGACTTCCACTTTTGTTGTGCCAGTGTCGATGACGATCCCTTTGTTGAATGAGGTCCTCCTGGACGCTTCTCTTTGCCAAATGGGAGTTGATTTTGATGAGGCGGTGATCAACCCTGCAAAGGATGCTATCTTACAGAACCAACCCCGGGAGAGAATGCTGCAAATCCAGAACCAGTTGTCGCTTTTCCTCCAGAGTATGATGGAGAGTGGTAAACTGAAGTCTGCTGAATCTGAAGATGTGACTTTCTTAAAACCTGCCTTTCTGTTTGGCGACCGACTAGTCTCTTCTGAAGTGAAGATACTGAAGATCAAAGAAGACTAGTTCTTTTCTGCCAAAGGCATGGTTCTATACATGCGGCAGGTTGACCGCCAGATGCCGCTGACGGCCTTTTACCGTTTAGCTTCGAAGAGAAGGATGGGTTGGGAACTTACTCCTTCTCAAGGAGGGGCCTTGGGAGGTACCCTTTCGATCGACGCTACCTCGAACCAGTGAGATACCTTGGCTGTTTACGAGCCGGTTCCTCGTTCAGTTACCGAGCCTTGCGTCCCGGGAGCCTCTACAGTGAAGTCCCAAGCGACATGTTTCCCTTCAGTCCCCGACCTTTACAAATCGGATGCTGACAGCGAAGGTCATGTATCCAACAGGTGGCTTTAGAGTCGAAGGTTGGTGTCACTACATTCCGAGGTGGGACGAGTTGACCACTTGGGTGCTTTCAAGGTTCAAAGTTGAGCTTAGGGAGATTGGGCTGACAGCCGCCATTCGGGCTACGCAGGCAGGCATGGATCTCAATAAGTCTATGTTCCTTGCGCTCTTGGAATTATTCAATGCCCATACTGGCAGCTTCTTCACTCCGGTGGGAGAGTTAGGGTTGGGTCTCCATGAGATGTACGAAGTGTCTAAGCTTCCTTGGGGCTCGGAGCCGTATGAGGAATATTTTCCGTCAAATAAGGAGATCCAGGTTCTGGAAGATAAAGACCCGGAGATGATGGCTGTATTCAAAGAGGTGACGAGCCACTATTATCTGATGCACCAGAGGGATAAGGACAAGACCCAGCCTCATGTGACTGCTTGGAGGGACTATGTCTTTAAGCAGGATTTGGCGGATCCTTCGAGGATCCGGTTTGCGACTCCGCAGGGACTGAAGCCCGCGGAAGTGACTTCTGAAATAAGTCGGCTAGACGAGAGGACCCCATATTAGGATGAGAGCGGCAAGGATACATATAGCTGCTACTGGCACTGTGGGCACCGGATGTCATCTAAGGCAGTGTTGACAGCCTACTTGATGATATGGCTCCGGGATTTCGTGTTTGCAGGTGGATCCGGTGCCGTAGAGAGGGTACATCGGAATCTCATTTTGCCTGCCGTAAAGTTGGCTTTTGGACGACCTTTAGCTCTCCTCCCTGCGATGGTGTGCAACCTGTTACGCAGTTTGAGGTCTCTTGCTGATGATGTGATCCACGAGAAAGGTAACAATAACTTTCCCCGGGCCGAGCTGTCTTTCCATTATCTTATGGGGTGGCTGATTTTGCATCATCCGAACGTGATGAGTCCCGGTCCGGAGGAGGATCATGTTGAAGGGGATGCCTTCATCCGCCGCTTCTATAAGAGGAAGTGGTTGTACACTGGCGTCCCCGTTTGCAGGAGAGTCTTGTCCTACCTTCAGGGGTGGGAGATTGTCAAGGTTGGCCCGATCTTCAAAGATTTCGAGGCCGACCAAGATTTAGTTGACTCTGGCGAAGATGCGGTCACTTTGCCGAAATGGAGTTTTTGTTGGTTGTAAAGTATTCTGCCTTCTCACCTGGTCTACCGCAACCAGAATAGATGTTATCTGGAGCCATATCTGCCAAGCCAATTTGCTCGTCAATTTGGCTATACCCGGCTAATGCTGCGGAATCCCAGTAGCAGTCTAGGCTTCATCGGGAGTTTGCTGGATGGAGCCCGGGGCTGGCAGTATTATAACGCTGGATGCACTAGCGTTAATTTTACTACGCCAGTCCGCAACCCTCGGCCGCAGATCCTATATCCGGCCGCCAAGCTGTATTGCATTATGAATACTGCGTCTCATGGTTATGACAGGAAGACTAGTTTCATTATTGGAACTCAGCTGGAGGCCACGGCGAATATGTTGATGGCAGCCCGATCATATCGTCCACCAGAATTTGTGGGATATCGGGCTGCTGCTGCAGCACCAGTGAGAGATCCGTCTGTTGGAAAGAGGCGGGCTGACACAGAAGCTGGTTCTTCTGTACCGAAAAGGTCGAGAAAGACGTCGACTCCAAAGGTTACGGAAGTGACACTTGTAACGCCAACGGGATCAGTTCCTGCTGAGGTAAGGAGTGCTCCATAATTCTAATTCATTTTGTCATTGTGCTGACTTATGCTTTTCTTCTTGCAGGGATCGTCGAAGAAGAAGTCCCGTGTTTCAAAACTGGGTGCTAGTAAACTGAAGGAGGTGGCAGGCTCTTCTGATGAGCGCATTCCACCGATGATAATGTCTTCCGTGGAGGAGGGTCCCGAAGACGTTCCTGCGGAGGTTTTAGTATCTCCTGTCTTTGAGGTTGCAACAAATTCTGGGAAGGTACAGTCTGCCGTGGAGGCCTTGGACGTTGAGGGTCCTACGGACTCGAGGCATCCTGATGATGAGGTGGATTGGAGTTCGTCGCCTTCGGATGACGTTGCTCCAGAGCTACAAGAGTCCGTTGCGGGGGCAACAGATATGGTTGGGACAGAGAGGGTTGATTCCCCTCCTTGTCATGATGAGGGGAGGTCGTCTATATCATTGCCGAGTCCTACCCCAGCTTCAATCGTGAAAGTTGAGGTGGCTACCGGTCAGGAGGTAGCGACAGATTCTGTCCCTGTAAAGGGACTTGAGAAGGATGAGACCCTTCTGTCGGTCCTGTCTCCCGGGGCGGGCCAGGAGATGAGTGTTGATCTCCCCGTTCTGTCGGGGGAGGCACTGGTTGCTGATAGGACATTGGGGGTAGAAGAGGTGGCTGTTGATGTCGGTGGTTCCTCCGGGCTTGAGAAGGGCAAGGGTGTGGAACCCTCTGTTACTCCTTCTACTTGGAAAACTATCTCGACGCCTGTGCCGGCTTCCTCTGTTGCTTCGGCTCCTCGGGCTAGCAGTATGGCCCCTGTCGATGAAGAGCCTATTGATGTCGAGGTTCAAGCCTCGCAGGTTGAGGTTGGCAGATCTTCTTCCGGTCTGCTAACTGTAGTAGCTCCTCCAACTCCTGCTATGACGCCGCAGGTACTGGCGGACACAGACGAATATGTGAAATTCCTCGTCGAGGGGGTGTACAAAATGCTGCAGAGGGGTGTATCTGCGGTGATGGATGCCAACGAGAGCTTTGCGATGGCAAAAACTCTGGCAATGCCCTGTATCGAGCTGATCCGCGTTCACCAAGGCCACGACCATATGGCCGAAATTCTGGAGGCTTCGGTGATCGAGCTGGATGAGCGGCTTGCGAAACTTCAGCGCATCCAGCGAAATAACCTCGCCGTCCTGATAGATACGGAGAAGGGGCAGTTGATTGCCGAGATCGAGTCTTCCTACCAGGCCACTGTGGGCATTTGGGAGCGCGAGGTGGCTGAGACTGAGGCTGCGGTAGAGCAGTTGTCTCAGTCCATAAAGAAGATGATGGAAACGCGAGCTGCGTTGGATGCTAACTTCGCAGAGATCAACACCCAGATGCGCCGCCTTGAGGACCAACGGGCCCGGCTCCAGTTAGATGCCGAACGTGTCCGGGCAGAACACATAGCATTCAAGAAGGAGGAAGCAACTTTTACTCAGCGGACTCTTGCCTTGGCTCGGCAGCGACAACAGCTTGATGAGAAGCATGAGAGCGAAACTTCCGCTGAGGCTGTTGAATTGATGCGTCAAGAAGCTGAGCGTCGAGTCCTGGCGACTGTGGAGACCCGTACAGTCGACCTAAGACGTCGAGTCAGAGAGCTCTCAGCCCACCCTGGAGAGGTTCAGGGACTGTAGCTTCTCCCTTTTTTATGTTCTTTTGCAATCCTTGCTGGGGGATAGTGTAGTTCTGTACTCTCTCTTTTTTTTAGAAAATAAAGAAGTACACAACCTTTTTTTGTGATGTGTTCATTTTGTTATTATGAACTTGATGATTTGTGTGGACCTATTATCTTTTGTGCACCTTGGTTTTTAGGTACAGATAATAAGTTTGGAGGAACCAACATGTTTGCTCAGAGGTGATATGGACATGGCAATCATTGGGTTCAAAAATGATAGAATCTTCCTACTCAGTGGTATTATGGACGTGGTAGGAATGATCCTGGGGGATATGCTGAACAACTCAGAGGTGATGTGGACGTGGAAGTTCTGTGATCAATGTACGACAACGCAGGGGTTGTTTGTACGAGATGTTTACTCAGAGGTAATGTGGACGTGGTAAACATGAAGGGTAGCGTCGGCTTACGTAGCGTAAGATTCCGCTTTGTAGGGTGTAGAGGAACAACTCAGAGGTGATGTGGACGTGGTTGTCTTTCTACTGAAGGATGCTACGGAACAGCTGGGTTCCAGAAGCGTATGAGTTTGTGGAAGGAGATTGTGTGTGAGCCCCGATGATTGGGCCCACAGATCCCCTTTGGGGAAGTACATGTCTGAAGGATGTCAAGAATAATACTTCTTTAGGAACTTGCCGTTGATGGGCATCATGAACAAGTCCCCATTGGGTTTGGCGAGGCGGTAAGCACCGTTTGAGTATACTGTCTCTATGATGAAAGGTCCTTCCCACTTGAGCTCGAACTTTCCTGGTGTCTTGTAAGTTAACACCATTAGCCTTCTGACTGCTAAAACCAGGTCGCCAATTTGGAAAGTCCTCTGTTTGACCTTCTTGTTGAAAGCCTGTGATATACGGGCTTGGTAGAGTTCGATGCGTTGTTGAGCCAGGAGACGCTTCTCATCGAGTGCCTCCAGTTCCCGCAGACGACGACGTTGATTGTCTTCTTCTGTGAGTTTGTTTGTTATTGCTACGCGGAGTGAGGGCATCTGGATCTCGAGAGGCAGTACCGCTTCGCTCCCGTAGACCAGGAAGAATGGTGTGTTGCCTGTTGGGGTCCATACCGTTGTGCGGTAGGCCCAAAGGCATTCGCCAAGCTTTTCGTCCCAGTCGCGTTTGTTGGATGATACGACCTTTTTGAGCAGCCTAACGATAGTTTTGTTGAACGCTTCTGCTAACCCGTTTGCAGCCGGATTGTAGGCGGTAGATGCCACATTTTGAATACGATTCTTGTCACAGAACTTGCTAAAAATGTGGCAGATAAACTGAGGACCATTGTCATGAATGATCCGCCGGGGTACTCCGAAACGGTAAATGACATGGTATTTGATAAAGCTGACCACCCTGGAGCTCTTTACTTCTGCCAGTGGGACTGCTTCTGCCCATTTGGAGAAGTAATCGGTGATGGCCAGGATGAAGCGGTGTCCTCTTGATGAAGGAGGGTGATTGGTCCCACAATGTCCATGCCCCAGGCTTCAAAGGGCCAGGAGGCGACTGTAGGATGTAGTGGTTCAGACGGTATATGTATGAAGTCTGCATGAAGTTGGCATGCATGACACTTCTTAGCATATTCAACAGCGTCGGCAGCCATGGTTGGCCAGTAGTAGCCCATACGTCGCAGTCGATCCTGCAACTTAGGACCGGGTTGATGAGCTCCGCAAGTTCCGTCATGAGCTTCTCGAAGAGCTTCGACTGCTTCTTCGTTGGACAGGCATCGAAGGAGGAGCCCATCGAAGGAGCGTCGGTACAGCGTTTTGGTAGCTGTATCGTAGTAGAATCGAAAAGAGCGTCTCCTGACTGAGACGGCTTCCTTCGGGTCCTCTGGAAGGATTTCGTAGACAGCGAAGTCGATGAACGGGAACCTCCAGTCTCGAACATTAACACCAGTATTCGTCGGCATGGCATGAACCACTCGCAAGCATAGGTTGTTTCTAGGACAAACCAAGTCTCGGCCAGTTATCGTGACATAGTGTTGAGTCCCAAAGGGCGCTGCCAATGAGGCTGCGAGGCCAGCCAGAGCGTCAGCCTCCAAGTTTTGTAGACGAGGTACATGTTCGATGAAGAACCCGGTGAAGGTTGAAATGATGTTCAATGCAACTTCATGGTAAGGGATCAGATCTTCATGGCGAACCTCGTACTGCCCCCGAATCTGGTTCACGACGAGTTTTGAGTCACCGTAGGCTTCCAGATGGTCCACCCCCAGCTGTTGTGCGAGCTGGAGTCCCATGATGAGTGCGTTGTACTCGGCAAAGGGAGCAAGCACGCTGGATGACCAACTGATCGGGGAAGACTAAGACTACCCCCACTCATGCGATGTTTTGGCCTTTGGGGCCTGTTCTTGAAGCGCCATCGAAAAACATCTGCCAAACGGAGCTTCCTTCGGTGATGTTGGATTCTTGGACCTCATCCAGGATGTCTTCATAGAGTTTTGAGGATTCTGGGATGGGGAGTGTAGCTAAAAAGTCTGCCAGAGCTTGACCTTTAATAGCTTTTTGCAGGACAAACACCATATTATACGGTGTTAGCAAGATCGCCCATGTGGCTTGCCGAAAGTTCAATGAACCTGGCTTTGTCATGAGGACTCTGAGCGGATTGACTCGGGAAATGACATGAATTGTCTGGCCCGAGACATAATGACGAGTCTCTGGATGGCAAACACCAAAGCCAAGCACTCTTTTTCAACGGGGTTGTACCGGTGTTCGGCCCTGATGAGCGTTCGACTGAGGTAGTAAATTGCTTGCTCATATCCTGTATCGCTGTTTTGAGCCAGCAGAGCGCCAAGGGAATGATCCATGGCACGGACGTAGAGGAGAAATAGTTTGCCGGCGACAGGTGCCACCAGGACTGGTGGGCTCGTCAAGTAGGCTTTGATGTCGTCAAAAGCCTTTTGGCACTCCTCTGTCCAGACATAAGAGACTCCCTTCTTCATGAGCTGAGTAAAGGGTTGACATTTACCGGAAAGGTTTGCTATGAACCTTCGGATGTATGCCAGACGTCCCTGTAAGCCCCGAAGTTCTCGAAGATTCTTCGGAGGGTCCATGTTGAGGATGGCTTTGGTCTTCTCGGGATCAACATGAATGCCTTTCGCCGTGATGACAAAGCCCAAGAATTTGTCGCTAGAAACCCCCAAGAAGGATTTAGCGGGTGTCCTGGGGGACATCCTCGTTTTGAGGGGCTTCTAGGAGGCTGACTTCGCCTTGAGGACGAAGATCCGCCGCAGCTGTGCTTTGGACATCTTCGTCTTCGAAAGGAGGCTCAACAAGGGTCTGACTACCCCCAGCTTCCTCCAAGAACTTCTTCCTCGACCGAGTGCTTTCGAACACTCCAGAGGTCGAGACAGCTGCCTTGGTTTTCCTTGGCTGGCTTTTGGATGAAGACGAAGAATTGCCAGTCGTCTTCCGGACTGACAAGGAGTTGGAGATCACGTTGCATGAAGCAATCCTTGGCTCCTCTTCTGTTGACACCTTCATCCCGAGGCGATGTCGGAGGGGTCTCGATGATTGCAGCCGCTGGAAGACTGACTGCCTTGGTGGTACTGCTGCCTTGCAACAGCAGTTGATGGTGACCACCGCACAAGTATGCCCCGTGAGAGGCGCATCGTGCCTGTTGGTCGACTCTCCTGACCGGCGCTTGTGAGTGATCACATTACGCAGGTCGTTGGAGGAGAGTGCTACCTTCACACCCCCTTCAGGCGCATGGCAAGGCCAAACGTCGGGGTGGTCAGATGAGTGTCGTGCCCCCTGATCTAATACCAAGTAGGCATCACAATCAGTAGTGGGGGAACCACAACATTTGAAATGACTTGAACGGACCTCAAACGCACAACCAGAGGAGGCACGGGAGTTCAAGACCACTGAATTTGCCTCACTCGACTTGGTTGTGCACGCAGTAGATGCGCCCAAATGAGATGAGGACTTTGAAGGTCGACTCATTTTTGGTGCAGAGGTACCTGATTCGACCTTGTACAGCTTACCATCGGCAGCACGCGTGATTGTGAGCGCGTGCCTCTGGCCTGCTGCTGGCATAGCACGTTTGTGGCGCATGGCCCGTGCCGCCTTGGATTTCTTTGTACTAGCCCACTAGGGCGCATAGTACTCAGCATCCAAATTCTCCTCGCTATTATAGCGAGTGAGTCTGTCAAAGACAGAGACTTTTTATGGCACATCAGAGGTGATGCGCGGGGCATTGGCTGCGCCCCTGCTCCATCGACGCATCTTCCTCGCCTGAGAGGGAGATGGCTGGGGAACGTGGTCAGCCGCACGCTTCTCCGAGAGATGTACTGCATCAGCGGGCGCACCTTGGTTGCTGAGAACGTCAGCAGGAAGGGAGGGCTGGATTGGCGCATTCCCTTCAGTGGTGGTGCCCGAGGCGTCGACCTTGCGCACCCAGACACGGCGGGTCTTCTTCAGCTTCGGCAGCCACTTCGAAGGACTCGTACTTCCTTCAGAAATGATCTCCTCGTACTCCTGTTGATTGAGGCGCACGACCAGCGTCTTGTGGGAGGAGCCCACTTTCACGTCGTCGGCCTGTGACACGACTTTCTCGGAAGAGGAGAAAGAGGTCCCCAGCAGAGTCGCCAGCTTGTTTGCCATTAAAATTGTTTGATTGAAAACTTTAACACAAACAGAACAGTGTTACAATATAGGACTTAGATGTAGTCCTAGGAGTACACTTTTGTTTAATCTGGGTCCTTAGTGCCAATGGAGCGAGTGGTAATGCGTTGACTCCGTTGACGGGCTGACGACGGTTATTGGTTCTCTGAAGGTGTAGATTGCTCTGGGTGCCGGAGCTTGCCGAGAGGAGGAAGATGTTGAGTGTCTGTCTCTGTCTCTCTGGTGATTCTATGTATGTTCGTTGTGGATTCTGTGCATTGTCTCCTTTTTTCTCAGATGAGAAGGAAATGATCCCTCTATTTATAATTGGGCAGGTTGGCTGCTCATGCGCACATATGTAGGATATGCCGGTACGTAGGGACGCCACGTAGAGATTGCTGATGGAGGCGCATGGATGACGTGCCCTACTCGAGGGGTTGAATTCTTCATACTGCTATTGTGAGCCGGCACGTAGCAGAGAAGAAGATTTTTCTGTTGCTGAAATCTTGGATGAGTTGAGTCAAAGGACACGTGTCATCGATCCATGGCTCGGAGATCTCGGATTTGGTGGAGGAAGTGATCTGGTGAGCTGCGCCTTGGATTGGACGTAGGAGGAGGCTGCGGTTCATAACCTTTAGGAGTTACAAACCGTTCGGGGCGCATGGCTTTTGAGGCGCATGCAGGCGACTTTCCTTCTGTCTTTTGGGATCAGAGAGCAGTCTGAAGCGCATGGCTTTTGAGGTGCATGCAGATTTAGGCGCATGGCTGCAGAGGCACATGCGGGTGATTGGGTGGCCACGTGACAGTAGCCGTCGGGGTAAAGTCATAATGATGCTGACGTTGCCGACGCTTCATTTTCTGCAAAAGCTGTCAACCATTCAGACTTGGGGAGGCGTGCTGCCAACTCTGTCAGTTCAGCATTTAATGTTGGTGACATTCGATGGACAGCTGAGTGGGCGCGTTGGTTGACGTTCTACTAGGCGTATGGGGACGTATGGGGGCGCATCCTCTGTGATGCGCTCGGTACAGGGCGCATCTGTGGGGGGCGCTTGGTGTTTGAAGGGGTGTGATGCGCTGTCCAGCCGGCGCATCCGACACGTCTTTAATAATGCGGCTGTTTCGCTTCTCGAGTGCTTTTAAATAGCCGTTTGGCTGAAGTCGAGGCGTCCGGTTCATCCATTTAATGTGAGTTCATTGCACGGAATTCGGAGAGCCATCCACTTGGCGCGTGGGTTTGATCTACCCGTATATAAATAGTGGCATGGAGGGAAGGTTTGCTTCTCGTTCCCTCACATACTTTCGACATAAACTTGGGTATTCGGGTGCATTCTGTTGACGAAGTGTTCCCGAGGGTGAAGATGAGACGCCATGTCGTCGTTGACGCACTTGAAGGTGACTATTACATCCAAAAGACGGAGTCGAGGGCTTCTGAGGCAGACGGAAGGTGCCTGTTGCATCCAAAGATGGGGATGCTCGGGCCTCGTCTCCGTTGTTCTGGAAGGGCCGTAGATCGGAATGGCGGTACCCTGACCGTCTTCCTTTGGCTTTGGAGGCTCTTTCTCTGGATGGGGGTGTTAATTGCCACCCTCATCCTGTTCGGCTAGGTGAGCCTGGCTGGAAGAGCAGAACATAACTGGGCTGCTAAAGGGATGCACATAACTGGGGATGCACATAACAGAGCTGCTGAAGAGATGGTGGGATGCGCCTGGTTGGAGGCGCATGGTATCTGCTGCACCTAACTGGCGGCGCATGGTGCCTCCTGCGCCTATCTGGAGGCGCATGGTGGCCGCTGGCTGTAGACTTAGGATCTTTCCTTTGTAGAAATTCTCCTTTGTACAACCTTTTCTAGACATGTAATAGACTTTTGTATATAAATAAAAAGTCCTTCTTCAAATGTCTATACTTATTGACTTTGCTGTGAAGTGTTCTGTCCGAGTTCGGGCGCATATAGTGTCTGGCGCATGGGCTTTCTGGTTGTGAAATTCCATGCTTCTACAAGACCCCCTTCAAAGTTTTCAAAACTTTTGAATAAGTTTTGGCCGCATAAGAATCAGTTATGTCCGGCCGCATAAGGCCCGATAATTTTGGCCGCATAAGACTTATCTTTCTGGCCGCATAAGCGCAAGCCCGCCCAGCCGCATGGACTTCTTCCCTCACTGTCGCATGTGCTCATCCCTTCCCAGCCGCATGGGGTCTTCTCCTTCCGCTGGCCGCATGAGAACCCCACTACCTGAGCCGCATGAACTCGAATTCTGGGTCGTATGAACCCGCATCGATCCAGCCGCATGGACTCGTTTCTCTGAGACGCACAGCTCCTCCCGTGCCCTGCCTTACTATTTAATTATTATTATTTTATTATTATTTATAACTCATGTCTTATAACCTTTAGTGTATTTGGGCCTTTTAATTAGAATGCTTGTTCTATGTTATCCTGCACTTGTAACATGAACATGACAGTGACCCGTAGTGGTGCTCTCTTGACAAGTAACCTGACATAACATGATAGTGGCCCGCCGTGGCGCACTTCTGACAAATAACCTGACATGATATACCCTGATAAGCTGTTGCGACGGCTCCATGACATGACTTGTATGAATAGCCTGGACACCATGGACGATTGTGCTTGTATAAATGGACCAGTCTTGTCTTGCATCATGTTTAGGATAGGGCCCCTGAGTACCACGGTCAGGGGTACCTACTGAAATGGACTAAGGCTAATAACTAGAATAACACAGTAGTCATGAAGAGATTTCCCAGCTACATGCAATCCCGTTACCTGGGCGCGCCTGGGATCTGTAGCCTGTCGTCGAGTAGGGCACATTTCCAGCACACTGTCATGTATTGCACCCTTCAAGCTACTTAAGGGTACATGCGTTTCCTGGACGATGTACCCACCTGAATTCAACCCCTAATTTTCGACCTAGGTAACCTAGATGGTCTGCAGGGCTTGTGGCTGTGGAATAATCTCGCTGCATCTTGTTAGTAACTAGGCCTGTGATAACCCTATTTAGTTAAAGTATCAAGCCGTACTTATTGCTTGACCGTGATTGTTGAATGGGGAACAACCAGTCTAGTCTTGTCTTGATCATGTACAAGATTGTTATATGTCCTGAATTCTTATGTTAGCTGCCGATAAATAGTGGAAAGCCAAGTTCCGTTCAGATGAAGGGTTACAACCCCGGTCCTTGTTTGGTTTACGGATTGTAACCTGGTTATTTGAACAGTTCCATGGTTATCTCGTCGTATATCATCCTGGTATATTTTCCTCATTTCCAGCTCTTACTATTTATCTATACTTGTGTTAATTGCTGGTTTTAGTTCCTAAGTGAAGCTTCCTTTGTGGCACTTGCTCTTTCTGGGATCTGACCCAGCTGGTTTTGTATGGCCAGATTTCGGAGCAGTACCAGAGGATTTACCGACCTTCCAGCCCGATGGTGACCACCTGGCGTAACCAGGGTAACGAGTGGGTTTATTTTTGATCTTCCACTTTATTGTAAAAATATTCTTTTGAGGCGTTTAGCCGACGGGCACCTGTTTAGCTCGATTGCATTTATTTACTGTCTGCCTATGGGCTGTAAAATGATTGACAGTTCCTAGGGTTGATCATGTATGACTAAACTCTTGCTAGTCCTCATATTTTGTAATGACTAGCTTCATGATCAGCTGAATATGTATTATTTTGGACGCCTTACTATTGTATATTTGATGATCTTACATCTTGTAACATTTACTTACTTGCTTGTGATTAAGACACTAGGCTTGTTCTTGACCTTAAGAGACTGTTGGCTTGTAGTTAAACCCTCATGTATCTAGACAGCCGTGATCGTATAGCGAGGTGGGTTGCACTTCAATATTCGTAGCTAGCTATGTCTGCCCCCGCTCTCTCCAGTATTCTGGTTCTGGGGCGTGACAGGCTTTAACTTCAGCGAGGTAAGAGTAAGCATATAGTAATGCCTCACTTAAGGCCTTCCGTATTTTTTTGGAGAGTCAAAATAGATCGAACAGAGGCAACCTGGCAGGTGTATTGGCTAGCTGTGCCAGTATGTCAAAGTTGTAGGGCCGATCAATGCCCTCGGGAGCTGACGCCTTCAGAGACTTGTCAAACTGCGTCGTCTTCTGCTTGCTTTTGTCCGTAGTTGAAGGCTTAGACGGGCCGACTTCTGAGCTTGTGGGGGTAGCAGGTGCTTGAGAGGGTACTGCTTCTTCTTGTGCGAGATCGTATGGCCGAAGATAAGTCTTCTCCGATCGTGTCTCGCCAGATAGAACCTCGTAGATGGGAGAGAATACCATATGGCATGACTTGTATTTCTTGCCCCTTTTGCTTTAGGAGGTACTACCCCCTGCGTCACTTCTTGCACAAAGTTCAGATGGACCCACATAATCTCACCCCGTTCAGTCGTGAGTGGCACCAAGGTTGAGTTGCAAGCTGGCGGTAGGTTGACGACTTCTATTATTGCTTTAGAAATTGGGATCATGCCGTCTGGAACTTCTGTGGGAGGAAAGTCACCAAACTGAAGAGAGATCATGTTAGAAGATAAGACCTTGTCTTCAGCTTCGAGGTTGATCGCTTGGCTGTCGATAAGCTGTTGTATCTTCTTCTTCAGGACGATGCAGTCCTTGGAGGAATGATGAACGTACTGATGATAGAGACAGTACTTGGGATCGTTGAGCTGGTTTACCTCCGCAGGACGTCATGGTGGAGGCAATGTCAGTTTATTACCCTTTGTCAATGTATGAAAGATGGTAATGAGATCGTCTTCGTCAAAGGAGAAGGTCTCCTTAGGCTTTTCGGAGGCGCCCTGAGAATTGGAAGCTCCTTTGGATGTGTCGACCTTCAGGACTTCTTTCCCTTTACCCCCACGGATAGGGATAGTTTGAGGATGCTTGTCCTTGTCTTCAGATTTATGTGTTTTCAACCCTAGTAGTTACAGATTAGGGATATCATTTTCAGCAGCATCAGCGGCCCCAATGAAAGCGGACCATGTATCATACTTATGTATACCTAGACAGAGCTTCACTGTAGGAAGGAAGTTATGTCGACAAGTATCCATAAGTTCTGAATCTGGTATACCGAAGGGCATCTTTAGTGCCAGCCGCCTGAAGCATTTGATGAAGGCGATGACAGACTCAGTCCTCCATTTCTTAGTCTCGATGAGGGTGGACATACTAACATGCATGCCACTCTCATAAAACCTGTTGAGGAACAACCTCTCCAAGTCTTTAAAAGAGTTGATGCAACCGTCAGGCAGACTGCAGAACCATTCGAAAGCTACCCCCTACAAGGTGCTAATAAACAGCTTTTACAAGAATATATCGTCCTTGGGTAAATGTAAAGTCTGCATGTTGAAGTATGTCATGTGTTGATGAGAAAAAGTTAACTCGTCAAATGAATTTAGCGTTAGCGACTTATAATTAGGAGGGCAAGTAGCATTCTTCCACTTAGGGGAATAAGGTTGAGATATTCCCATCTTCTGCAGCTCGTCTTTGTGTGAGATGGTGTCGAGGCGGGCGACCAGGGAATCAATTGCATCATGTTCATTGAGCAAGTGTTGGGAAACGGCTACTGAACGGTTGTCAGACGTCGTTGGCGAAGGACCACCCACAGCATTTGCAAGATTTAGAGGAGGCGCAACGAAATGATACTCCTTTTGTAGCGAATGCAGGTTGTTGCTGTGAGCCAGACTTGTCACTACCACATTTCTAGTGTGAGGGTAATTTTGACATTTTTGGGTTAATTTAAATTTATTAGAATTTATTTGAATTTATGGGAATTTTTAGGGATTATTTTAGAATTGTTTAGACTAGGTTGACTTTGACTAGTTTTGACCCTTGTAGACCAACCTAGGAGCTAACCCTAGTTATTATGATCTTGGTTAGGTTATATGACTCTAGTCTAACCTAGGCTAATCCTTGGTTTGGTCATTAGACTCTAATTAGCAATAGGAATTAGAAAGTCATAAGTCATGACTTATGATTTAGAGCCTTTGATAAATCTTTTTAACTCAAAGCCTTGTAGTTTAGCCCAAAGCCCAAAATAGCAAAACCCTAATCCCTAGACCCACTTGGCCGGCAACCCCTATCATCATTGGGATCAGCACCCTATAAATACTCTCCTAAAATCTAGGGTTGCCTCTTTCTTAGGAAAGCTCAAAGTTTAAGAAAGGTTTGTTTCCTATTTCAATTAATCCCTAGAATTCTATTCCTCTTCCTTTTTCATTCAAATCTCCTCCATTCGGTTCTAATATACCCACTCTTGCTGATATTGAAGTTTCATTTCAGTTTGGCATTGTTTTGTGGATTGGGACATCAAGGAGAAGAGCTATTGAAGGGGGGTTTTCTTGAAAGTTCAACAATAGGTAACTCCTCCATTTTTCTATGACATTTTGATTTCTTTTCATGTTTAGGAAGCCCTAGGAGTCCCCTCAGTGTCTGTATTGGTTTCGTGTCGGATTGCATCAGTTTCGTGTCCGTTTGGAAACGTGTCAGGAGCTATCCCTAGGTGTTTGTCGAAATGCCTCAAAGGGCATTTTGATCTCTTTTAAACAAAGTTTTTGAATAGAAATTTAGATATTGTTATTGCTTATTGATTTTTATTCTTCTTTGGTGGTGCTAGTGTCGGTTTGTGTCGAAATCGACGCATGGACACGCGTCGCACACCCGCGCACGCGCTACAGTGCTCCCCTGCTACTCGGGGGCTGTAGTGGACACGACACGTAATGATTTGACACAAAACTTGACATGACTCTTGGGGCAGTGACTGACATGCCACGTGTCAAGTTTCATGGGCCCACGTGGCGTATCGAGAAAGAAATCCTCGACGCACGGGGAAATGCCTGTGCAGTGCGCAAGTGAAATCGAGCACTGATACGGCTCTGTAGTTTTGGACACGACACTCTAGGACACGATGTAGGGTATTGGACACTTAGCTAGACCCTGGGCGAACCTAGGGTTGCAAGCACGAGGCCTAGTTTAGCTTGTGTCGTGTGCACGACACGCATGCACACGTGCACGATACAGTGCACTGAAACAGTGCCTATGTGCACTGTTTCGTATCCTGGGTCATTTGGACACGTTTGTGTCCTTTTGTTTGGACACAAACACCTTATATGGCATGTATGCATTGTAAATTTAAATTACCAACCCTTTATTTGTATTTTAATATGTTTTTCAATAGGTATTGATAATTCACAATTTCTGAAACTTGATGTTCAATATCCTGATTTTTACAGTTTTAAAACTTGAACTTTGTCACCAGTTTTAAACCATTTAACACTGTTAATTAGTTGTTTTCATACCCTAATCATGTACTCCTATATGTTATCTAACTATGATATGAATTTTGGGTTGTTTGGTGTTATGTGGGAATCAAAATGGGCTTGTATGGAAAACTGGGATAAGAGAGTTCAGCTTACTGAACTGTGTATAGTCCCAGTTTTCAAATGAACTTTGCTATCATTTTAAACCTTCTAAATGCTGTTAACTGTTAGGTTAAGACCCTAAACCATTTCTCCTATATGTGACCCATGTGTATGTCAATTTTGAGTTGTTTTGGTGGGAGTTTGAGTTCAAAACTGAACTTAGAATCTCTAGGCTCAAAACCTGAGATTTCACATAGTGTGTTGATATTCTAATGTGTATTATAGTGTTTGTGTTTCTCCCCAAAACCTGGGAATTGTTTTGGACTGAATTGATTCCTGTTTTCAGAACAATCTGAGATAGGTTAATCTGATTTTATGCAGTGTGGTCTGTCACCTAGTGTGGACTAAAACCTAGGTTTGACACAATGGTTACATTTCACTCTCACACACTTTCCTCCTATACTCATAACCCTGAAAACACATACACACATTTCCCTCACCACTCTCACATTCACACACACACACACTAGCCTCACAGTTCACTCTTCCTTTCACTCACTCTTCACACACTCTTCCTATCCTTCCCTCACACACTTGACACTTCCTCACTACACTCATACAAGTGACACAAACACACATGCACACTTTCCCTCTCTCACTCACATTCTCCTCTCACACATACCCTATATATATATATATATATATCCTAATTTTTTTCAATGTAAATGTAAGTATAATGTAATGAGTGTATATATATATAATATAAGTTTGTGTATTATTTTTAGGTATCTAAATGGATACTTGAAATAGGTGTATAGGGTATGTATGTATATATATACATTAGTATCCTATATTATGTGTATGAGTTTGGGTTGGCCTAGGTAGAATAGCCTATGGCCTGTGTATGCCTGTTTGACTAATAGGCCTAGATTGGGCTTGTACATCTCTATTAGACCTAGTGTAGACTAGTTTGACTAATGTAGACTAGTTTAACCTAGTGTGGACTTGTTTGACCTAGTTTGACCATAGTTGACCTAGTTTGACTTCTAGGGTTGACCAGAGTTGACCAAGAGTTGACTTTGGCCTAGATTGACCTAGATTCATCTAGAATGCATTGAATTGCATATTGTTATCAATTTAGACTTATTGTGACTTGTGTTGTTCTTATTAGGAGCCAGACACCACTCCTCGGACAGTACTTTCATATTGGACACTCAGATACCAGGCGATTACATTCTCTGATCATTTTATATCCTGCTTAGAATTATTTTCTGCATTAAATTACTTTACTTGTACTGTCACGTTGGTCACACGGATTGGTACTATATGGATCCCTTCTTGAGATGTTATCCTTAGGGAGCATCGGGTACTACATGTTCTGTGCATTTCACTTACATGGCGTATCACTATGCTTCACTAGTTCTTTGATCACTTGTGACATATACTCTTATGATCACAGAGTCTCCTAGAATCTCTTATCCCATTTACTGGGTATCCTAGAATCTCCTAGAATCCCCATTTATGGGACATCCATGTATCACCCTTCGGGGGCCTTTGCATGGAATCATAACATAACCTGGTTGGATCCTTGTGTATTGATTGGGGGTACGGGGGAGTAGAAATAGACATGTGAATACTATCCAAGTAGTGTAGTATCAGAATCTCTTCTTTAGTGTAGCATCAGAATCTCCTATACTATTTACATGTCTATATTGTACTCTGACTCACTAGCCACATGTTAGTTCTCTATTTATAGTAGATATTTCTATTGCAGCTTTCTCTCTCTGTTTATATATTGCACTTCTTTCAGTACTTGTATCTTACTTTACTGCATGATTATATCTTCTAACCTGCTATGAATTGTTGAGATGTACTGTACTCGCTCATGTCCTGACTAGACCTGTTGAAAATATTATAGAGGACGAGGAGGAGGCTTGTCTGGATACTTACTACGGGGCAGCCTTAGATGACACTTGCGAGCTGGACCCTCAGGAGGACCCAGCTCTAGCTGAGGATATCACCCCCATTGCCTAGACTAGATTAGTTAGGCTTATCTTACTTTATGTAGTTTTGAGACATGTTTAGCTAGACTTTATTCTGTTCTGAGTTGTATATATTCTTTCATTCAGTATCTGAGACCATGTACTTCTGGATATTTGTTGGGATTATCTTAGGCTACTTTTTCATCTATTTGTTTCTTTGAGTTCTATTTCATATCGTGCTATCTCTTCCTTAGTTGTGATTGAGTTTATTACTGCTATGTCACCCCCATTCGGGGAGTATAAACTGTTTAGAGATATATTGCTAGATGTATGTTGACCTAGAACAGCGTTCTACCGCCGACACTGCGGCGTAGGCTGGACGTACCCATGTCTCGTGCCCTTACTCTAGGGTGTGGGTCGTGACACGTTTTTAGTGGTGGCCCATGCAGGTCTAGACTAGAAGTGTAGTGTATTCGAATTAGAGTATCACTACAGCCTGCTGTAGTATATAGGACATTAATTTTAAGGTACTCAATCACTTTAGGAAAAATTCTTTTATTGCCATCTAAATCCACATTGTCAGCTGATCCTTTGAATTTTAACTGTCCGCCTTTGTTATTTTGCTTCTTTCTCAGAAATTGATACTCTTATTTGTCTATCTTCAGGATGGTAGAGACTCGATCGCAGCATGCCATTCATGAGGATGCTATAGAGGGGACTGCTACCTCTCAGCCAGTACAGCGAGGCCAGGGGACTGCAGCTCCTGCCATCTCTGCTCGTATTGAGACCTCGGCAGCAGCAGTAGGGGGTATGTATCCACGGACTCGGAGACAGGACCCGGTCATCCCAGAGGAGCCCTTCCAACAGCCGCCTCCAGGATACGTGGATGCAGCGCAGATGTTCGCATACTTCCAGCAGTTCATGGACTGGCAGCAGGCTCGACAGGACAGGGGCATGGAGCTGGCCCTTACGACGGTTGCAGCTCGACCGGTGGTTCAGCAGCCGAGGACACCAGGGATCGAGCAGTTTCAGAAGATGAGCCCCAGAGACTTTCTGGAGACAGAGGGAATCCTATATGCTGATGAGTGGATCGAGCATATAGAGGAGATCTTCCGCCTGGCCAGGATACCAGCAGATCTTCAGATCGAGGCTGCAGCTAGTCGGATGTGAGATCTTGCTCGCACCTGGTATCAGTCAGACCCCAAGATGGGGGTAGCTGGGCAGACTTGGGAGCAGTTCAAGGGCTTTCTCAAGAAGAAGTTCTTCCCAGATTCAGCACTCAGAGCCTTAGAGACGCAGTTCGAGAGCCTAGTCCAGGGGAGTCTCTCAGTGGAGGAGTACACCGGGGAGTTTGGCCGCCTCGACAGGTTTGTATAGGGCTTGAGCGAGACGGCGAAGGCCCAGAGGTTCCGGAAGGGTCTAGTCAAGGAGGTCAAGTCCTTGACCAAGGGCAACCGGGATGCTACGTTCGAGGAGATCTTGACAGGAGCCATGCTAGCAGAGGATGATCTTGAGCTTAGGCTCAAGAGGGGAGAGACCCAGTTGGAGGCAGCAGCAGCGGGGGCCAGGCCAAGAGGCCCTATTTTCAGCACCAGCAGCTGAGGCAGTTTTAGCCGCAGCCGATCCAGCAGAGGCTAGTTCACCAGCAGCAGCAGCGAGGCAGCACCAACAGGGTCAGAGACAGGATGGTACTTGTGCCTACTGCAAGAAGCCTGGGCACGTCTTCAATGAGTGCCGGAAGAGGCTGGGCCAGTTCTTGGTGTGTGGCTCAGCAGACCACCAGATGAGGGAGTGTCGCATGGGACGAGCAGCCCAGGAAGCAACGATCAGAGGTCCAGCAGGCCAGCAGAGGGGAACAGCCCTGCCGACGCAGCAACAGAGGTTCGTCCAGCACCAGCAGCAGGTCGGAGAGGCCAGCAGGGGCGAGCTTTCGCCATGGCAGCTGGAGATGCAGAGGTGATAGGAGAGCTGATTGCAGGTTCGATTCTACTCGACTCCAGTCCAACTTTTGCATTATTCAATTCCGGTGCTTCGTATAGCTTCATATCAGTATCTTTTGCGATTAGACACGGTATCATAGCTGAATCGTTGCCTAGGACTTATAAGATCACGACCGGGGGTGGCATTATCCTCGTGAGTGATGTTTGTAAGGGTCGGAGAGTAGTTTTAGGAGGCCGTGAGTTGGAGGTGAGCCTGCTCGTAATGCCATTGCCGAACTACGATATAGTACTAGGCATGGATTGGTTGAGCAGGCACCACGCCAGCATTGATTGCAGAGGGGGTAGAGTTCTTTTCAGAGCGTCGGGGGAGCCAGAGTTCGAGTACTCCAGACGTCAGGCAGAGCAGAGCAGCGGGGTCTTCTGTGGAGTCTCGGTCGAGGAGCAGGCAATTCCACATCCCTTGATAGCAGAGTATATGGATGTTTTCCCAGAGAAGTTGCCGAGATTGCCACCAGACCGAGACATAGAGTTCTCGATAGACTTGGTTCCAGGAGCGGAGCCCATCTCTCAGCATGTCTATCGGGTGAACAACAGCGAGCTGGTGGAGCTGAAGAAGCAGGTGGATGAGCTGCAGGACAAGGGCTTCATCCGCTCGAGTTCGTCGCCATGGGGTGCACCAATATTGTTCGTGCCGAAGAAGGATAGGTCAGTACGCATGTGTATTGACTATAGGGCACTCAACAACCTCACGATCAAGAACAAATACCCACTGCCGCGGATCGACGATCTATTTGACCAGTTGAGCGGAGCTCGGGTATTTTCCAAGATTGATCTGAGGTCGGGATATCACCAGATGAAGGTGAAGAGGGAGGATATTCCCAAGACCGCTTTCAGGACGCGGTACGGGCAGTTTGAGTTTTTGGTTATGCCGTTTGGGCTAACCAATGCACCAGCAGTGTTTATGAACCTTATGAACAAGGTGTTCCATCAGTATTTGGATCAGTTTGTGGTGGTGTTCATTGACGACATCTTGGTATATTCCAAGACTGAGGAGGAACACGAGGAGCATTTGAGGATCGTGCTGGAGACTCTCAGGAAGGAGCAGCTTTACGGGAAGCTCTCCAAGTATGAGTTCTTCTTAGACCGAATGGACTTCTTGGGGCATGTGGTGACTGGAGATGGTATCTCAGTTGACCCGAAGAAGATTGTAGCATTTAAGGCATGGGCAGCGTCGACTTCAGTTGTAGAGATCAGGAGTTTCCTGGGGCTGGCAGGATATTATCGGAGATTCGTGCAAGATTTCTCCCGGGTTACAGAGCCGTTGACTCGGTTGACCCGGAAGGATGCTGAGTTCGTTTGGTCAGAGGAGTGTCAGGCAGCTTTTGATGAGTTGAAGAAGCGGCTTACGACAGCTCCGATTCTGACATTGCCTTCAGGATCAGGTGGTTTCACTATTTATAGTGATGCTTCAGGGAAGGGGCTGGGTTGTATCTTGCAGCAGCATGGAAAGGTGATTGCCTATGCTTCCAGGCAATTACGTCCCCATGAGAAGAACTACCCTACCTACGACCTGGAGCTGGCAGCAGTGATATTTGCTCTGAAGCTGTGGAAGCATTATCTGTATGGTGAGAGGGTGGAGATCTTCACAGATCACAAGAGCTTAAAGTATGTGTTCACTCAGAAGGAGTTGAACATGAGACAGCGCAGATGGCTAGAGTTGATGAAGGATTTTGACATCCTACTTCAGTATCACCCAGGGAAGTCAAACGTGGTTGCCGATGCCTTGAGTAGGTATCCGACAGCCATATATTTGACCATGGATCGGCATTTGCTTGCAGACTTGGAGAGCCTTGGAATTGAGGGGATCGTGCCCGGAGTGCAGATGCAGTTATGGGGGATGCAGATTCAGTCAGACTTGGTGGAGAGGATCAAGTCGGCACAGTTTGAGGACGTTGCTCTACGGTGTCTCCGAGAGCAGGTTCGAACAGGATTGCTGGAGGGCGAGTTTTCTCTTGCAGAGGATGGTACCTTGAGGCACGGTTCCAGATTATGTATGCCCAACGGAGATCTCAGGAAGCAGGTTATACAGGAGGCCCACAGATCTCAGTACTCCTTACACCCAGGTGCCAATAAGATGTACCGAGATCTGCAAGAGCATGTTTGGTGGTCAGGGATGAAGCGGGAGGTAGCCCGCTTCGTGGCTAGGTTCTTGGTCTGTCAGCAGGTCAAGGCAGAGAGGCAGAGGCCTGGTGGATTATTGCAGCCGCTGCCCATTCCCGAGTAGAAATGGAAGCATATCACTATAGACTTCGTTTCAGGATTGTCGCGTACTCCAGGAGGAAAAGACACAATTTGGGTCATCGTTGACAGGTTGACCAAATCGGCCCACTTCTTTCCATTCAAGGTGGATACGTCTACAGAGAGGCTGGCGGAGATGTATATACGGCAGATAGTCAGGATTCACGGGGTTCCAGTCAGCATCATCTCAGATCGGGATAGCCGTTTTACTTTCTATTTCTGGAGGAGTCTACAGACCAGCTTGGGCACTCAGCTCAAGTTTAGTACTGCATACCACCTCCAGACGGACGGACAGTCAGAGCAGACTATTCAGACACTTGAGGATATGCTACGGACGTGCGTCCTGGACTTTGGAGGTTCCTGGGAGGATCATCTTCATTTGGTAGAGTTTGCTTACAATAATAGTTTCCAGGCCAGCATTGAGATGTCACCTTTCGAGGCTCTGTACGGGCGTAGATGTCGTACACCCTTATCTTGGGATGATGTTGGTGAGCGAGCTTTACTGGAGCCAGAGATGGTTGTTGATGCAGCCGAGAAGGTGAAGCTCATCAGGGACAGACTTCGCATGGCACAGGACAGACATCGACACTGGGCCAATAGCCACCGGAGGCCGTTGGAGTTTAAGGTACAGATTAGAGTAGGATTAGATTTAGGTTTGTTTGTTTATGTTTTTGATCATGTTTGTTTATTACTTTTAATTGAGACCTTGCTTGTGATTAGGTCGGAGACCAAGTTTTCTTGAGGATATCTCCGACTCGTGGTGCGATACGTTTTGGTGGAGGCGGGAAGCTTATCCCGCGCTTCATCGGCCCTTTCGTTATCAGCGGGAGAGTCGATGATGTTGCATACAGGCTAGACTTGCCGCCTGTGCTAGTGGGGGTCCACAATGTATTCCATGTATCACAGTTGAGACGGTACATGGTTGACCCTAGCCATGTGCTCGATCATTCAGAAATTGAGGTTGGGCCTTCTCTCAGCTATCCAGAGCAGCCAGTAGAGATTCTGGATCGACGGGAGAAGGTTCTGAGGAACTAGGTGATACCCTTGGTACGCGTCGCATGGAGGCATCATTCTCCAGGAGAGTCTACTTGGGAGCGGGAGGATGAGATGCGCGAGTGCTACCCTTATCTTTTTGGACCATGAGGTATACTTTCTATCCTTCTCATCAGTTGTATTTCGCCTTTCAATTTCGAGGACGAAATTCTTTTAAGGAGGGTAGATTTGTCACTACCACATTTCTAGTGTGAGGGTAATTTTGACATTTTTGGGGTAATTTAAATTTATTAGAATTTATTTGATTTTATGGAAATTTTTAGGGATTATTTTGGAATTGTTTAGACTAGGTTGACTTTGACTAGTTTTGACCCTTGGAGACCAACCTAGGAGCTAACCCTAGTTAGTATAAGCTTGGTTAGGTTATATGACTCTAGTCTAACCTACGCTAATCCTTGGTTTGGTCATTAGACTCTAATTAGCAATAGGAATTAGAAAGTCATAAGTCATGACTTATGATTTAGAGCCTTTGATAAATCTTTTTAACTCAAAGCCTTGTAGTTTGGCCCAAAGCCAAAATAGCAAAACCCTAATCCCTAAACCCACTTGGCCGGCCACCCCTTTCATCATTAGGATCATCACCCTATAAATATTCTCCTAAAATCTAGGGTTGCCTCTTTCTTAGGAAAGCTCAAAGTTTAAGAAATGTTTGTTTCCTATTTCAATTAATCTCTAGAATTCCATTCCTCTTCCTTTTTCATTCAAATCTCCTCCATTAGGTTCTAATATACCCACTCTTGCTGCTGTTGAAGTTTCATTTCAGTTTGGCTTTGTTTTGTGGGATTGGGACATCAAGGAGAAGAGCTATTGAAGGGGGTTTTTCTTGAAAGTTCAACAATAGGTAACTCCTCCATTTCTCCATAAAATTTCAATTTCTTTTCATGTTTAGGTAGCCCTAGGAGTCCCCTAAGTGTCTGCATTGGTTTCGTGTCGGATTGCATCAGTTTCGTGTCCGTTTGGACACGTGTCAGGAGCTATCCCTAGGTGTTTGTCGAAATGCCTCAAAGGGCATTTCGATCTCTTTTAAACAAAGTTTTTGAATAGAAATTTAGATATTGTTATTGCTTATTGATTTCTATTCTTCTGTGGTGGTGTTAGTGTCGGTTTGTGTCGAAATCGACACGTGGACACGCGCCGCACACCCCCGCACGCGCGCTACAGTGCTCCCCTGGTACTCGGGGGCTGTAGTGGACACGACACGTAATGATTTAACATAAAACTTGACACGCCTCTTGGGGCAGTGACTGGCATGTCATGTATCAAGTTTCGTGGGCCCATGTGGCGTATCGAGGAAGAAATCCTCGACGCACGGGGAAATGCCTGTGCAGTGCGCAAGTGAAATCGAGCACTGATACGGCTCTATAGTTTTGGACACGACACTCTAGGACACGGTGCAGGGTATTGGACACTTAGCTAGACCCTGGGCGAACCTAGGGTTGCAAGCACGAGGCCTAGTTTGGCCTGTGTCGTGTGCACGACACGCATGCACACGTGCACGATACAATGCACTGAAACAGTGCCTGTGTGCACTGTTTCGTGTCCTGGGTCATTTGGACACGTTTGTGTCCTTTTGTTTGAACACAAACACCTCATATGGCATGTATGCATTGTATATTTAAATTACCAACCCTTTATTTGTATTTTAATATGTTTTTCAATAGGTATTGACAATTCACAATTTCTGAAACTTGATATTCAATATCCTGATTTATCCAGTTTTAAAACTTGAACTTTGTCGCCAGTTTTAAACCATTTAACACTGTTAATTAGTTGGTTTCAGACCCTAATCATGTACTCCTATATGTTATGTAACTATGATATGAATTTTGGGTTGTTTGGTGTTATGTGGGAATCAAAATGGGCTTGTATGGAAAACTGGGATGAGAGAGTTCAGATTACTGAACTGTGTATAGTCCCAGTTTTCAAATGAACTTTGCTATCATTTTAAACCTTCTAAATGCTGTTAACTGTTAGGTTAAGACCCTAAACCATTTCTCCTATATGTGACCTATGTGTATGTCAATTTTGAGTTGTTTTGGTGGGAGTTTGAGTTCAAAACTGAACTTAGAATCTCTTGGCTCAAAACCTGAGATTTCACATAGTGTGTTGATATTCTAATGCGTATTATAGTGTTTGTGTTTCTCCCCAAAACTTGGGAATTGTTTTGTACTGAATTGATTCCTGTTTTCAAAACAATCTGAGATAGGTTAATCTGATTTTATGCAGTATGGTCTGTCACCTAGTGTGGACTGAAACCTAGGTTTGACACAATGGTTACATTTCACTCTCGCACACTTTCCTCCAACACTCATAACCCTGAAAACACATACACACATTTTTCTCACCACTCTCACATTCACACACACACATACTAGCCTCACAGTTCACTCTTCCTTTCACTCACTCTTCACACACTCTTCCTATCCTTCCCTCACACACTTGACACTTCCTCACTACACTCATGCAAGTGACACAAACACACATGCACACTTTCCCTCTCTCACTCACATTCTCCTCTCACACATACCCTCCATATATATATATCCTAATTTTTTCCTATGTAAATGTATGTATAATGTAATGAGTGTATATATATATAATATAAGTTTGTGTATTATTTTTTGGTATCTAAATAGATACTTGAAATGGGTGTATAGGGTATGTATGTATATATATACATTAGTATCCTATATTATGTGTATGAGTTTGGGTTGGCCTAGGTAGAATAGCCTATGGCATGTGTATGCATGTTTGACTAATAGGCCTAGATTGGGCTTGTACAGCTCTATTAGACCTAGTGTAGACTAGTTTGACTAGTGTAGACTAGTTTGACCTAGTGTGGACTTATTTGACCTAGTTTGACCATAGTTGACCTAGTTTGACTTCTATGGTTGACCAGAGTTGACCAAGAGTTGACTTTGGCCTAGATTGACCTAGATTAATCTAGAATGCATTGAATTGCATATTGTTATCATTTTAGACTTGTTGTGACTTGTGCTGTTCTGATTAGGAGTCAGACACCACTCCTCGGACAGTGCTTTCATATTGGACACTCAGATACCAGGCGAGTACATTCTCTGATTATTTCATATCCTGCTTAGAATTATTTTCTGCATTAAATTACTTTACTTGTACTGTCACGTTGGTCACACGGATTGGTACTATATGGATCTCTTCTTGAGATGTTATGCTTAGGGAGCATCGGGTACTACATGTTTTGTGCATTTCACTTACATGGCGTATCACTATGCTTCACTGGTTCTTTGATCACTTGTGACATATACTCTTATGATCACAGAGTCTCATAGAATCTCTTATCCCATTTACTGGGTATCCTAGAATCTCCTAGAATCCCTATTTATGGGACATCTATGTATCACCCTTCGGGGGCCTTTGCATGGAATCATAACATAACCTGGTTGGATCCTTGTGTATTGATTCGGGATACGGAGGAGTAGAAATAGACATGTGAATACTATCCAAGTAGTATAGTATCAGAATCTCTTCCATAGTATAGCATCAGAATCTCCTATGCCATTTACATGTCTATATTGTACTCTGACTCACTAGCCACATGTTAGTTCTCTATTTATAGTAGATATTTCTATTACAGCTTTCTCTCTCTGTTTACATACTGCACTTGTTTCAGTACTTGTATCTTACTTTACTACATGATTATATCTTCTAACCTGCTATGAACTGTTGAGATGTACTGTACACGCTCCTGTCCTGACTGGACCTGTTGAAAATATTACAGAGAACGAGGAGGAGGCTTGTCTGGATACTTACTATAGGGCAGCCTTAGATGACACTTGCGAGCTGGACCCTCAGGAGGACCCAGCTCTAGCTGAGGATATCACCCCATTGCCTAGACTAGATTAGTTAGGCTTATCTTACTTTATGTAGTTTTGAGACATGTTTAGCTAGACTTTATTCTATTCTGAGTTATATATATTCTTTCATTCAGTATCTAAGACCATGTACTTTTGGATATTTGTTGGGATTATCTTAGGCTACTTTTTTATCTATTTGTTTCCTTGAGTTCTATTTCATATCGTGCTATCTCTTCCTTAGTTGTGATTGAGTTTATTACTGCTATGTTACCCCCATTCGGGGAGTATAAACTGTTTAGAGATATATTGCTAGATGTATGTTGACCTAGGACAGCGTTCTACCGCCGACACTACAGCGTAGGCTGGACGTACCCACGTCTCGTGCCCTTACTCTAGGGTGCGGGTCGTGACAAGACTAGTGTGAGCCGAGACATTTTATTGAGGTTGAGGGACCGCCCCAGCAGTTTGGACCGCTATGATACTGTTAAGCATGTCAGTGATCTTGACGAATGCTGTTTCAAGACCCTCTAGCCGTTTGCTGGTCTGATCACTAGCTTCTTCAGGTCTTTCTCCGTCCGCCATGTATGTAGATAACATGCGAGGATGAACAGAGGAAACAGTACAACTGGTACTGATACTGTCTGTCTCTGAGTGGCAAGTCCCTTGTCTTCAGGTAGAGGAGGTAGATAGTCACCATCAGACTCGGAGAGATCGTTGTCCTCTGGAAGACTACACCCAGTGTGAAGGTCATCCACTTCAGACTCTGAAAGAATACTACCCCCAGCTTGGGAGTCTTTCTCATCTATACGGAATCTCGCCTTTGATCGGGTGCCCATATAGACTCCTTCAGATGTGACAGCCTGTTGGCCATCTGTTGGTAGACTTCGTCTTCTTTTTCTCGCGGAACTGGGAGAGAAAGTTGGGTTCGTAGTCCACCGTCTTTGATTGGGGCTTCCATAAGGAGGACCCCATGAAGCCATGTTGGATGAGACACATAGCGACTTTTCATCATCAGAGAAGTGCAGCCGTCGAAACACAGACTTTCTCTGAGGCACTCTTGTTACTTTGGAGCAGCAATAGTTGATAACAATACTGGTGCACGAATGTGCACTATGGATTGTTATGTCCTCCCTCGCGTTACGCTTATGATTTATCATGTCGCGTAAGTCAACGGAAGGGAGTTTTGCCTTACAACCCATGTTGCATGCATCGTTGAGCTTTGCATGCGGGTTCGTAAGGAGAGTTGGCACATCCAGACTTAGTTTACGAGCAAGGGCAACCCCCACACCTAAGTTCTGTGATGTCCTTGACGACAGCCCCATGCTATACGCGTTGGGGCTTGTCTTTTTGCTGTAGACACATAGGCCTTGGAGACTGGCCTTGGGCGCATACTTCTTGGCAGCATGTCTGAGCCTCCTTGATGTGGGCGCATAGTATGGATCAAGTGAGCTTGGGCGCATGACCCTGGATGCCCAATATATTGAAGACAGAAGCATTCTGATTGGAGTTATGCGCCCAAACACCTCTTGGGCGCATAGCTTTGGGCGCATGCTTGGTGGAGCAGCTTTGTTTTCTCCTAACTTTGCCTCCTTTATTTGTGAGCCTCGCTGGGTTTGCCCAGAGTGTCGAACACCCCGATTCTTGGCATCATAGTGCTTTCCTCTGCCAAGTCTCGAGTGTCGAACACTCTGTTGTTGGTTGTGCAGAAAAGAAGTCGCTGGGCTAGTAGAGCCCAGAACGGTATGAGCCTTGTTCATTTGGGGAGCTTCTGTGGAAGAGTCATGCGCCCACGTGACAGATTCCTCCAGTTGCATATCTGCTATGACACTAGCAGGATATGCACAGCGAGCCTTCGGAAGCCAAGTCTTGCGAGACTTGTTTGGCTTCGCTGATTTTGAGGGAGTAGAGCCATCCCTCGAGAGCATCTCTTCGAACGCCTGCTGATCGAACTTTACTATCATCATTTTCTGAGTGCTCCCCACTTTCTCGGTATCGGATTGCGTCACCACCTTCTCGTCAGAGGAAACGGTAGTCTCCAGCAGAGTCGCCATTTTTATGGACACACACAAAAAGAAAAAGAAATACTGTCTTTTCTTTATTTGCGTAAGGCACCACAAATCGAGTACGCCTGAGAGATCCTGCGCTGAGGATTCCCGAGTACAAAAAAGAATTCTGAGGAATAGGACGATGGAGATTGAGCGGCAGTTGCTCCTTTACTCCGTTGACACTCCGATTACAAAAGTGGAAGAAAACCTAAGAAAATTGCTAACTCTCGACTCACTGGCAAGAAGTGCAGCAATTTGGCTCTTAAAAAATGCTCTTCGTTCTGTCTTTTGAAGAGGGATGAGACCCCTTTTTATAATAGTTTCTGAGATAGAATGATGTTATGCGCCCACATGAGGAAACACACTGGTTTTTATGTGGGCGCATAGTCCTGCTTTGGGTGCATAGGATGTAGGCGCATGCAGGCTGTATAGCCATGGGTTGATCGTGGTGCTGACGTGGCCACATGCTTCGGTACAAGATTGCTCGTGGAGACTGACGTGGCCGTACGCTTCGGTGCACATTTTGATCGTGGCTTTGACTGAGTCAGGCTTGGGCGTATAGCCCTGTTTCAGGCTATGCACCCTCCTTTTGGGGGAGCTTGTCTTGGGTGCATGGAGCTTTACTGGCTGGGCACATAGAGCTTCACTGGCTGGATGCGTAGAGGTTCACAGGCTGGACGCATATATTCTCATTGTCTTGGGCGCATAAGGCTTCATTGCTGAAAATTTTTAGGCTTCTACAATCATCTATAAAGACGACTACAAATTTGTCCAAGTACTAATGAAAGATCTTGTTCATTAAGTTCATGAAGACCGCGGGAGCATTGGTCAACCCGAAAGGCATGACAGAGAAATTGTTGTATCCATACTTCGATCGAAATACCGTCTTCGAAATATCTTCCTTCCGTACCGTCAGTTGGTGATAGCCCGATCGTAAGTCAATCTTAGAGAATACTTTTGCTCCACTCAGTTGGTCGAATAGATCGTATATGCGCGGCAAGGGGTACTTATTCTACACCTTCACTGCATTCAAGTCTTTGTAGTCGATGCCTATGCGTATTGTCTCGTCTTTCTTAGGCACAAAAAGAATGGGTGCTCCCCATGGTGACGAACTGGTACGAATAAAGCCTTTCTTCAATAAGTCGTCAATTTGTGTCTTCATCTCTACCAACTCCTTGGGTGCTAGTCGATATACTCGAGATGAAATAGGCTCGGCTGTAGGAATAAGCTCAATAGAAAACTCAATATCTCGGTTAGGTGGCTGTCCTAGCAATTCCTCAGGGAACACATCCTCGAACTCAGCGATAACAGGGTGCTAAGGGGTCTCCTGCATCATCATGTGAGTCCCCAATGCAGGTGCATCGCTTCTCAAGGCTTCTTCCTTGGTGAACTCGAACTCCGTCGTATTCGGTGGTCTAAAGACAATACTACCGTTATGGCAGTCTATGAGAGCGAAATGCTAGCTCAACCAGTCCATTCCGAGAACCACGTCTAATGTCAGCATAGAAAATACAAGAAGTCGTGCCTTTATCTCTCTACCAATTATCACTACCGAACAATCTCTACAAACACCACTAATAGGTACAACTCCTCCTCCAGTGAGGATTCTAATATTTTTAGGTAAGGATAACATGGATATGCAGTGTCTAGTGGCAAAGCTAGTGGCTATAAATGAATGGGTGGCTCTAGTGTCAAATAACGTGATGGCAGAAAATGATGCAACTAAAACCATACCTGCTATGACGTCCACCTCTGGTTCTATCTCTTCTGCAGCTAGTGCAAAAGCCTTCCCAACTCTTTGATTTCCCGTTTGTGCTCTAGCCTATTGAAATTGGGCTGCCTGAGGGGGTAAGGGTGGTCATGGTGCTCCTGGTCCCGTAATCGCTGGCCTCTGTATCTGCTGCTGGTTCTATAGCATGGTCCTCTGAAATGAGTAATCTCTAGCTTGGTGCTAACTCGATCCGTAAGCTAGGCAATGTCCCAGTCGTTGTCGACGGTCTCTCTAAACATGACCAACTTTGCCATAGAAATGGCAAGTGGCCTTCTCCTGTGCCCGGTATGCCCTATCCTCTGGTGATGCTGGTGTGAGGGAGGACGTCTCACTGGCCCTCCTGTAGTGGTCTTAGCTTATCCCATGGTCGAAGTAGCTCATCGGTGTGCCTTCTTGCTTATGGTCTCTTGAGTTCTAGCCTCTGCCAGAACAGCTGCTTGGAAGACCCTCGACTCGGAGCTGGTGTATCTCTGTAACTCTACACTCAAGCCTCTATGAAATCTTTTGGCTTTCTCCAGCTCTATAATAACCAACCCCAGTGTAAAATGACTCAACCGACTAAACTCAGCATCGTACTCATCAACTGTCATGCTCCCCTACTCCAAGTGCAGAAACTAGTCATACAGTGCATCCTTGGCAGTGTCGGAGAAAAATTTCTTATTGAATAGCCTTTTGAATTCCTCCAATGTCTGATCAACTCCTAGCCGTCTCTCCTCTGGGCCCACCAATCTTAAGTATTTCTTTCCAACTGTAACTTCACTACCGTCATCCATAGATCTGCGGATAACTCTGAAGCCTTCAAGAGATTTTCTGTCTTAACCAGCCAATTGGTGATTTCGATGACGTCTTCAGTGCCTTTGAAGTATGGAGGATTCATATTGCGAAATCCTTTGATAGAGCCTACAGAGGCTTGGGGTGCTCGGGTCCATGTTGTCTCCAAACTCCTTCGAATGGTCTCGTTCTGCTGCATCTGGGCCTGTACTAAGCCCTGAAGGATCTGGTCTGTAGAAGTCCCAACAGTCTGAGGCATGGGCTGCTGTGGGGGCATATATGGCATATGGGGCATAAACTGTGTGACACCCTGAGGCCTGTACTGCAGAGGATATGAAGGATATGGAAGGGGATACTGTGGTGGGTATGATGGAGGATACTGTGGTGGATACTGTGGAGGATACTGGGGTGGATATGGTGGTGGATATGGTGGGGGCTGCTGTGGTGGATATAATGGTGGGTACTGTGGAGGCTGCTGTGGTGGATATGATGGTGGATACTGTAGAGGCTGTTTTGGTGGATATGATGGTGGATATGGGGGTAGAATCTGTGGTGAAAACTGAGGTGGATAGGGTGGCAAAGGTGGTAGGTACTCTTCTTGAGCTGTAGGGTTTTCGGGGCCTGTTTGTCCCACTTGGGGTGTCAAGACTTACTGTCGAGTAGTGGGTTGTGTCATCACTGGCTGCAAGGCTGGTCCGGATGGAGCTAGAGTGGTAGAGGACACTGCTAGAGGTGGTTGACCCATTGGTCCCTCTTGAGCTATTGAGCTCCCATCAGTAATGGCGAGAGGGGTAGCGCGTCCACTACGAAGATTCATCCTATATTGGCACGAAAATTAGAGTTTTGGTTAGAACAAAATCAAACTGGATGCAATCAAGCAGTCAAACGAGAAGTTGAGAAGAGATCAAGGAAGATATTAATAATGGGATGGGATTCTATATCCTACTCCTATATGTAGGCTTGTTGGGTAAAGTCATGTAACCCAACAATATTATACATACCTGCATGGGCCACCACAGAAACATGTAATGCCCCAGTCCCATAATACATAGGACTAAGTACGTCAGCATGCCAGATGCGCATATACGAAGAATACACCAATATGTGGTATCCTCGTATTTTTACATAAGCTATAAATATTGTAACATGATAAGCCACAATATAAATAACTAAATCTCATCCACAGCTCAACACATAATGTATAATGAGTCTCAATAATAAAATAAGTCAATGAGATAGCCGGGTGGACATACCCACTCCAAACAGCTATGAAAATAGTCTCAACTAAATAGAGTCTAACCTCCTCAAAGCAGTAAAGATGAAGATAAAAAGATGCCCACTACATAGTCTCAGATAATAAAGAAGAAAAACTAAGTATTAGCGGGAGATGCCTCGTCATTGTCGTAAAAAGGATCCAAAGCTGCTCCCTGCTCCTAGGGATAGTCCTGCTCGTCTAATCCTGCAGAGATCACCAGGTCCTCAGAGGGACGTAACAAGATACAGAAAAAAATGCCAAAATAACTGAATATGTAAACATGCAACTATGACACTACAGGATCTCCTAACCATCTATGTGAGATGCACTTTGAGGAAGAGTAAATAAAGAATGGCAGTAAGTAGCGCTCATCCGAGTCGTTATCAGCTAAGGGCAGAAAGTAGCGCTCATACGAGTCACTATCGCCCCATAAATGTGTGTAAAAAGTAAATGTAGCCCCTATGCTAGTAGTTGTACCCTCCCCCCAATAATTATTTCCAAGATGTATCCACAACCTATCCAGTTGGCAACCGCTATGGCTTCTAACTCGACACACTAGTAGCAGTTACCTCCTATCCGTCGCACGACCCATACGTATTGATGGCCAGTCGAGTACGCAGGTCCGTGTCCTATATGAACTCACTCATCACGTGATACACATGTGTCAAGGCCATAGGATATATGAAAATATCCTACACTCATAAGGTGGTCGTCTAACAATAAGTCGATATGCATAATAAAGTATAAAATAATGAAAACGACTAAATCTAGTCGCCTGCGTCCAAGTGTGACTTGGACGCACAATATAAAGAATGACAAATAAGAGAAAGAAATATGCAACAATAAAATATACATAAAATAAATGAGCACAATCAAAATCTATGGCAAGGTATACTTGCCTGTGGTTCGAGGAAGGCAATCCAACTGTCGCAAGCGGCAGCACCAAAAACTCACAATTCACAAATGACTCCGAATGCTGAAACAAACATTAAAAATATTTTCGGTGTAAAAGATATCTCTAGGAAATGCATGTTCAAAAGTTAAATTCTGGAATAGGGGCAAAATCGTAATTTCGGGTCAAAACGATGTCCGTTGTTGGACCCGCTTTGCACCGAAATGTATGCCAGTATCTAAGGTCTCTAAAGTTCTCAAACTACATGTCTACGAATTTGGTTTGAGGAGATAAACTCAATGGTATGTCAAATTTTGGATTCCGATGGACCGTGCACAAAATCGCCTGTTGAAGCAGGCTGCGGGCCCGCCAATTTGGCGTTCCGATCAACCTTCTTAGAATCGGACCAAACTTGGCATACAGGACCAGAAAAATGATACGGTCCTGCTGGCGTAAGTTTCGTGTCGATCCGACGAACGTGCACGAAGTTATGGCCAAGTTGCAAAGCATCGATACGGGGGTATCTTGACGGATACGCATTGATTTCGTCGCGCACACGTAACGAAATCGAGTTCCGTCAGTTCCCACGCGTCGACAATATTCATATGCGCCTTTCGATGCGTATAGTTCGTGACTATGTCACCCGGTTTGTTGGGGCGCACGCCGTATCGGGAAGTTTTCTAAAGTTTATAGTTTTTAAAAACCAGTTTTTCGCACAAGTTTAACATCACGTCATTCTCTGTACAAATAACAAAATAAGATTCTATAAAATATGTAATGTTCTTGGTTATGTTATCTGCTGAGGTGTTTAATTTGTTTCTCGAAAACCCTATTATTTAGTTTGAAAACTGGCTTACAAGTTAGGGGTTTGGAGTGGTTTCATGTTCTTTTTTTCGGCAGCGATCGCGCAACTTTGTGTTGATTTCTGCATCGATCTAGGGCACAAGGTCGAAATCCTTTTAAAGGGTTTTGAAGAGGGTTACTTGGTATCTCTATAGGATTTAACGATCCGCAAAATAATAGAAAATTAAGAGAGATATCGATGTTTGAAGTTGGTACCTTGCGGTCGAAAATCTGGGCTTGCTCGGTTGGTGCGATCGGCCCGGGGAAGCTGGCGGCGTTCGCGCGGTGGTGCGACGCTGTCAGCGGCCAGGGGCAGTTCGTCTGGGGGTGGGTGAAGGCTAGGATTGGCTATGGTGGCTTCGCAATACTTTGGTTAGGGTTTCCTCAAATTTTTCTTAGCTGCTTATATAGCTGCTCCTAATATCTATTCAAGTCCGACTCCTATTGGCCGCGGGAACATGTAGTTTGGTATGGATTCGATTTTTACCAACTCATATAATTGATTTCATACAGTTAAGGATTTGACTAGGGATTCAAAGAAGATTTGCTAAAAGATTTGAATTAGGAAATGATGATTTGAATCTTCATTCAAATCTCAGAAAGAGGGGTCGGGTTTTTATGGGTACTGTAGCTTAGGCTACAGTACTGGCTGCTTCCCTTTTATTTATTTTTGTTAACACTTAACTGTATATATATATATATACTCTTATACACTCTTGAGAACAAATAATGTAGCTTATAAAAATTGTAAAAAAATTATATAAAAATATCTAAAATTTCTAATTTATAAAGTAAACTATATTGGATAGCGTAATGCACTAGTATACCTATATATATATATATATATATATATATATATATATATATATATATATATATATATATATATATATATATAATTACAAAAATAATGACTTAATATTAATTTATATATAACAAAATTTAGACAAAAATATTAAAATAATTAGGAATAAAAGATGGGGGTTTACATCGCTAAGCTTGGTTAAAATGTATGTATTCGGGGGACGCCTTGAATATGTGCACGATCTAGACTCAGCGATACGATGAACTTGAATGTAGCTGCAAGTGAACTTGTTGAGATGCGCGTAGATGAGTGAGTTAACCTCAGCCTACGACCAAAGTGTACGACAAATTATAATGCACATCGTGTGACCATTACAGTCTCGTGACAGGACAAAATAGAGACCAAGTCATAGAAACACGACGATTGAATAAGTGCCATCAACTCTCAAATGAGTGAAAAGTCATTCAATGAAATCGACCAAACGCGTACGATACGAAACTTAGGAGGATAACCGAGTATAGTTCGATGCCATCGAACGATAAAGCCATTCGATAGGAATTATCTAAGATATGTACACAACATGAGTTAAGGAACAATATGAAGGCGTGCACTCAAGAAGTCTCGAGGACGAGACTTATTTTGAGTGGTGTATTATGTACGACCCACTCCGCCCTAGCAGAACGTTAATTTCAAATGGCATGTGCAACGACTCAAATGAGGTATCGATGTGAATCGATACAAAGTGTTAAGTTGACCTTCAAGGAGAATCCAGACTTAGACTTTCAACGGCACACTCGGAGTCTCGCTCGGCCGATGCGATCATCGCTAAGGTGGGTGGCTCCGATGAACCTGTCTTTGCTTAGCCTAGACACATAATAATACGGACAATATTGCTAGAATGGCTAGGAGATAATCTCTGCATGCTAACAAAATGACTTAACGCACCTAGCTAAAGGAAATAATCCTATTTTGTATGCTTGTGTAGAACATGGAAAGGAACTTGGAGTATTACTTGAACCTTGTACTGCACTCCACGCTCGTGTCAACGCACAACTTGTATTTTGAGTAGATTTACTTATGCGTTCAATAACGAACGATAGGCTTGTCACTTAAAATCGTACCACAACTTGACAACTTGAATACTTCATAGACCCTGAGGTAGGAACACGCCTTTGACACCTTTGAATACCTATGCAATATTACATTAAGTCATTACGTATGAACTGTTAGCTAACTTGGTTTACTTGGACAGGGAAGATCGTACGGTAAGTATAGTAAGTTGCGCGTGTATTTTCTATGCAACATTTGATATCGATAACAAGAGATAGGCTTGAATGATATGCCGTGAAATTGATCCTAAGGCAAGATTAGTAAGACAATAAATGATAGACGGTGCACAAAAGTAAAATGAATATGTTTGTTAATGATAGCGAGTGGACAAGCTAGCCTCCCCACCAGGGCATAACAATGTACTGATAACTACATAGTCTGCTTGCAGGGTGCAGGAGAACCACGTCGGGTGCGAAGACTTCCCTCGAACGTGCTAAGGCGTCGAGCTATCTATGGAGCGTTACAAAGGAACTGAAGCACCATATACATGACATAATATATCGAAACATCGCCATGAATCATTCCATCTTGTAAGCCACTTGGCACACTTTTTATGTTTCAGAGAGAGGGAGCTTGCGGGAATTATAATCTCGACATAACTCCGCTTGTACTACTTATTGAATATCAATAAAAACTATTGAGTTTGTTTCAAATTGTGTTCATTTACTTTTCGCTGTAAATGGGAACACTCTGTACGACTCTGTGGCCTAGCTTAAATCGGTCATTTCTGGGCTTGGCCTTGCACGAGCGCAACCTAGGCTCGTGCGGCATCACGCCTTAGCGAGGACAATCGGTCCTATGGGACCAAGGCGTGACACTTCCGACTCAGTGCATCTGCCATAATATTTTTTTTGCCCGACGTATAGTCGATCGACAAGTCGTAGTCCTTAATCAGTTCCAGCCATCGCCTTCACCGCAAATTCAGTTCCTTCTGGGTGAAGAGATACTTGAGGCTCTTGTGATCCGTATAAATCTTGCACGCCATGCCATAAAGATAGTGACATCATAGTTTCAACGCGAACACAATTGCCGTTAATTCTAGGTCGTGCATGGGATAGTGTAGCCTCCCTTTCCAAAAGTTTTCGGAATATTTTTTTTATTTTGTTTATTTGATTTAAATGGTGATTTTTAGAATTTTATAAATACTTATTTAGTTAATTATTATGGGAGATGACTTTAGCCATGGTTGAGTTTTGAAATACAAGATGACTTTAAATTATTACACGGATAGTGCAGTCGCGTACTTTGACTAATGTTTAGCTATGGTAGAGGAAGACCCAGCCATAAGTGTGTCCTAACTAGGAAAACTAGGCCAAATTGCGACTTGACTCCTATAAATAACTTAATTATTTATTATTAAGATTTATCGATTTGTAGGAGATCCGGTTGTACCAATTTAGTCCAGAATGGACCAAAGCCAAGCACAAGCCCTTGTAGTGATGCAGTGCATCCAAAGATAGACCATGTGGGAATATGTGTACAAATATTTTTTAATTAAATTAGAACTTGACGTATATTTTTTAAATAATTGATTATTGTACAAAATTGGTATTATTATTATTAAAAAAATGTTTTATAACAATGATATGATTTTCTGAGCCAGATAAAGAGTATGCTGGTTAGGTTCACCAAAACCACTCTTGTTTATATTTTTGTTGGTTTTATGATTATAATTAATATGAGGGTTATTATTTATGCAGTAAATAAATCCTTTATTATTAATTTAAATGAGTGTATCTATATATATACATATTCCTATAAAAAGGCCATGTACTAGTAATATATAGCAATTAAGATGCTAATTAGATATTATAGAGAATATTATATATATATATATATATATATATATATATATATATATATATATATATATATATATATATATATATATAATATAAAAGACTCTCCGCTCGCTAGGGTTCCTGAATTTACGGAGCAGCGATCGGATGGTAAACTCAGCGGGGGGCTCCGACCCCCTGGATGGCTCGATGGCGAGCGACCTCGGCCACCCCCATCTCCTGGCAGGTGGCGGCACCCTGGGGGGTGGCCTGACGGGCGCCTCTGGGACCTCGGTGGGGGGGTCCGCCCCAATGGATGGCTTGACGGCGGAAGTTCCGGGCCACCCCCGTCTCCTGGCTGGTGGCGAAGCCCCTGGGGGTGGGCGGACGGCGAGCGCGCCTGTAGGCGCTGGGACGGTAGGTGGCTCGGCCACATCAGACGCGGTATCCATGGGGGCCTCCGGCCACCCGGGCCGGCCGGGAACCGTTGTGCTAGGCTCCACGGCGGGGGGCTCCGCTCCGTGTTCCGCTGTCCACGGGAGCGGTCCGCCCGCTGGAGGTGGTCCTTGTGATCCCTGCGACGCTGAACGGGTGGAGGTTGCGACGGGGGGCTCCGGTTCTTCGGGCAATATCAACGCTCGAGATGCGGAAAGGGGGGCTGCCCAAGTCCAGAGGGGGCCTCCGCCCCGGAACAAGGTGGTGTTGAGGATGGAACCTCCGGATGTGGAGGTGGCCACATCGAAGGTGGCAAGTACAGAGATGGGCCGCACGGAGCGGACATTCGCTGCAGTCATGGGCGGTTTCGCGTCGGCGTCGACGGGTAGAGTGCCGCGGGTGGACTTCAGACCTGCCATTGACTTCGATGGTCGGAAGGTGGTTGTGTTTTCCTAGTCAGACATGGAGGCCCTCATGGCGCCGTGTGGCTTAGATTTTATTGGCAAGTTTGCTCGGCGGAGACTTCCGGTTGAGGCTATTCGTAAGGCTTTCGACTCGCAGGGTTTCAGGAGGTTGATCGACGTGAAGGCTATTGATGATCGACACGTCCTTATACGGCCTCATGTTGAGAGTGACTTTCTCCAGCTGCGGTCCAAGGACTGTTGGTTCGTTGGTCCTGTTTCGATGGCGATTTTCCGGTCGTCGGTGGACTTCTTGCCGTTGAGAGATGACCCTCGGGTTCCGATCTGGGTAGCCTTCCCCGGGCTTCCATATTGTATGTTTGATACCAATGCGGTGCTCTCCATCGCATCTGGTCTCGGCACTTCGCTCAGTACTAACCGGGCTACGGCGTCCTTTTCTAGACCGGGGGTGGCCAGAGTACTTGTTGAAGTGGACGTCAGCAAACCACTTCAACACGAGGTGTTCTTCCAGCTACCTGATGGTGTTCGTTCGCAGCCAGTTGTATATGAACGGAGGCCACTATACTGTGTCGCTTGTGGCCACCATGGTCACATGGAGAGTGCTTACGGGTGGCCCTAGGTGGTGCCTCCGTCCGTGGGAGTAGCTGATAGTCCGCCCATCACCGACGACCGTGCTCCAGGAGATGTGCATGAGAAGGACGATCCGGAGGGTGGATGTGGGCTTAGCAGGGGTCGTCGGAGACGACGATCAAGGCGCGAGAAAGGGAAGGGAACACGGCAGATATGGAGGCGCGTTGAGGGGCGTGATGATAGCTCAGGGATCACGCAGCACGGATTGTGCGGGTGTAGTATTACTCGCACGATGTATGCCCCGCCTTCCTGGTACGTGGGGGAGTCTTCTTCGGGACAGCTGGCTCTTGGGTCGGATGACGGTCGGCCCAGGTTGGAGGAACGCAGTGATCCAGGCTCTTGCTTGGATGGACAGTTGGGCCCTGAGCGGGCCATTGGGTTTATTGATTTATCGGTTCTTCCTATTATTATCCATAGCCAGCTGGGACAGGGAGTTATAGCGGCTGATTCTGACATCGAGGATCGTAGCTTGGTAGAGTGGGAGGAGGCCGGTCACGGTTCGTTATCCGTCTGGGGTTATAATTCAGCTCCGGGTGATGACATGGTTTCCCTGCCCGAGGGTAGACCGTCCACCTCTATCTCCGAGGGCCGTGAAGAAGACTGGCAAATGGTTCCGTATAAGAAGGCGGCTGGTAGGCGGAGGAAGTCGATAGCTCCTCAGTCGGATCGACTTCTTCGATCACATGCTTTCCGAGTTAGGCGGGACCCCAAGAGGGTCCATGGTTAAATTTCTTATCTAGAATGTTCGGGGGACGGCGAACAGAGCTACTTTATCCCGTCTCAGGTCCTTGTGTCGGACCAACTCTATTCAGGTTCTTACCATTATTGAGCCCAAGGTGATATCCTCTAAGCTTCTTTCTTATCAATTGAGGTTGGGTTTTGATGGTAGCTTTTGCAATGATAAGGGGAATATTTGGATTTTCTGTAAGTCGGGTCTTGGGATCAATTGTATTATCTCTTGTGATCAAGCTATCATGGTGCAGCTTTCTTTGAGTTATTTTTCGCTTCCGGTGCGGTTGTCGATAGTCCATGGTGCAGGGACACGGCAGGGGAGAAGGACTATGTGGAGGCATCTTCTGGACGTCCAAGCTAGGGACATTGCCATGCCCTGGGCGGTGGACGGGGACTTCAATATCATTGCATCTCCGAACGAGAAATTTGGAGGCCGACCTCCTGACACGAGGGCCATTGCGGACTTCCTAGACTTCCAGTTGGCTGCCGGATTATCCGATGTTGGCTTCAGAGGTAGCATTTATACTTGGGTGAACGGACAGACGGGGCTTGATCGTCAGGGTTCCCGTCTTGATAGGCATCTCGTGACGGATAGCTGGATGGATGGTGTCCAGGTTTCTTGCGAGCATCTTAATCTGGCAGAATCTGATCATTCACCTCTTCTGATATCATGTCAGCCAGCTTCTCCCCTCCTGCATAGAGGCTTCCGGTTTCTTGACTTCTGGACTTCACATCCAGATTTTCTTCCGATCGTGGCTCGGGCGTGGACTTCATGTTGGCATTAAGATGCACTTGAGCGGTTGGGTATGCGATTGAGGACGACGGGGCATGTTCTGGCTGGATGGAGCAGAGCTACTTTTGGGGACATTTTTCAGGAGGTTCGTCGGGCCGAGGACGCTGCCTTGGCGGCAGAGCAGGATTATGAGCTTCATCCTTCGGAGAGGGGGAGGGCTTCCTGGATGGAGGTCGTTGCCAGATTGAAGCAAAAGGTCCAGTTTTAGGAGTCTTTCTGGAAACAAAAGCCAGATTGAGATGGGATCTGGAAGGAGATAAGAATACTCGGTTTTTCCATGAGTGCACCAGGAGCAGACAAAGAAAGGCCAGTATTCAGAAAATTATTCGAGCTGATGGATCAGAAACAGGGTCTACTGCGGAGGTTGCGACGGAGGCGTCTTTATTCTTCTCGAAGCTGTTTAGAGCTGAGCCTATTTCTGATGAGGACGCATTCCTTGATGTCATCCCTAGCATTATTTCTATGGAGGATAACTCTGATCTTGTTCGTTGGCCTGATAGAGAGGAGCTGTTGGAGACTGTTCGGGGGATGGACCCAGCTAGTGGCGCAGGACCGGATGCTTTTTCTGGGAGATTCTTCTCAGTTTGTTGGGACATTATTGCTGCTGACGTGGAGGAAGCCGTTGGTTCATTTTTCTTGGGTGCACGTCTTTCGGTTTTCGTGTCGGATACCTTCTTATTTCTTATCCCCAAAGTCGAGCACCCGAGAAACCTTTCTAATTTTCGCCCTATCAGTCTCTGCAATTTTTGTAACAAAATTATTTCCAAGATTAATGCTTGCAGGTTGAGGAAGCACCTTCCCAAAATTATTTCCCCGGAGCAAAGTACTTTTGTTCAGGGGAGAGAGATTGTGGACAACATCATTATTGCTCAGGATATGGTGGCTTCGATGAGGGAACCCAACCATGGAGGAAATGTTGCTATTAAGCTGGACATGCAGAAGGCCTATGACAGAGTCAACTGGCATTTCCTCCTGAGGGTTCTTCAGAGATTTGGTTTTAATGAGGTCTTCTGTGATCTTATTTATCGTCTCCTGGCGGACACCCGGTATGCGGTCCTACTCAATGGCGCTCCTACAGATTTTTTCTCGACGTCTAGAGGGATCCGGCAGGGGGATCCTCTTTCCCCGGCTCTATTCATTATTGCTGCTGAGGTACTCTCTCGGAACCTCAAGCTTCTTCAGGAATCCAACAGGAGATCTTCTTTTCACACTCCAATTGGGGGACCGCGTATCTCGTATTTGGCTTATGCGGATGATGTTCTCATTTTCACTTCGGGGGATATTACTGGGTTACCCGCTCTCCAGCATGTATTGCAAAGGTATGAGGCTGTTTCTGGGCAGAAGATCAATTATTCTAAATCTGCTTTTTATACTACGATTCCATTGGATGTGGATCGGGCTCGGACTATTTCTACTCTCTTCGGATTTAGTACCGATACCTTGCCATTTTCTTATTTGGGGTGCCCGCTATCTTGCGGGAGAAGGAATGCGGAGATGTTTAGCTATTTGCTGGATAAAATCCGTGCGAAGCTGATGGGTTGGCAGAACAAGATTCTTTCTCCTGGGGGTAAGTTGGTGCTTATTAAGAATGTTCTTTCATCTATCCCTATGTACACATTGGCTGCGTGTTGTCCTCCCCGGGCCGTTCTCAGGACAATTGAGAGGATGTTTGCGGCTTTCTTCTGGGGTAGCAAGGATGGGGTGGCTAAGAGGAGTTGGCTGGCATGGCGGTTCGTTACTCGGACTAAGTCCGAAGGAGGCTTCGGAATCAAGTGCCTGAATGATATTATGGATGCCTTTTCTATGAAACTGTGGTGAAAGTTGAGGCATGGGAAGGGTCTTTGGGTGGAGCTTCTTAAATCAAAATATTTTCGTAAGCGTCATCCTTGTGATGCGTTTATGACTTCCAAGTGCTCCCATGTTTGGCGACGGATTTTACGGGGGAGGAAATTGGCTGAACCATTTATCTCGTTTAGACTTGGGCGTGGTGAGGGTTCAGCGAGGTGTGAGGATTGGATTCCGGGGGGTCCGCGGTTGGATACGGTTGTTAGTCCTCAGGCTGATGGAGTGACTCCTGGGACCAGGCGCAGAACGGGAAGACGGACTCAGGGGCAGAGTCGAACACAGGAGAGGGAGTCTGCTGAGTCGACGGTTTCACAGTGCTTGGGCACTGGGGAGCTTCGAAGATCGGCTAGATTGGCTGGGAGACGGGTGGTTCTTCCCCAACGTACGGTGATTGTTCGGGTTCTTTCGGATAGGGGAAGAAAGATCAGAGATTCGAGGGCGAGGAATTCGGACAATGGTGGTCCGGCTATTCGATCTTTTTGGACAGACACTGGATGGGATCTGTCTCGGTTTTTGGACCAGTTTGGAGTAGAGGCAGTAGGGCGGCTCAGAGAGGTGAATCTGGCATGTACTTCGGCTCCTGATTCTCTGGTTTGGGGTGAAAGGAAAGGTTTGTTCATGTTAGCTGCGGCTTGGAGATGTTGTCGGACTTCTCACCCTACATCATCACTCTTTTCTAATATTTGGGGGAAATATATTCCGGTGAAGTAGAGCATTCTAATGTGGCGGGTTTATTACAACCGGCTTCCTACTGATGACATTCTTCAGAAGATTGGCTTTCATCTGGCTTCCAGATGTCATTGCTGCCTGGCTGGGCATGGGGAGAACCTTCAGCATATATTTTTCCACGGGGATCTTGCTACGACGGTTTGGTCTGCTTTTCGGGGTTTTTTCAAGGCACGGATGCATAGTGACTTTCTCGTCTTTCTTCAAAGGGGGTGGCGGGGTCCGGGTAGTCATCATCGGAGATCATTGGCGGGAGCGATCATCTGGGTGCTTTGGAAGAATAGGAATAAGCATCGGTATGAAGGACATGGTGCTGGTCACGACTTCTTGGTTCGGGAGGTGAAGCGACAGTTTCGGAAGTCGCTTTCGAGCTGTCGTCATCTTCCGGCTATCCCTCATTGGGCATTAGAGTAGTGCTTTTATTCATTTTCTTTTTTTGTACTTGTTACCATGAGGTCGGATGTACTCATTACCCTCTTTATCAATAAAGGTAACGGTTTTTAAAAATATATATATATATATATATATATATATATATATATATATATATATATATATATATATATATATATATATAATGGCTAAAGCCTTCATTAAAATGAAAAACGAGAGATTGGAACCGGAAGATAGCCCAAATTCCTACAACATGTGGGGGTAGCCCTAAAAAAAGGTCCTGACTAATAGCGACATTAGCCATGTGCAGGAAAGAAAATTCAAAAAAGAAAATCATAATTCAAAATCCAAAGACATAACGATTGGCGGGGGTGTTGGTCCCGAGGGCCATGCGGCGTTGGGCCCGAGGGCGTTGGGCCCGAGGGGGCGGGCGTTGGGCCCGAGGCGGTGGGCGCACTGCACGAGGGAGTAACCCGCTGCCCGAGGTGGCACGCGGAACGAGTTCGGCTCGCAGCCCGGGGAGGGGGCGCGCGGCCCGGGGAGGAGGGTCCGGGGCCTCCGACGGAGGAGGCCGAAAGCGGAGGGGGTGGCCCGACTTCACGGGGGGGAGAGGGGGGGTGTCTGACCTCCTAGCCGGCGGGAGGCCGGAGACGGAGAGGCCGAGCGAGGGCTCCGTCGGCGGAGGAAACCGATGACGAAGCAAACGACTTCGGCGGAGGCTCAGCCCACGACGAGGGGCTCGATGGGGCGGGAGCTCAACGGGGACGAGCATCTCGAGGGGGAGGGGGCTGACGACTCGAGGAGGCGAGGGGGCGCCAAGTGGAGGGAGCGGTTGCTCGACCTCCGGGTGGAGGCCGATCACCGACGGAGAGGGGGGCCCTCCAGCATGTGCCGGAGGGAACGTCGGAGGCCGGAGCACTGGGGAAGAGTGGCGCGGGGAGGGGACGCACCGGGAACCACCGAAGGGGGAAGATTAGGGGGTGGGGCCGCCGACGATGACGAGGTCGGCGACAAGTGGGTGGGGGAGAAAAAGAAGGGGGTCAGCACAGGGCCACCGGGGGGCTCGGCCGGGCAGAGGGAGGAAGTGGTCGAGTTTGGCCACCGGAGGGAGAGGATGGGCGGACGGGTGGGCTCAGCCACGGGGAGGAGTGAGGACGTGGCCGAGTTCGGCCACCGCAGGGGGGAGCGGGTGGCCTCCGCGGAGGGAAGGTGTGGCGTCTCCGCGAGGGGGGTGGCGGGCGGTGAGCGTGCTGGAGCGGGGAGTCCAGGCAGAGCTACGCCCGACCCCGACGAAGGAGGGGGGTGGCCGGGGGGGCACCAGGGGGTGTCGCCGGAGCGGAAGCGCCGGTCCTCCTACGGCAAGCCCGACGGCACCGAGGGCGCCGACGATGGCGATGGAGCCAAGGAGGGGGGAGAAGGGGGGATGCCGTTCGGGGAGAAGACGACGACGGCCGGCCAAGCGAATGGGCCCGGCCGGCGGAGAGAGGGGCCGGCCGGCCAAACTGGCCACCCGAACGGCCAGACAAGGAGGAGGAGAGGGGGAGCGACAAGCAGGGGGGACTGCTGCTGCTCGACCCATCACATTATATATATATATATATATATATATATATATATATATATAGGTGAATAGTAAATAAAGAAAAAGGGAAAAAGAATAGGAATCAAAAGGAGACCCATCTCAGCTGTACTAATTCCCGCAGCAAACAAGCAGCAGGCCCAAGCTAAGCTGCCTAACCCGAGCTCTCCAAGATCTCACAGGCTGACCTTAGGGCTTAAGCAGCAATTTATGCATAATTTCATATATAGAGAGAGAGTCGAGCGAGAGAGAGGTTTAGAGAAAACCCTAAAGGAACCGCCAACCTAGCTCTCACTTCCTTCCTCCCGCGCGCACCACCCTCCCAGCGACCCTGGGCGGCCACTCGCTACCAACGCCGCCGCCGTGCGCGACCGGAGTCAGCCGAAAACGTACGGCCAACAGAGCACTGAACAGTGGCCGCGATAGTAGTATCAACGCGGAGGACCACTTCGTGGTATGTTTTCTCCGGCTTCGTGCGATCATTTTTCGAACCGTACATTATTTCGAAGAGCCTAGTTGACCCCCGTCAACCCTGTTCATGTAGAAGTAATTCTACTAGACTATACCGATCAGGAAATCATGGCAAAAATCCCTAGAAACCTGTTTTAAACAGAACATAGGACAGTCCATACACCCATGTTCGAAGATCGATTTTGATCGATCTTGTAACGGTTTAGAAGTTGTACTTGAATACAGTTATAGACCATATATAGAACTCTAAAACCCTTCAGATAGATTAATTTTTCGTTCACTGTATGAAGAATAATTGGATTGTAAAGTTACAGAAAAACATGTTTTCAAAACTGTGATTTTTTAATAAAACTCTCCGGTACGACGTGCGTCCCGCCCATCCGGGTGATGTGGTCGCGAACCGAAAGCATCAAAAGGTGTGTAACGACTTCGTGGTCGTGTGAACTTTGACGGAATTCAAATTGGTCGCGTATGCGCGACGAATTTGATGTGTATCTGTCAAAATTTACCGTATCGGTCTCTGTGCAAATTTTCTAATTATTTTGTGCTCGTTCGACAGATCGAGACAAAACTTGTGCCAACAGGATCGTATCATTTTTATAGTCATGTATGCCAAGTTTGGTCCAATTCTGAGATAGTTGATCGGATCGCCGTTTTGTGGGCCCCACGGTCCGATTCAACGGGCAATTTTGTGCACGGCCTGCCGAAATCCAACTTTGGACATACGGTTGAGTTTGTATCATCAAAACAAATTCGTAAATATATAGTTTGACGACTTTAGAGACCATTGACTCTGGCACACTTTTTGGTGTAAAGCGGGTCCAACGGCGGACACCATTTTTGTCCAAAATTACCGTTTTGCCCCTGTGTCCAAAATTGGACTTAAGGACTGGCAATCCTAGCTAATTTGATTATTCTAAGAATGTTGGCAATGTTTATTATAGCTTTTTGAGACCGTGGTGATGATTTGGACTTTATGGCTTAGCAGTTGACTATATTCTGTTGGATCTGCGTGCAACCTCCAGGCAAGATACCTTGCCTCCCTCTATAATTTAATTTTATGTTTATAGTTTTTATGTTATTAGTGTATCATCATGGATACTATATGTGATATAGATTTTACATGATTCATTAGCTTTTTTGTCTACTTGCTTTATCTAGTTCTACATACCGTGTTCACCAGTTTATGGTCATGCTTGACTTGACAGTGTAGTTATACTGGAGTTGACTGTATCTTATCTGAGTTGCACCTTGTCTCACCAGTACCTTGGTTGAGTCATGTCATAGAATAAGTACGTGTAATTGAACTTTTAAATCCTTGATATTGTTTCCTTGGCACCAGAGAGTCCACTCGGGACGAGGGTATTTTCTTGATCTGTTTACATCCGTGAGTACACACTCAGGACGAGGATGTTGATTATTTGCACCAGAGAGTCCACACTCGGGACGAGGGTGCCTTGTCGTGAACTAACTAGAGAGTCCACACTCGAAACGAGGGTTAGTACTAACCAGAGAGTCCACACTCGGAACGAGGGTTAGTAATTAATTCAAACCTGCGAGTCTACTCGGGGCGAGGGTTTGGTATTCCATTGATCTCGTGTTCGCTTGTTCATCCAGCAGTTCAGTTACGTGTAGTTGTTCTTGTATTCCAGTTCATAGTCACCTGTCAGTAGCCACTTGTCGTTAGTCACTTGTTAGCAGTTTGGTCGTAGTCTCTTGCCGTGTTAGTGTCGTTCCTTGTTTATATCCTGTTTATATTATCGTGCATGATTAAACTGCTAGATAGGCATATTTTTTGTATCTTGTTATGTCATCTGAGCGGGATGGTAGAGTATTACGATGTATGATACAGGTATTTGCTTGTGATATTTCTTTATTATCCTCTCATGCTTTATATTCTGTACCGTGATATATTCTGCTTATTTTATAAACTCATATCATTCTTGGAGTCTAATCGGACAATATGATAATGGGCTGCAGACCATGACCCATAATTGTTTATTCATGTTTCATATTCTTATTGTGGATTGAGATATAGATTTACTTTTGCCATGATTTGGCAGTTTACCATAGCCGTGACAGCGTTTACGTATTCGAGTCGGGCTGGAGTCCGTTTGATGCGTAGCTGGCTTGCTTACGTGCTCACATCCGGAAAGCGGGTGCGGGTCATGACAATTTTTTTGGGTGGCCCATGCAGGTCAGAGCATACCGTATCGGTTACGTAACTGTACTTATACGAGCTTGCATAACTGACTAAACCCTTAGGAATCTCAATCCACACTGCTGTGAAACCCGTAATTTTAATTAATTAATTTAGTATTTATTATTGTTAGATTAAAATTTTTATTTTTACAAAAATGAATAAATTGGATTTTTGTTGTCTGGCCTAGTCCCGAACCCATTTTTGAGTCCAAATCTATTTTGAAATTATTTTAGGAATTATACATAGTGAGTTTCAAATTTTTCTAAGAAAAACATATATATATTATAAAAAAAAACTTTTTCCTAATAACAACTCTTATTAATTCCTTCTCTTACTTTCCAACTCCAGCTTTCAATCGACCCCTTCATGTTCTCTTCCGGACCGAACGGCCAACGGCCGCGTCCCCTTCCCTTCCAAAAACTTTCGACCCTTCCTTTCCCCTCCCGTAACCCCAAACATTATCCTTATAAAATCCCTCTCCATATCTCTCTTCATTCCCCATCCTCCATTCTTCATTCTCCATTCTCCAGTTTTTCCCAAAATTTTCCAAATCCCTAGCCCTAACCGCGCCCTTCCGGCGAACCCCAGGCCCGCACCTCTCGGTCGACCCTGATGCCGAGCTCCTCCCCAAGCGGCGATCCTTCTCCGCTGTCCCCGGGCCACCCGCGGCCAGTCTGACCGCCGGCTACCGGCCGACTCCCTGTGCGGCGCCTTCCGCCGTCGAACCTTCCGTGCAGCCCCTCTCGGCTGATCCCTCCTCCGTCCGCTTCCAGAGCCGCAGCACCTCGGCCAGCCCATCTCGGTCGACCCCTTGCATGCGCCGCTCGCCGTTCGACCCCAAGCCCGATCCGGCCGTCCGTGCCCGGTCCAGTACCTCTCCGTGTCCGGCTTGCTGTTCCGAAGCTGTTGTTTCAGTTTTTCGTGGCCGATCCCGCTGTCCAGCGCTTTCCGTTTTCGTTCTCGAGTTTATCTCGCGACTCCATGACCAATGGATATTGGGTAATTTCTGTTAATCAGAGTAGTTCGTCCCATCCGTAGAGTCAATGATGACATGGTCCCCGATCCCGCTATGGAAATCGGATCGATTCGTGGTTTCGGATTTTTTCGAATGATTCTGTAGCTTGGACTTTGTTTTGTGATTTCGATGGTTTCTCGGAATTTTCGAGCTAAGTTCGAATTTTTCCCAGATTATCTCGTATATGGTTCTGTGACCATTTTCTTATTAAATTGGTTCTGAGGTTTACGATTTTCTGAATTTTATTTTGGATTTTTCGAATTTTATTTCGAAAACGTTCTGTAGTTTTTGGTTATATTTTATGGTTTATAATTTAACTATCTCTGGTTTAGGAAATGTATTTGTGCTTATTGGCATTTTTCCAGGATTGGGTTGTCCCAATTATAGAGGAGGTGCTGCCGAAATTTTCGAAAAAATATATTAAAGTTTTGAATAAAACTATTTCCAAATCCCGTCCTTTGCAAAACGAATTAATTGTTGGTTTTAAATATGGTTTTGTATCATTTTCGGGCAATGACCGTATCGGTCTGTAGACCCTAGCAAAATACAAACGAAATCGGAATTTTCGGACGTTGAGGCATAAGCTAGAATACAACATGACATTTTGGACCAAGTCTGAGACTTACCATATTTACATTTTAAATTAAATAATTATTTTAGAACGTATTACTGGCCAATAGAATTTTGAGTGCAGGGCCTCGGCCTGCTGAATGGACCGCTTCCTGTCACGCCCCGCTCCCAGGATACGGCGAGCTGAGTACGTACAACATCCCCAGGCTACGCGACCATACAACATGAACCTAATTGTATCCCGCGATTGTCGCCTGTAAGGTCCTAGGTAGGCATAGAGTTAAGGAAATAATACAATTTTCCACAAAAGAGCATAACATTCATTTATCCCAAAATGTTACAACATAATTCAAGTCTCATCATCAAACACATATTTACATTCTGGATTCATTGTTCTTCAAAATACAAAACTTACATATTGCATTCATGTTTCCTCAAAATATATAAGACACATAGCTATGAGGTTCCCAGGATAAAGCTACAACCCTCAGTCCTACATCATTCATAAAGTTCTGCCTCAGTGTATGCCTGTTCCCCATCCTGTTCTTCAACAATCCCTAGTGAACAAAACTAGGTCGTCAATACGACGAGCAAGCCCTCAGTCAAGGAGGCGGTATGAATATGAAATGATAAAGCAAGTGAAAACAAGATATAATATTTGGAGCAAGTTAACTCATTACCTTGTGATATCCGTTAAGAAGCAATCGATTCTTAAATTAATGTCACAAAGGACACGTCAAGATCTTTCTAAAACTACATGCAATTTAGAGAAACTTTCTGGATCACACACACTCGCCTAGCATCTCAACAATAACCCCATTTGCCCGGGATCAGGCTCGTACAAAACGGGTTGGTGCTTAGATTCTCCAGCCGTCTGTACTATCACATATTGATGTGATTACAAGCAAGATAACATCATGAGTGGTTTCCGAATCATCTGGGTCGAGTCATCGCATCATGTGTTATAATTAAGAAGTTCGTATGACTTGGACTTTTCCAAGAATATCGAACCCATTCATTAGAGAGCTGAGCTGAACTCAGGGCCTGGATATCTAATGAATTAACAAATGTTCTGAGCTGAAACTCAGGGTAATGTGCAAATGGATAGCTGAGCTGAAACTCAGGGCCTGGATGTCCAATTGCGATTCAATAAAGTGAGCTAAGCCTCACCCCGGATATTCGCAAGGCCGTACGAACACCGTATCAGGGACTGATCAGTACGAAATTGAAAATTATATTGCAAAGAAGTCAGCCAGGTGTGATCCAACGGTTTCTCTCCCAAAAACCCCATGCAACCTATTCTAAACATTTAGACTTCATGGGAACTATCTCCCAAACGGAAATCTTAGAAGTCAAGTCGCATTCTATATTAGTTTCGTCTTTTCTGAAACTAAAGTAGTCCAAGAAATATTGAAAACAAGGAAAAATTCCGAAATGTCCAAGTGGACATGATTCCAAGAATCCTTCCGATATTATAGGTCGGAGGTGGATGGTTCAAATGATCTAGAACTTTAGACAAAAGTCTCTAAAGCCCGAAATCACGAAAATGGACTTCTCTAGAAATTCTCAAAAATTTCGGCAGAGTCTCCTTTGTATTTACTGACCCGGAAATATTTCCAGAACTTGTAAACATAAGGAGAGAATAATGGGCACGCCGACCCCTTCGGTGGAGCAACCCTCAACACCGGCAACACGCAGTATATAGAACCGGGTACGCCGACCCCTTCGGTGGAGCAACCCTCAACACCGGCCACGCAATAATAAAAGAAAGTAATGCGATTTAGCAATGATTTATTTACCTTGGCGTCCAGGCAAGCAAAATGTTATGACATTTGCCCCTTTCCTAAATACTCTCCAATGTTCAAGGAACTCAATTTATCAATTATAGTTATACTGTAAACTTGATGCTAGCTACTAAGCACAAAATCTAAACTTGCAATACCATAATTGACTTTTAAGTGTACAAAATGGTCATTTATACTTTGAAAAGTTAACTAGTATGTTATCCTATGGGTCCGGTATCCATACACATCAATTCTAACTATGTGTTTGTGATAAAAGATTATCTTAAGCATGGATAAATTTCTGGACAAATTTAATATAATTTAGATAAATATCAAATATTTCATAAAATCTTATTTTGAAGATACTTGTATGTATTTTCATGAATGACAACCATAGTAAACCAAGTTCTTCTTGAAATTAGTATGCATGTATGTATATATGAACTTTGTAAGGAAAAATGACTTTTTAAAGCACATATTTAAACAAGTTAATCATGCTATATAAATATGGACATAATTGAAGTGCATGTTAAAATTATGAATTCCTCAATTCTACATGTCCAAGTTAACACATGCAACTACAATCCATATTAAGGGATGTGGGAACCATATGCATGGTTTATTGCGAACTCAAAAATTAATGTAAAGTGTCCATAATTTTTCTTCTACCAAATATTAGGCTCAAAGCCCCTCACAATAATCAAAAACTCAGTTTTTATCCATAATTGATAATAATTCCAGATTCTTAATTAAAACTAAAATAGCATGAAAATAATCAAAAAGGGTGTGGAGAGCTTGCCTTGGGTTCTAGCTTCTAGGTGATGCAAAATGAGATCTAACAATGAAAATTTATAAGTGTAAGGTTACCTTAACCTATGAGTACCCTTGAGCACTTATTTAACTAGTTAATCATGCTTAAAACGAGATTATTAAGCATAATTTTAAAAAGGGACAGAATTAAATAGATATATAAATTTGACAACTCTTAAGTTTTTTTTTTTTTTTTTTTTTCATATTCGATACTAACCTAAGAGTGTGCATATCAAACTAGGAATATAAAATCCATATAAATTAGCCCCAATAATGTATAATTTAAGCCTCTAAAATTGATTCAAGACGTACAAAATCCAAATATAAATCCGTGAAATTCATCTCCACACAATGTGTCCTTGTGTCCAATCCATTCATACGTACATAAATTGTATCCATAGATAGATTTCTACTAAATCTTGTCCCGAAATCCATATTACATTTCTCATAAGGTTGGGTTTATCATAATTTTCATAATTTCAGAATTATAACTATATTAATTAAAGGAAATTAGAAGACGAAAATTCAAGAAAAGAAGGAAGGAGGACTTGCCTTGCTTTGTAGTGGTTCTTCCTCTTGAAGAATTCCTCCAAAACTCAAAATCAGGATCCTAGGTCATAAAATTGGAATTGGGTTAAATCTCAAACCCTAAAAATAATATTAGAAGGAAGTTGAGAGGAGGAAGGAAGATGAAGTAGAGGAAGAGGAGAAGTAAAAGGAGGTGGAGAAGTGGAAGAAGATGGAAGGGGGGGGTGGTCGGCCGGCGGCCGACCGCCTGCGGCGGCCGGCGGCAGCAGCCGCGGAAGCAGCCGCAGCAGTAGCGAAAGCAGCGGCAGCAGCAGCAAAAAGTGGCAGTAGCAGCAGCAAAAACAGTAGGGGGAAAGAGAGGGAAGAGGGAGAAGAAGAAGGAAGAGAGGGAGAAGCTTACCAGAAGAAAGGTGGAGAAGAGAATGGGTTTCTTTCTCTCTTCCTCATCTAAATTAAAAGAGGGAAAAGAAAGGAAATAACTAAAATGCCCATGAGGCATTGTCATGGGGCATGAGTGCCAAATGGCACTCTATCCATACATGTTTGCCACACAAGCATGGAGTGAGAGATGCAAAATAAATTTTGCATAAGGGAATTTTTGGAAAATGTTCAGATTTATTTATATATATATATATATATATATATATATATATATATATATATATATATATATATATTTTTTGAGAATAATTATAGGAAAAAAAAAAAAAATTTTTTTTTTGAATGGTTGAAAATTAATTAAAATTACCAATAATAAATAGAAAATTAAGGTTATGACACCCTACCCACCTTAATTAAATTCCGTCCCCGGAATTTAAAGAAAGAGAGGTAGAGAATGATAGGTTGCTAAGTACCTTAGTCATCAAAGAGGTAGGGGTACAGTCGCCGCATCTCATCTTCCCTTTTCCAAGTAGATTCTCCCGGTGAGTCCTTGTTCCAAGATACTCGTACCAAAGAGATGGTCTTGTTCTTAAGAATCTTCTGCCTCCGATCCAGGATCTCTACTGGCTTCTGTTCAATGCGAAGAGTTGGGCCAACTGTGATTTCTGAATGGTCCAGTATATGACTGGGATCTGGCACATACTTCCGCAGTTGAGATACATGAAAAACAACGTGGACTCCTTCTAGGGATGGTGGTAAGGCCAATCTGTAAGAAACATCACCGATTCGATCCAGGACGTCGAATGGGCCTATATACCTTGGGCTCAACTTTTCTCTGGTTCCAAACCTGATTGTTCCCTTTGTTGGCGAGATCTTCAAGAATACATGATCTCCTGGTTTGAAATTCAAAATTCTCCGATGCTTATCTGCCCACATCTTGTGCCTGTCCTGCGCAGCTTGAAGATGACTTCGAACTGCCTTGACCATGTCTACAGTCTGCGTAACCAATTCTGGGCCCAAAAGTTGCCGTTCTCCGACGTCACCCCAGCATATAGGTGATCTGCACTTCCTCCCATATAGTGCTTCAAATGGCGCCATCTTGATACTGGCCTGATAACTGTTATTATAGGAGAATTCTACCAGATGCAAATGATCATCCCATGATCCTTGAAAATCTAGAGAGCACGCTCTCAACATGTCTTCCAAAATTTGTATTAACCTTTCTGACTGTCCATCAGTCTGTGGGTGATATGCTGAACTGAACTTCAGGCGACTGCCAAGACTGTCTTGCAAGCTTCTCCAAAACTTGGAAGTGAACCGAGTATCCCTGTCTGATACGATACTTACCGGTACCCCATAGTGGCTAACAACTTCCCTCATGTACATATCCGCTAGATGTTCCGTAGATTGACCAACCCGGAATGGTAGAAATCTTGCGGACTTTGTAAGCCTATCCACTATTACCCAGATGGCATTGTTACCTTTTTGTGTTCTTGGGAGTCCTGATACAAAATCCATTGTAATATGCTCCCACTTCCATT